>JAWNNM010001730.1:0-32605 GCA_035044965.1 Lordiphosa andalusiaca
AAATAACAATCGTTTTACCGTTACTTATATCCGCCGTACCTTTGAACTTGATGCACTTAATTTTCACCGCGAAGGTTTTATTTTAAAGAAATGTTGGGGCCGGAGAGTTGGTTCAGAGAAAGGGTACGAGTTTTTAATAGCAACCGTTTTTATACCCTGTTCCCATTGAAAATGGGAAAAGGGGGATCATGAAGTTGTGCGAATGTATGTAACAGGGAGAAGGAAAATTTTCCGACCCCATAAAGTATATATATTCTTGATCAGCATGAACAGCCGAGTCGATATAGCCATGTCCGTCTGTCCGTCCGTCCGTCTGTCCGTCTGTCCGTCTGTCTGTCTGTATGAACGCGTCGATCTCAGAGACTATTAGAGATAGATCCACTAATTTTTGCACGAAGGTAAATTTATGCTGTACGCAGATCAAGTTTGTTTCAGATTTGAAAAATTCCACCCCGTCCCCCTTTTATCCCCAAAAAACCTAGACCTCCTCTAAAAATCCTAGACCTAAATAGCCGCCTAGACCTAAGTGTTTCGCTTATAACTCCGGTGTTTTTTGTCCGATCTGATTGTACAGATTGTTTCAGAATAGATAGATATTGGGCCTAGCTTGATGTATATTAAACCACTAGGCTCTAACTTAAAAATTGTGAATTTAACGGTTTTTTAGGTCTAGGATGGCTAGAGGAGGTCTTGGTTTTTTGGGGATAAAAGGAGGACAGGGGTGGAATTTTCCAAATCTGAAACAAACTTGAGCTGCGTACAGCATAAGTCTACCTTCATGCAAAAATTTGTGGCTCTTTCTCTTATAGTCTCTGAGATCGAGGCGTTCATACAGACAGACAGACGGACAGTCGGACAGACGGACAGACGGACGGACGGACAGACGGACATGGCTACTGTTTACTGTTCGACTCGGCTGTTTATGCTGATCAAGAATATATATACTTTATGGGGTCTGAAATGTTTCCTTCTCCCTGTTACATACATTCGCACAACTTCATGATCCCCCTTTTCCCATTTTCAATGGGAACAGGGTATGAAAATGGGGACTGAACTGAAGGCATAATGTCAAACTTTGCCCTACCTTATATAATTGTATCATGGGTCAAAGGTTGCTTTTAAGAGATTATTGTGAGAAGGGAAGAGGGATCTGTGAGGTCAAAGTTGGGGACAGTCGACAAATATATGTTGGAGTGTTGTAGGGTGATTGTTGCAGAAGCTGCAACTAGGGATTCTTGGGGGCTGGTTGTGTGTGAGGTTATTGTGTCCTAGGCGAAGGCGTGTTCTCATTTTGGAGAAGACCCTCCGGTGCATGGTAATATTTGTTTTTAGACCGTTGTCATAAATTGTATTTTTAAGGATTTGTAATGTGTGTTGGTGCTGTTGAAAATAGAAGCTTGTTCGGATTTAAAGTGGTTTGTAATGTATTTGAGAATGTCTGTGATATTAAAGTTGTTATGAAATGTATTTGCATTTTTTTTTCCAGTTATTTCGCAGTGAACTGGGATCCATATAAGCATGAGCTTGTTAATTTAACTTTGGAGAGTTTTTCTGATTATGGATGGATAGTATAGGTTGTTGTGGGGATTGGAAATGGCTTCAAGCGCGGTCAGTGAATCTGTACCAATGGCAGTTGGTTGAGGAGAGTGATGCGCTATTACAGTTAAGTTGTGGATAACAAAAATTTATGTTGAGGAGATTGTGGTGTATAGTGGTAGGAGGTTTTGGAGACAATTTTCATTGTCTACTACAGTGTTCCGCAAACTTTTTGTGTTCAAGGTACACCCATCAAAATAAAAAATTTTAAGATGTACACCAAAGCTATTTTTAGGTGAATTATCTTTTTTCCGCGGCACACCAACTGATGACCACGGTACACCAGTGTGCCGCGGCACACGCTTTGCTGAACACTGGTCTACTACACTAAAGGAGGTTGCTCGGTCGGATCTTAAGCCGTCTGTGTATATAAATCTGTGTGATGAGATACAGTTTATGAGTTCGAGAAAATTTTGTTGCTAGACAGAAGGTAGAGTAGATGATTTTGGTAGCAGGTGGAGTGAGGTATTTATAGAGGATGAGAAGTCAAACCACGGTGGGTTTGGGTTCTTAGTGGCTGGTATGGGCTTGCTTCGTAGACCAAAGTAGGAGGTAATTTGAATGCAGCGTTGTAGAGCGGATGAAATCTTGCGGTTTTTCTTTTTTGCTTTAAGTATGATTTTTTTTCAGAGGTGAGTTGTAGGACAAGAGAATTGGTTTTATGAGTTTTGCTGTGGAGAGTTTGATTTGAATTTCTGTGGGCATAACTTTTGATTTAAAAATTAGGTTGCTTATCGCAGTGAATCGCAAGGCACCAAAGGCGATCCTGATGGCGGAGTGGTATAATGATTTGATTGGTCGCAGTTGGGAGGTTGGGGCGTTCCCGTAGAGGAATGGGCCTAAATCTATTTTATTATGTTCTGTCTGTTGGAAAGTGATGTGGAGAGGTTTTCAATGTGGTCATTCAAGGTGTATTTTTGGTTGAAGATGACTCCAATGACCTTTAGGGTGTTGGTGTTTGTAATTGGGGTTAGTGAAGTGGTGATTTGGATGTTGCAGGAATGTTTTTTACAGAAATGTAGGTGCTTAAATATGGAAAGCGATAGTATTGCAACTGAGTAGACGCACCAAGTGACTATATCACTTAGCAGGGGGTTTATGTCAAATGGCATGTTGTTGGTTAGGTTTTTTACAATATGATAATCGTCTGCGTATGCGCAGAAATTAAGTTGAATTAAGAAGCATAATTTAGCAATTAATAATAGAATTACGGAAAGAGATGAACCTTGAGGGATGCCATTGTATTGGGGAAGAGTTGACGATAGGTGGTGGTTCACATAAACTATGATCTTTCTGTTGGTCATAAAGTTGATGACATAGTTGATGATTTTAGGGCATATTTTCCGTGCATGAAGATGGTCTAGTATGGTGTGAACTAAAATTTTGTCGAAAGCTTCGGTGAAATTTGGGGAGATTATTGAAGTGTGGATTTGCAGGACAGGGAGGAGGAAATCAGATGGTCTCAAACAAGCAGACTGTCTGATTTGGATTTTCCCTTTCTGAAACCTGTTTGGCGGCTATCGATTGATTTGATGTCGGAAGCAAACCACCACGGCTGTAGCGAGGAAGCTTATGGCCCGATTTGTCAATAGTGCACTGTGTAGCGAACTTGAGTTTGCTTGGTTCCTACTTGGGATTGTAGGTTTATTTTCAGTCCAAGTTACCTCTCTGTGAAGCAGTTCATGATGCGGCTTGCTACGATGGCTACACCGCGATGCGCTACACGCTTTAGTTTAATGCTTCTTCCTGAAGCACAGCAAAAATAAGCCTTTCTTTTTTGTTTCATGATACCTTTGTAACGTATCGTATGCCTTGAACATCGGGCACATTTTCCAGATATTTCCACAGCTGTAAAACAGCTTCGATGCAGTATTCACCACTGCAGCTGCCGTACTAGCTCTTTTGTCATTTTTACCGTTGCTACGATTAGCAATGAACTTTGGAACCTCTCGCCCTGCTAAACTAAAAGCTTTATTGAACATGAAGTGCGACAGCAAATCCCATGAAGGCAACTCGGTTCAATCATTTTCGCATTCCAATTTTTGTAGTAAATCATCATCCAACTTGCCTCTGATTAGATGGAACACCAACGATCCAGAATCTCTTTCTCACCACCTAAAGACCGAAGTGCTCCTAAATGTGAATGTAATTGCCTTATTTTTGAAGCGATCCTGGAGAGATTTCAGTGCCTTCCTATAGTTGGTAGCAGATAGTTCTAAATAGTTAATGGTCCCCAGTGGAATAGCACCCAGACAAGATTTCAGATAAATAAATTTCGACAGATCATCAATGTCGTTATCTGCTTCAATTAATGTGTTGATTGCGTTATACAAGATAGTCGACACTGTAATCTTTCCCAAAACTCAGGTAATTTAAGCACAGGTAATTTCGAACTACGAGATACCGAACCGGTATTTCATGTAGGTGCTCATTCTTAGTATTTTCATTGGCTGCGAGCTCTAGTTATGCACCAAACAATATTTGGTTACAAAAGAGAAATGTGTTGCACTGTACCAAAGACACGTGCTTGTAAAACAAAGCTTTAAATCAGTCACAAAATTAGATCATGTATGTGTACCACTGTACATCAACCGCAAATTCTTTCGTTAGCCACAATGGCAATGATTGAGCGCAATAGCAGAACACTATTTGGAAACAACCGCTATTTTCGGCTTGTCTTCCTTTTTGCCAAAGAGAAAAAACAATTATCCGCTGCATTGCTGATGCGTTCAACATGCGCTTACTCACCTTTAGTTGAAGGTTGATCGGTTTGCAGCCATCTGCATTTATATACACACATATGAAGATGACGGTATGAGGATTGATATACACCCATGCACAAATTCGAATTTTCTATTACACAATCTGCTTTTTTAGCGATATCTTAAGCCACTGTACCAACACTAACAAATACAAACCCATGTGTACCGCAATTTTCAATTCCAATTTTGGATTTTTTTTGAGCATTTTTTTAATTTGAGCATTCTAATTAATCAAGCATATAGAACTGGTTACTTCGCTTATGCCTTGCAAGAATTAACAAAATCACCAAATATTAAAATTACCCACTGTCCAGTTTATAGCTGCTGCCACTGCTGCCGGCAATTGAGACACCCAGTGTCAGCCTCCAGGTTGATAATTAGCTCCAAATAAAATAACTCCAGCAAAGAGCTCCAGTCGGCTGGGAACTTTCTGGGTGCGTGCTTATCGATACACGCTGCTAATACTATCGCTAGGAGCTGATCAATTTGAGCGCCAACACTGTCTTCAACCCAGGTAGTACCACTACAAAAGTTAGCATTGTATTTAATTCAATAAGTCCATCTTAAAATGGCAATTGCCTAAATGACATACTAAATCCAGGGCCAGTACTCAAATCTGATTTGACAATTTAGAATTTAAAGTGGTGTTTTTTTTCAGTATGTTTTTAATGCCGATATCACTAAGATGTATCGACAGATCTTAGGAGATCCTAAGCACACGCGCTTCCAGATAATTCTCTACAGCAACAAGCAAGGCGATCCATGCGACTTTTAGCTAAACAGAGTTCCATTTAGTGTTTACTGTGCACCGTTCTTGGCAATAATAGTATTGCAAGAACTTTCTAAAATCGTGCAAGCACAATTTCCTCTAGCAAGCGATATCATTTCCAATGTCATGAACGTCGACGATGTGTTAGCAGGAGCTCATACTATGTGGAAGCATACTATGTGGGAGCAGGAGCTCATACTACGGAGCAAACAATTTCGGCGATAAACGAGTTTTGCAATGCCCGTGACACAGCGGGATTTCCTTTGGAAAAATATACATCGAATGAGACAAATATATTGAGTGGCATTCCTAAAGAGCATTTTCTTCGTGTACACTTTTGAGTGATCAAAGAAGACATCGTCGCAAGGACTCTCGGGATCCGATGGCAAGCTAATACGTATGAACCCTTCCATTCTTGAATCCAAAGAGGCATTTATGAAGAGAGAAGTTCTCGCGCAAATTGACAAATTGCTAAATCCAGTTTGATGGCTGGCACCAGTTATTGTCCGCGCAAAAATTTTTATGCAAGAGATCTGAATGCAAGAGCTAGGTTGGGATGATCTGTTACCCATGGAGCTTGTACGAAAATGGCGAGAATTTCTGGACAACTATCCGCTTCTAGATGATATCCGCATTCCACGATAGGTACACTGTTAAAGATCCAGTACCACGGTTTTTGCGATACTTCACAGCGCATATGTCGCAGTCATTTACTTGCGAGTTGAAGTGTGCCAGCAAGTATTTATACATTTTCTTACAGCGAACACAAGAGTCGCTAAGTCAAAATATCGTTTGCAAGATTATATTTTTGTGGCGCTATACTTCTTTCCTTCATCAATTTCTTCATAAATTTTGTGAAGCTTACTATTGGACAGATTCAGCAAGAGTGTTAGCTTGGCCCTGTAACTAGCTCGCATCGTGTACGTGGACAACGTTTGTGGCAAATAAAGTCACCAAAATCTCTCAGGCCATCCACTCAAGTAAGTGGTCCCTAAAAGCGGTCCTGCAGGGTCGAGGTGTTTCCCCACAAGAGCTCCTAAACAATAAATTTTGGTGGCAAGGACCATATCAGCTGCGACTTCCCTACGGCCAATGGCCAGCTCCACCAGAATCTTATGCCGATACAGATCTGGAACAGTGCCCTATAAAACCCAATTTAGCCTGCGTGTCCACATCGCTTGATCTGCTCGCACGTTTTTCAAATTTTGGAAGGGCCATGAGAGTAATGTCTTATGTACACCAATTTATTTAGCTCTGCCGAAACTTTTGACTCGAAAGTCCCCTAAGAAAGAGCTATCTGCGAATCAAGAATCGCTGATTGTATGCACGCAGCGATCGGAATATTTCAAAGAGTATGGGTGGCTACTCCAAAAGCTATCCATTCCAAGAACCAGCTGCATTCTCAATGTGAATCCAATTCGCAATCAGAAAGGAGTCATAAGAGTAGACGGCCAGATGGCCGTTTGGAGTCATCAGAGGCTTTAAGTCATAAGGAGCGATTTCCATATACGTGCTCTTTCACCCGGCTTCTGGATCGTTTTACTCAATCCATTTCGCTTCATGGCGGAAAGTAACTGATATTGCGTCTTATTCGTTTCAATTATTGGATTTCAAAGCTGGAAATTCTGGTAAAAGCTTTGGTTAACTCCTGTTGACCCTGTGTTTCCTACATGAAAAGACTACAAGTCCAATTTATGGATATTTTACCAGCGGAGAGGTCCACAATTTCCTGACCATTTACCCACATTAGTGTCGATTTCGCTGACCACTGCCACATAAAAAATTATACGGGTCGGTAATGCCTTATAACCAAAGGGTACGTCTTTGTTTTTATACCCATGCAGGGGGTATATTGAAATTGAACAGATATTTGTAACGCATAGAAGGAAGCGTTTCCGACCACATAAAGTATACAAATTCTCGATTAGCATGACGAGCTGAGTTTATATTACTTTGTGCGTCCTTCCGTCTGTTTCTATGCTATTTCCTCAGTCAGTTTTAAAGCTATCGCCACTAAACGTTGCATGAAGTCTCTGGTACAAATACGCTGCACATTTGTCGGAACCGGCCGGATCGGATGACTATAACATATAACTGCCATAGGAAGAATCGGTCGAAATACTAGTTATAGTGAGAAAAACTTTTTTGATTTTTGTTCTTTTTTTTGTCAAAGTTTGGTCGAAATCTATATAGTGACATATCGATTATTCACCTTACCCTTTTTACCATATTCATACATACTGTGGCGACCTTTTTTACATTATTCATGCCCAATGTATTTCAAACCACGAGATTTGCCCAATTAAGCAGAAAAGTTCAACATAAACAAAAGGGAGTTTTGCATAAACAAAACTAAGCGCAAAGCTGCGCTTAGCTTTCTCGCTCCCAAACTGAATCATAACAATCTGACCAATCATAAGATGCCAACATAGCCAGCATAAACAATTGGCCATTCCTTTATTCTTGCCACATTCAAGATGTCCTGGACGCCAATGCGTATTTTATTCCTTTAAATAGAACATAATCCACAGATTGTACTTTAGTCTTAATTTGATAATCAAACCACACACATGGTGTGAAATAAAAGAACATTGATTTATTTTTTTGATTGAATGCGGAACTCGTCATTGGCGCAGCCGGTAGGATCGTGAAATAAATGTAATATCGGTTATTCGCGAGTGATACGATCAATTAAAGAAGGCTTATCATACAACTGGTATCCTTATTGATCAACTAGTGTAATAGTGCATAATATACCAATTAAATCGAAATTTTTTACAAAAATCGCGATCCTCTAAATCCTCTAAACACGTAGTGTTCCTACGTGTTAATTCAAATCAAATTTTAAATCCAATTGAGTGATTGAAAACAAATTGATTTATTGACCAAATTGCTAACACAACAAGACATTTTTGTTTAAAAATGAATCCCCTACGTGCAAACATTATCGCAGCACCTGCTATGATCTTGTTAAACGAACAAAATCTCAGCCAGCTTTTGAAACAATTTCGAAATGAACCAATCTTCGAAGGCGACCCGGTTGCTTTGGCTCCATTTATAAGAAGGATTGAATACTTACTCCAACTATTTGATTGTATACAAACTCCATGACAAATACAGTGAAAAATCTAATTCAAAGGAAATTACCTGACAGGCTTATCATTACTCTCGCGAAACATGACATCTCAACACTTTTAAAACTAAAACAAGTGGCTCAAATGGAAGGCTATTATGAAGAGACAGATCATGTTATCAATAATAAAGTGGAGAAGTCAAAATTTAATAATACTATTAACCATGCAAAAAACACTTACCCAAAGCTTACTAACTAATATAATCCTAATTATTAACCACAGAGTAATTACTCAAACGGACCAAACCAAACTTACTCACACCCTCTTTCGAACAGACAAACTAACATCAGTTCAGGTTAATATAATATAAAGGACACATACAAGAATTCAGACAGAATTTACAGCAAGGACAAATGAACAATCCATACAATTATAATCGAAATCAAGGTGGTACAATACCAAATCAACCCTTTAAATGCATGAGCGAAAATTTTAGTGACTCACGAAAAATGCTGGTTGATGAATACTATCAACAAGCAGAATGTAATGACCAGCAAGAACAGGACGACTATCAGCAAAATCAGGGTGATGAAATCAATCACGAAAATTTTCAAATGAACGCCTCGGGACAAATAACTACATTGAAATCATGGTAAACAACAGACGCTACAGGTGTCTTATTGATACAGTTTCATCAATAAAAATGATGAGAGCCAATTTTCTCAACTTACCAGTTCTTACAAAATCAACTTCCATTAGAGCTATGACTGGTATTTCAAAATTAAATCATTATGTGTCAATTGCACCAAATAAACTTTTTACACAAGACCAGATATTCTTTATACTATATACGACTTTTCACCTCACTATGATTTACTGTTAGGCAGTAATTAGAGCGAAGCTCTTTTACGGACGGTGGGCTGGGGGGTAAATCCAGAAAACGATTGTCTTTGCGACAGATTTTTTGGCTACGCTTTTGACTTTGCAAAGTCAGCATCCTTTGTGTGTGAGCTCACTCAGTGCGTGCGTGCATATGTATGTATGCAACTTTCATGTATGCAGCAAATTATATGCGCTCTCTCATACTCTCTCGCACTGGCACTCTCTGCTGCCGACGCGTTCGTTTTTTTCGGTTGTTGTTATTGTTGGCATTGTTAACGGACTACTTTTTGCCGACGAGACCACCTAATATTTATTATTGCATCATGTCTCTGTTTACACCGGAGTCTGCTAACCACTGTTGCCAATTTAACTATTTTCGCACTAGATCTAGGTATTTTGTAAGGTCGAAAGCCAGAAAGTCTGTGCAAGAAAGTGATAGCAGCATGTGGGTTGTGAGCAGAGTTCGCAACAACCGGTCGTCTCTTTGCAGTTGTTAGAACAGAAAAAACGGTCACGGTTTGCAAAGTCAGCGGCTTTGGCCTATACAAAACAGCCATTGCAGCGTGGTGGGAGATTAGAGGTGACTGAAAAAGTGATCAAATCAATGACCGAAAAGGTGACTGAAACAGTGGCTTTAACTATGAGTGAAACAGTTACCGAGACAGTGACCGAAACAGTGACCGATACAGTGACTGAAACAGTGACCGAAACAGTAACCAAAGCAGTGACCAGTAGTGATCGAAACATTTGGCGCTTTTAGCAGATAAAACCGATTTACGACTACTGATTTACAATTTGCGATTGCTGATGATTTTTTGCTGAATGTCATTGATTGGCAAGTTTAGGCTATTTTCTGGCTTTATTGTATTTTGTCAACTCATTTAATGCACAATTTTTAAGGAATTTCAGCAACAATTTTTTTGGTTATGCCGGGTATCCTGCACCACGGAAACCAAAAATTCCTGCCAAGTTTCATATCAAAAAATTGTGTCAAGAATTTTTAGTTTACCTTTTCGTTTGTCCGTCCAGCAACATGAACAAAAGCCATACTTTGTCTTGATAGCGGCGTATCGATAGTGGCGTTTCGAAGGCGTGTGTGGTTCGAGAAACAGCTGATACACAGCTCAGGAATATAATTACAATTATTTTTGAAGTAATTTGTCAAAAAAATTGAGGTAAAAACTGTGAGGAGAAAATTGCTTTGATACAAGCAGTTGAGGCAAGACCATGTCTTTGACGAATCACAGAAAAAAAGCATTTTGAAAACATTTCTGGAAAAAGCACAAGTAAATAAAGAAGGTAAGATACATGTTATTGTGTTTAAAGTTATTAAGTTCATGTGACTGGTTTTTCTGTTACCTTTGTTCTTAGTAAACCTGCAGTTTTTTTAGCCGGCTCGAGTTCATGTTATGCTTTCGCACAACTTTAAACAGAGTCGCAACACCACAAAGGAGGCTGGTAGATCGTACCGCGAATTCTTTCGCAAGTGTTGGAGTTTTAAATCAGATTATAATTATCCTTCGTAAAGAGCTTCGCTCGTACCGGGTGTTCCACGACGCCCACTCTTTTTTATTAATGGCAAACGGTGCTATTATTGATCTTATCTCGGGAATAACAGTAATAAGCGAAAGAACATTTACAAACAGAAATGTAATTTTTGATCCAAATGCAGAAAAGAACTTCAGAACTTGTCCTCAACCTAAAGGCCATACAAAAGAAATAAATTGTGCGATAAGCAACTAAATCACTACTGGACAAGATTACAGAGTGGATCATCAAAACGATGAAGAAAAAACAAAACTATTAAACTTACTAAGAAATTGCCTAACCAGCTAATAGAGTTCCAAGCAGGGTTACGATGGGATATTCTACTATCGATAATATATTCAGCATCACCAGTATCTCCAGAAAATATATTGATAGCGGACGTAAGCTATTTGCTTTTTTCGTCGATTTCAGTGCAGCATTCGACTCGATAGGCCGAAAGGCACTTATGTTTAAATTGAGAAATTTTGGCGTTTCGACTAAATTTATTCAACTCCTCGAAAACATGTATGATGGAAATGAAGCAGCCGTTTGGGATGGAGAAATATTATCAAATTGGTTTCGCACAGAGGCAGGTGTCAAGCAAGGTTGCCTGCTGAGCCCACTTTTGTTCTCGATCTATCTAAATGATGTATTAGACTATCTACCGGAAGGCATTCAAATAAGTGGTTTCGATATAAAGTCCCTATTATATGCCGATGACATTGTGGTGATTGCTGAATCGCCAAAGAAAATGCAAAAAATGATAAATGCGCTGCAAGTATACTGTAAAACTTGGGGACTTAAAATTAACACTGCAAAATCAAAGATTCTAGTTTTCAAAAAACACTGGAGAAGACTGGCTGTAGACGAAAAGTGGTATTTGGGAGAGACCGAGCTCGAAATAGTGGAAACCTATAAATACCTGGGAGTGTGGATCTACCATAATGAGCAATTTAGATATCATTTGCAGGAAAAATTAAAGGACGCGAAAGTGGCAGTAAATTGCACATGGAAATCTCTCCTGAGCAGAAAAGATGTACCAACCAGCACCAAATAAAAACATTTCTAAGCAGCTGTGAGATCCATTATATGCTACGGCGCGAAAGTCTGGGGGATTATGCAGTAGGATGAAGTTGAGAGTTTGCGAAGATACTTCCTTAAAAAATTATTCCGACTGCCAAGAAACACTCCAAACAGAATGTTATATCTGGAAACTGGACTGTCACCGCTTCACATCTTTACTGCAGACATGCACTTTAAGTATGTACATGCAGAAGGTTGCTCGCATGCCCGAAAACAGACTGCCAAAAATTTTGACCCAGTTTCTGCTAAGCGGACGCCATCAGTTTTTTCATGAATGGGAACTACTATCAGTCAAGCATTTGGAACCACTAAACCTGGAAGAAAATTCGAAGTGGGGCTCATGGGCCACGGAAATATTCAAAAATATGGATGCATCATATAGATCAGCATTTATTTTTGAATCAGCGAGGAGCTCCCAAAGGATCATATACAAAAATTTAAACTACGACCTAAAGGAAAGAAATTATTTCAACGACGCGTTTTCAGTGAAGCAAATCGGCACAATTTTTATGACCAGAGGTGAAATGCTAAAACTCAACTTTGTCCCAAACATATCAAGCAGCAATACAGCGTGTTCCCTGTGCAATTGGAACGAGCAGGAAAATGTTATCCATTTTATACGAAGCCGTTCAATTTTGAGAGAGCACAGAATTTTACATTTTGGCAAGGCAAGTCTACACCCGCACGAAATTCATATGCCACTTAATGAATCAAATTGGTTAATCCTTTATAGCTTTATAAGCCAAGCAACCAGGTACCGAAAACAAATAATAGAAGGGTATTTTTAAAAATGAGTAACACGGCTAACCGAATCTCGCGCTATGAAGTTGAACAATCTGGTATCTGGGGAAGACCCGGGAAGCCAGGTGTATTAGACCGAATAGCGAAGAATTTGGAAGGCAGTGATCGACAGGCGGTTTACCAAGTCGATATATTAATTTTAGTATTTTATATACGAAAAAAAAACTTCTTGTTTAGATATAAATTTAGAATCTAAAGTATCATCTATGTATCCATGTATAAATTTAAATGAAGAAGCACACCACACTACTAAGAAATTTCAGTGACATACAATATCGGGAAATTGACGATTTGACATTTACGAGTATTGTTAAGCACGAAATTAACACCAAACACGAAAGCCCTGTGTATAAAAACCATACTGCTATCCATTTGCTTTTGAACAAGAAATTGAAAAACAAATTAAGTTTATGTTAAACCAAGGTATAATTTCGCATAGCCAATCACCTTATTGTAGCTTACAGAGGACTAAACGACATAACAATCGATGACAAATTTCCAATCCCAAATATGGATGAAATTTTGGGAAAACTCGGACGATGTTTATATTTCACAACAATTGATTTAGCTAAAGGCTTCCATCAGATTAAAATGGATCAAAATTCCATTAACAAAACAGCTTTCTCAACGAAATTTGGGCATTATGAGTCTACTTGGATGCCATTCGGACTAAGAAAAAGCACCAGATAGAAATGATTAGAAGTGACACCGACAACGTTGAAGTTGAACCTTATATCAAGAAAACGAAAATAAAAATTCATTTTTCAAACTTGGAAATGTATGTGTTTGACATATACACCATTAAAAACCAAAATTATTTGACATGTATTGACCTATATTCAAAATTTGAAAGTATAACTGAGTTAAACGGAAAAGATTGGATGGATGCCCATTATTTTGAAAACAGACAGGGACAGTGCTTTTATGAGCATAGCACTTAAGGAATGGCTTGACACAGAAGTTAAAATTGAAATAAAAACAAGTAAAAATGGTGTGGCAGATGTAGAACGACTACATAAAACCATAAATGAGAAAATCCGAATAATTAACACCGACGACAACAAAGAAAATCGACTTATGACAATATAATATAATAATATTGTATATAATATTAATATAATATTATAATTAATATAATAATATTGTACACTTAAAACCACAAAATTAAGCATAACTCGACTGGTAGAACTCCAGCAGACATTTTTATTTACGCAGGAAAATCCACTTACAATACCCAAAATATTAAAATTCGAAAATCTTAACAAAAACAGACTTGACTTTGAAATAAATACTAACTTCAGAAAAGCACCCATTATTCATGGTAAATTACATAGCCCGTACAAGCCCACTGGAAGAATAGAACAGGTTGACGAAGACCATTTTGAGGAAACTAATAGAGGTCGTAAAATTAAGCACCACAAAACAAATTTTCAAAAACAAAAGAAAATTAACAAAAGTAAATATTCATAAGAAAAAACCTAATCTAAACACTTACTAATATTCAATTTGCAACACTTTACAGAATACTTTGAAGATGAAATGGGAATGCAACTGACTACGTATACCTGTGCAGGCTTTGCTCAGGGCTGCCGAGGTTCGTTCCTCGGTATAGGTTTATGGTAGGATGCACCAGAAACCCGGTTCACTTTATTTACTCGTTATCACTTAACTTAGCCTTCGGTTTGCAATTATCGATCCTATCTGAGGTATCCTTGCCAAATCGCAAGGTCCGCCTCCTGTCTGGCAACTCCGCCACTTTCGCTGGGTATCGTTGGCTAAGGATACGCCGTGCCTCGTAGAGCATACGCTCACTCGCAGGGCTCCTTTATTCGCACAACACTCCACGCTCTTCCCTACTACTGACCTTTCCAAGGACTCGCAGGACTCGCTGGCTTGTCGCTCACTGCTATCGCTGACCTTACGTTCAGCCCACAGTGTGCGCTTGCACTCAGCTTCCTGTTCTGGTGTTTCCTCGAAGGATCACGCCACTATGTTCCACGTCGGTTCCGCCGCTTTCCAATGTTCGCACTTCTGACTCGCGTACTCGATTCGCACTCGCTTAAATTCCGGTTCACACTGACTGCCTTCCTTCTGACAGCGACGTCTTAAATAGCCCTCCTGGGCTGTCTGCTGATGTCTCCTCTCGCCTTCCAGAACATTCGAGACTCGACGAACTCCCAACGGTACTACTCGCTGCCTAGCAACAGTGTTTGAATGCCGAGTCCCTCTCCTTCCATTGACACAATTGCCCGATCGCACTTTCGCCTCGTAATAGCGAATGCACCAACCGGTCACCCATCCGCACCTAACGGCTGCTTCACCAACTTCAACACCGCCGTATGTCGTCGTGCTGCTATTTCTTGTGGCTTCCCATAAACTTCCCCTTATTTTTTAAATTCGCCGTACCTCCGAATTCGCCGCATTTCCCCTCACGCCAAGTTCCCCTTGTATACTCTGCCCTTTGTGGGTAACATCGTTACTCACACTCCCCTCTTTCTTTGGGAAGCGGAAATGTCCCATTTCCTATCGCCATTCTTCCCCCCTTTGAACTTCCCGTCTCCTTGTTTCTTCTCCTCCCCCTCGCCTTATCTGTGAGCGTGTTACCCCTTTCTATTGAACAGTGACTCGTCTTTGTGAATGTACCCCCTGAACGTCGCCTTTCCCCTTTTTCTTTATACATCCCCGTTTGCTGTCGCGTCATGTGAAAGTGCATCCCTCCCATTGCATAGTGCTTTATTCTACGCCCCTACTCCGTTCTTGCTAGTAAACGATGCATTTCAATTGTGTTTGTGTTTATTATATTCCCTTTTTCATATTTTGCTCTACCCTTGTGCCTTCTCCACCCAGACCTCTCCCTTGCCTCCTCGCAGCCTGAGACGGTATCGCGTGGCCCCGATCCACAATATCTGTGACCACCGAGCCTGCTTTCCCCCTTCTCTCCTCGCCAGCATTGCCCGCAACGCTTCTTGCGGCCACACATCCAGGCCCAGCTGTCTCCACCTCATTCTCCGAGAAAAGCCTGGCTGCTGTTGACGTCATGGCCGTCTGCCTCCTGAACGCTGCCTTCGCCTCCTCTGCGCTCGACCGCTCTTCGGGACCGGGACAGGACTGCTGCCTCCCCACCTGCCTTTTATGGTCCGTGAGCGGTGCAGGCCACACCCATGGTCCTTTTTCGACCTCCTCTCCGCTCGCCGGCTCCGTCTCCGATCTCCGCTCTGCTACCTCCGGCACCTCCCTACCGGCTTCGGGCTCTTCCATCGGCTTTTCCGGTTGTACGACCACCTCCTCTTTGTCCTCGTCCTCCGACGCCGGCAGTTCCACAACGGGACTTGTTTCCTTACCCCTCGGGTCCCGGTCATTCGACTGCTGCTTCTCCTCGGATTCTGCCTTTTCCGACCACGTCACCGTTGTGGTGACTTGGTGGATCCGCCACCCATCCCTTACAGTGGTTGTGTGCCACTGTGACCGAGTGGGCGGGACCCATCCTGCTCCTTTCTAATGCCCTTCTTCTCGCCCTGGCTTCTCCTCGGGTTGTGGCACCGGAGTAGTGCTGCGTCTACGCCTGTGCCTTGACCCCATTCTGGCGAATGGAAAGCGACGCCTGCCATCTCCCAGCCGTTACCTTTTTTTCTGTTAAAGTGCATCAAGAAGCCTTGCAGCCCCTTATATAGCCGTCGGGGACTCCCTTAGAGTTCTGGCGGCCATCATGGTATTTTGATGGAGAGAGTCCTAACTGTGGTTCCCCATCTCGTTGCCTCGCTCTAACGCTGTCTCTTTCCCTCCTTCTGAAACACCCATTTTCCCCTCATATTGCCAATTCGCTGCGCTTACCGCCTAGCAACAGGCTGGGGAAACTACCTTGTATGCGGTAAACCTTTTTCCTTTCCTTTACTCCTCAGATTTCTCCATTGGGGTTGACCTTATATCTCAAATCACTATTTTGTATTCGAGTGGTCTTTGTACTATCAATTTTAGTTCTGACACCCTCTGGGTGGACCTTATTGCTGAAAAACATCAGTTTCTATCTTACTGTGGACCTTATAACTGAAATCCTCAGTTTCTAGACTCAGGACTACTTTGTACTGAAATGTTTCCTCGTATCCTTAGATTGGTCCTTATAGCCGGAAAAATTCGGTTTCTTTCCTTAGGGTGGACCTTATATCAGTTTCTATCGTCGGTTTGGTTTTGTACTGACAAATTTCAATTTTAGTACCCTCAGGGTGGACCTTATAACTACAGATCATCTCCCTGCGGCTTTAGCTCACTTATTTGAGCTTTTCGCTCCCGCTAGTCTGTCTTATGTCGTAACCTGCATATTACCGGTGATGTAAAATCGATGATTACATATGGGCCGCCGTATCTAGGTGCCAATTTAGCAGCAAATCTCTCCGATGCTTTTGACAGGTTGTGTTCCTTAGCCCATACTACCTGTCCCACCTATGACGGACGGCGTCTCAGGTTATAATATCTGGCTTGATCTTGAGCTGCCCTTTCTAAATTTCGCCTTATGACCTCCAATAGTTCTTTTAATTATGTCGCGTTCTCGCTCGGCTTTTGAATTTCTTGCCTTCGGCAGCATCGGTTCCCTTCCCTGTGTAATGAAAGCTGGGGAATATCCGGTGGATTCAGTTACGCTCGAGATTACTGCCAACATTATTTCTGGCCATTTTTCGTCCCAGGTTCGTTGATCCTCTCCTGCGAACTGCGCGATCATTGTTTTTACAGTGCGATTTGCACGTTCGGTTGGGTTCTATTGTGGGGTATACGGGGCTGCCGTATTTTCCCCCATGTCTTCCAAAAACCTTTTAAAGATCCGGCTTGTAAATTGTACCCAATTGTCCGTGATTACGACTTTCGGCACCCCAAACCTTTAAATGCCTTCTTTAATGACTCTGCCGTTGCTTTTCTCAATGGGACCAGTTCTGTCCATTTGGAAAAACGATTTATCATGACCAATAACGTCATATTGCCGTGTTTTGATCTTGGTAGTGGACCTACGAAGTCCGCACACACTGTTGCCCATGGTTCTTCTGGGACCTGAGTAAGCATTTTCCCTGCTGCTTGTAGTTGGCTTGGTTTATACCTTTGACATGTTTCGCACTTGTTTACATACCTACGTACATCTCTATGCATTCCTGGCCAATAATATCTCGCCGCTATCCTTGCAATTGTTCTTCTCGACCCTGTATGAACCGCTGCGGCCGCATCGTGGTTTTCTTCTAATACTCTTCTTCTTGATCCTGAGGGAACACATAGTTTCCACGAAACCACGTCTTCGTTCCCTGCCCGATGATTAAAATGACGGTACAGTTCTCCACCTTCTGACAGGTAGTCTGGGAATTTCTGCGGATTATTCTGTACCTTTTTCGTCATTTCATGTATCCATTCCCAATTATTGGTGACTTCTTTCCGGTTTTCTCCGGATTCATTTTCTTTAGCCCTTCTGCAAGTTTCTAGCGGTTGTCTAGACAGCGCATCTGCTACAACGTTCAGTTGACCCTTTCTGTATGCTATTTCAGAATCATACTGTTGTAATTCCAACGCCCATCTAGCTATTCTTCATGATGGGCTTTGCTGTTTATCCACTTCAACACCATGTGATCTGTGACTTTTGAAATGGTATTCTTCTAGGTAGGGTTTTAGTCTTCTAATTGCCCATACTATTGCCAAGCATTCTATCTCTGTAGCCGAATAGTTTTTTCTGCTTGGTTTAGCGTTCTACTGGAATATGATATGACGTTTTCCCCTTCCTTGGTCTCTTGAGTTAGGACTGCCCCAATACCGTAATCACTGGCCGGACATGTCAGTACTGGATCTGCGGTGAGCTTCGTTTTACCATTTCGAATGCCTTCTGGTGTTTTTCCGTCCATATCCATTTAACTTTTTTCTTCAACAAGGAATGCAAAGTGTGTACCATAGTGGCAAAATCTGGCACGAATTTTCTATACCACAATGCCACGCATAGATACTGTCGTAGTTCCTTTACGTTGGTTGGTGGTTTTAGCCCGGCGATCGCCGCCACCTTTTCTGGATCCGTACATATGCCTTCACCCGTTATTCGGTGACTAATATATAGTTACTCCTTTCTAAAGAATTGACATTTTCTGGATTTATAGGTTTGCGCTTTTTTACCTTCGGAAGACTTCTTTTAAATTTTCCATGTGCTCGTCCAGTGTACGCCCTATCAAGATTATGTCATCTTGGTTTGCAAATGCGTGTGGCTTTATTTCCGGTCCGATGACACAAGTCATTGGGCATTGGATCAAAATGCCCTCTGAAATGTGCCATATGCCGAGTGTATGCTCTGTGTCCTGCGCACGCTATTTCTGCTCCTAATCCTTTCAGGAAATTCCATCCCAGCACTAAATGATCGATTACTCCTGGCAACACCATCAAATCGATGGTGGTGCATTGATTGCCAAATTTAATATTTATGGTCAATTGTGTTCCGATTTCCGTGTTTCTACCGTCTGCCTGTCACCTGTTTCTTTGTTTGTTTTATGATCCCCTTAGTTTCCAATCTGTCGCATAATTTTTTGCATACGAAACTTCCTGATGCCACTGTGTCGATTGTGGATTTTATTCCTTTTTCCCCAATCAGTACCCATGACGACAACTGGTTTTCCTCTTCTTGAAAGTCCTCCTCTAGTTTTGAGAGGCAGACTCGGACGACCTCTGCTCGCCCCTCGGAGGCTGAGGTCGTGGAGCATTTCCCGACTGCTTGCAGCACTCCCATGTGCGTACGCCTATCCTCCGCATTGCCAGCAGAATAATATCCGTCGATTTTGACACTTTCTTGCCCAATGGACTGATTCTCCGGATCACGCCACTATGTTACACGTCGGTTCCGCCGCTTTCCGTTGCTCGCACTTCTGACTCGCGTACTCGATTCGCACTCGCTTAAATTCCGGTTCACACTGATTGCCTTCCTTCTGACAGCGACATCTTAAATAGCCCTCCTGTGCTGTCTGCTGATGTCTCCTGTCGCCTTCCAGAACATTCGAGACTCGACGAACTCCCAACGGTACTACTCGCTGCCTAGCAACAGTGTTTGAATGCCGAGTCCCTCTCGAATGCACCAACCGGTCACCCATCCGAACCTAACTGCTTCACCAACTTCAACACCGCCGTATGTCGTCGTGCTGCTATTTCTTGTGGCTTCCCATCCACTTCCCCTTATTGTTAAATTTGCCGTACCTCAGAATTCGCCGCATTTCCCCTCAAGCCAACTTCCCCTTGTATACTCTGCCCTTTGTGGGGAACATCGTTCCTCACAGGATCTTTAACCCAAAACTATGAAAACACGACTATCTGACATATGTCAACTCTGAAAAGCTTCTTAATATAAATCAGCGGTCGGCACGGCCCTATCCCGCGGGATTGGATTTTTCTCAGTCGGCGTCGCTGCCGCTCATGCACAATATAAACGTTCGTGTGACTTCGGCAAAGGTCTTCGGCTACGCTCTCACGAAATTAAAGCACAGCGCTAGTGCTGCCGCATTGCCATGTTGTAGCTAAATTTAACCGTTTTTAGCGTTAAATAGCTGTTTTTTAGTTATAGCTAGTTATTATGCTTATAAGAAAAATGCTAGCTTTTTTTTTTGGTCATATCTTGTTACTTGTGAAAGAGAACTTTGCCAGCAACGCAATGCAGAGGGACTGACGAAGTCATTCTCTCTCATTTTTTACACACACAAATGCAATGTTGGCATGTCAATGTATTGGTGCGGACCACTGATATAAATACATCATCTTGGCTTAGATCCGATTCAAATGAAATTCTAATTACTTCACATATTCCAATGATAATATAATAATTAAAACTCCCCTTTATGAAGTTTTAACTTACCCGGACGAAAACGGAAATATTCTACAAGACAAAACACAGTATAAATATTATCTATATAACAATAATTTGTACAACAAAAACACAAAGAAACTTTCAACTAGCCCATGCATATTAGGGATCTTGAACCAAACAAAAACTAGCTGCAGATATACCAAAACCCATTTACTTACACAAACTAACTTTATTGAACCAAATATTATTGTAACATGGAAGCTACCAAAATCCACTTTAAATCAAAATTGCTGGAAGAATAAAATAATAATTGAAGGTAATAATATGATAAAAATATATAATTGTTCAGTAATTCTAAATTGTTCAGTAATTCTAAATCTCCAACTAAAATAAACTCAGATTACATTTACGTATGAAACAATATTACACGTTTACAACCACTATCGTATATTGAAACAAAAGAACTATTTTTCGAAAAGAAACGAAAACCGCATTTATCAAATAATAACAATTATAATGATAAGCATTATCACACTAAGTGTAATCATATACCTAACCTATATCAATCTGTAGCTGTCAAAGTCGCCGGTCGTGTTTACTCTGTGCTCCTGAAACTTCTTATTTTTTTGGTGCCTACACATAAACTTTAATCATTGTGTTTATCATAACCAACGAGATTTGGGGATTTGATCCTAGTCATTTGTCTTTTTATCATAACTGTGCAATTTGACTCTGCATAATAACTAAAAGAAATTTAATTGCAATTATAAAAAAAACAAACTCCTTGTATTGTTTTTGTTTTGTGATCGACTTCTGGCTTACAAACTGTTGCTGTGCTTCGCTCTCAGTCTCTCTCAACGCTTGGACCGTTGTTGTTGTTGCTGCTACTACTCCCATCGTGCTTGAACTCTTCGTGGGAGTCGGATTCTGAGCGATATACAGTTAGTTCCTGCATGCAATCAACTGCATTATACTTTGTGGTCGCTCTCTTATAAGTGCTGCTGCTGATTGCTACCCCACCAGTCATCACTTCGTTTCGACGTTTGCGCTCGACTTAACCTGAAGGTTGATCTCTTCTGCCACTCTTATGGGTACTTCACCCTTCTCTTAATTCATCTGCCAATATGAGTATCCCCTGCACTATGACCAAGTGTGAGTTTGGAGGCAACATATTTCACGAAACGTTTCTCGTTTGCTGGCTTTGTGTCAACTGTGCACACATTAAATGTGCTTTTTTAAACGGTCGCGTAAGTGACCTAGTAGCAAAGCGAATTGGGCTAACCTGGTCTTGTGTGGATTGCCGATAAATCAAAGATGAAATACGTACGTTTATGCGGCAAACTCGTGTGGGCTTTAAGGACAACCACTCGGGATTCAAAAAACTTAACGCAACGTTTAATGCTTTTGAATCTAATTTTCTTGGACTAAAAATACTTAGCGAATCTGCTAAAAGAAAAAAATGCGATCCCCTGAACACGAGAAGGCAATTGGATATTCATTCGACTGTTTCTCCTGCGCCCTCCCCGACACCCGAATCATTTTCCACTCCTACTGCTGGCCCCATAGCTGAGCCGATGATTATGGATCTGGTGTCCCACGCTACTGCCGCTGCTCCTGATATAGTTTCTAAAGCTGCACCTCCGGTTCTCCAGGGTGCTGCAAACGTTATCTACCTACAATCTGATGCTGCCTCTGCTGATGCTGCTGCCGCTATCGTTTCGACCGCAGCGCCTCCGGTTCTCCAGGTGCCACAATCCGTTGCTGGTGCTGCTGTTGCTAATGACGCTTCCGGTTTGCCTGCTGCCCCCAAGGTCTCCAGGGTGCTGCAAACGTCATTGCTTCACAATCCGTTACTACTGCTAATGCTCCTCAAATTCGAATCGAATGTAACCTCTGGCCCTCTGGTTCCGCCAGTAGGTACTGACTCTACCTCCACCGTTAACTCCTCCTAAATCTATTTTTGTGTCGCGACTCAATCCATCGGCTTCGGAAGACCTTGTGAGACGTTTTCTTTGTCAAAAGCTGGATATTTCTGACAGCAGCGTTGTGGTAGTCAGAAAATGTAACTTCAAATCTACTAGAAAAATATCAACCTTTAAGATTTCGCTTATATATTGATAGAGCGTTAGAGCCAACGTTCTGGCCTGAGCATACTATCGTGCACTTATTTAGAGATTACTCGAATTCTCAACTGCCCCTACAACTTCGGCTCAGATTCCAAAAAACCGAAATACTCCAGCACCGAAATACTCCAAAAAACTAAAATCCTCCATTTCCATATGCTATCAAAACGTCAATAGTTTACGTGGTAAGCTCAGCACCTTGCATACCAACAGTGCTTGTTTTATGCAGGATGCGCTTGCTTTTACTGAAACTTCTCTCTTTGGGAACATTTCAGATCATGAGATTCTAACTGATCGTTTCTTTATTTATAGATCTGACCGCCCTTATGGTCGTGGAGGGGGAGTCCTAATTGCGGTTGATGCAATTTGGCCGTCTCAGCAGATTCCTTACGAATTAACACATAACATTGAGTTCATTGCAGTTAAAATTCAGACACACGATTCAAACATTTTCTTAACGAGCTGCTTTATTGCTCCAGCCTCAGACCTATCAATTTATTTGCCTTATGCCGACCATATGGTCGTTGGGGATTTCAATATCCCTCATATCTTTTGGGCTACTTATGATAATTCCTGTAAACTGTATCCATCTGCCTCTCATGATTTTTTGCAGCTTATGGCAAAACAATCTCTCGGGCAGATTAATTCCATTAGAAATAGTTTGAACAGACTCTTAGAACTCGTATTTGTAACCGATGTTTCAAATTCAATTTTGTTGAGGACAATTCGGGAGGACATTCATCACCTACGTTACAAATAGATTGTGAGCTGGATATACCGAGCACCACTTCTCCTTCTACCCCACCCATCCCTTCATTTTGCTTTCGAAAGGTCGATTTTATACGCCTCAACGATGCTTTATCAAGGGTCGACTGGTCTTTCTTAGACGCATCTCAGGATATCGAACAATCCACCAACGCATTTTACGATACAGTTTTTAGAGTTTTTAACGAATTTGTGCCCCTTCGGATTCCTCCCGCTCGCACACATGCGCCACCATGGTTCACGAGAAGTATTTCAAATCTCAAAAATATTAAACTATTTAACTTAACAATTCAACTAGGTAATTTTCCTTGTCTTTGGAAGGAGTCGTATATTATTCCTATTCATAAAAAGGGACCAAAGTCAATCATTTCGAACTACAGGTGTGTTTCGAAGCTATCGGACATTCCTAAGCTCTTTCAAAAGATCCTGACTTCTCAATTGCAGCATTATTGTCGTTCGATAATATCCAAATCTCAACATGGTTTCATGAGGAAGAGGTCTATATCTACAAATTTACTTGAGTTTACTACTCTTGTAAACAATGGCTTTGTTAATAAGCAGCAGATCGACGTAGTTTATTCTGATTTCAGCAAGGCTTTTGACTCAGTCAATCATGAACTTTTAGTACATAAATTGTGTTTGCTCGGCTTTCCTCCAATCCTTATCAACTGGATCATGGCGTATTTTAGCAACCGATCTCAACGCGTTTCATTTAATCTTAACCTATCCAGCTCCATTAGGGTTCTATCTGGGGTTCCCCAAGGTAGTCATTTGGGGCCCTTAATATTTAACCTTTTCATAAATGACATCCCATTTATCCCATTCGCATGCACTGATGTATGCCGATGACCTTAAACTTTGTTTGTCTCATAACGACCCTGTGTCTCCTATACTCCTTCAATCCGATTTTAACTCTCTTCACGCCTGGTGCTCGGTTAATAGCCTTCCTCTTAATCCCAGCAAACTCAGTTTGATTATTCGATTGATACCATCCCACTTGAACGCATCTATAAAGTAAGTTATATTTTAGCTGTCATATAGCGGTCATCGCAAACAAGGCTATGGGAGTTCTCGGTTTTGTTAAAAGATGGTCCAAGGAATTTAATGACCCCTACGTCACCATTGGGATCCTTCAACCCATCTTCCTCCTTACGAGGACAGATTACGCCTTATCAACCTGCATTCTCTTAATAACCGCCGAATTTGTCATAGTGTCATTTTTATTCGTAAACTCTTATCTGCGGAAATTGACTCTATCGCTTTATTATCTAATATAAATATTGGTGTTCCACAACGCGCTTCTAGAAATTTTTATCCAATTTACCTTCAGCCTTGCCTGACCAACTACGCTCATCACGAACCCTTCCGAAACCTTTGTTTAAACTATAATAAGTACCATCATATTCTTTCCTCTCATTCCTTGTTTGTTATTAAAACTAATATACTGTCATTCCTAAGTAGGCCCCTTTGAAGTTAGACAGAACATTGTTAAACCAAAAAAATAAAATAATTTATACTTAAAAATAAACATAAATTTAAGAACATTCCAAAAAGAAAATTTGTTAAGAAACACAATGTTATTGAAAACCAAAAAGAACTCCCAGTTGAAAAAGAACAATTCGACTTAAATATTTCACCAAAAATGTGTCCAGAAATTTAAGATCGTATTATTCATACGCGTGAGGACACGCTTTACCTTAAGTGTGGAGGAGTGACATATCCAATATTCACCTTACCTTTTTTACCATATTCATACACACTGTGGCGACCTTTTTTACATTATTCATGCCCAATGTATTTCAAACCACGAGATTTGCCCAAATAAGCAGAAAAGTTCAACATAAACAAAAAGGAGTTTTGCATAAACAAAACTAAGCGCAAATCCCGCTCCCAAACTTAATCTTAACAAACCGACGCAAAGCTGCGCTTAGCTTTCTCGCTCCCAAACTGAATCATAACAATCTGAGCAATCAGAAGATGCCAACATAGCCAGCATAAACAATTGACCATTCCTTTATTCTTGCCACATTCAAGATGTCCAGTGCGTCCAATGCGTCTTTTATTCCTTTAAATAGAATATAATCCACAGATTGTACTTTAGTCATAATTTGATAATCAAACCACACACATGGTGTGAAATAAAAGAAGATTGATTTTTTTTGTTTTTTTTTTTGATTAAATGCGGAACGCATCATTATATAGTATAGCTGGCATTTAAAAGTAAGGCTAGAAAAATAGCGTTAGTAAGAAAAACTGGTTTGTTTCCAATGTAAAGCTCTTTAAAATTAATATTTATTTATTTTTTAAGCTTTCACGCAAAATCGGGTGACTATAGGTTATAGCTGCCATTGGAATGTTCGGTCGAGAAACTAGTTTTAGTGAGAAACACTTTTTTGTTTTTAAAGAAAACTCCTGTATTTCTTAGTTTGCTATGCTTTCCCATGATCCCACTATTTTTAGTAGAAATCGGACATCTATATAGTATAGCTGTCCTACAAAAGTAGAGTCACAAAAGTTGGCTCAGTCAGAAAAACTTGTTTGTTTTTTTTGGAAAAGTCCTTCAAATTAAAAAAAAACGTGCTGCAAGGCTATAAAAACTTCGGCCGAACCTAAGTGTACTTTTCTATATTTTGTTTGTACTAAGGCAATACATCGGAAGGCCATCTCAGATCTGACGACTGACAAATTTCTTGCTCGTTTCGTGGCACGACGTGGCTGTCCACAACGGATTTACTGCGACAACGACGAAACATTTGTGGGAGCATCCATAATGTTGTCTCCTGGATGTCCTCCTGGATTCGTATTTAAATATTTACATGTACAGGGTTGTCCATATTCGACGGACCCATCTGGCAACGCCATAACTTTTGACAGAGATGTCAGATCGCTTAATGACATACCGCGTTAGAAGCGTCAGTCCAAGCAGATTTTTACCATGGAACAATACACGCCACGCGAGCGCTCTGAAATAGTTGAAATTTACATTCAACAGAACAAGTCAATTGTGAAAACAAAATTATCATGTCCGATGAAGCCCATTTCACATTGAATGGGACCGTAAATAAGCAAAATTGCCGTATTTACGCCACTGAAAATCCTCAGGAGATTCAAGAAGTGCCTCTTCATGACGAAAAAGTCACAGTTTGGTGCGGCGTTAGTGCGAAAACGGTCATTGGGCCGTTTTTCTTCCAAAATGAAAATGGCCATGCTGTTACCATCAACCAGGAGCGTTATCGCGACATGATGACCAATTTTGTGATGCTAATTATTCGTCGAAAGCGTATGAGGCAGTTCTGGTTTCAACAAGACGGCGCTCCACCGCACACAAGTCGCATAACAATCGATTTTCTGAAGAAATTGTTTCCGGGCCGTTTGATGTCGAAAAGTGGTGATTTGGACTGGCCACCGCGTTCGCCCGATTTGACGCCGCCTGACTTCTTCTTGTGGGGATATTTGAAGTCAAAGGTTTACGTTAACAAGCCAAGGACCGTAGAAGAGCTCAAGGACAACATTCGTGAAGAAATAGCCGCTATTCCGGCCGAAATGTTGGCGAAAACGATGGAAAATGCTGCAAAAAGGGCACAATACGCCATCAACGCCAGAGGCGGCCATTTGAGAGATATCATATTCAAAGATTGATGTAAACAAATCTACTTGGAACAAATTAAATGATTAAGATTGCCAACCGCCAAATTTTTCTTTTTTTCTTTGATTTTTTAAAAAAAAAACATGGGTCCGTCGAATTTGGGCAACCCTGTATGTTCTGCTTCACTGCGAGAGCTCTACAAACAACTTAAGACTAGCATACATTTAGCTTATACCTAGAGTGAAGCAAAGCTTCACTCTTTTATTGGGTCAGCCTCGCCGACCTAGAAAAACTCCGTTATCTGGCCTGAACACCTTCCGTTCTATCAAAGGAATTCGAGCAAATAATTGAAACTTTGCAATTGCAAACATTTCTCAATTCAAACTCTTTTACGATTCAGAAGCAATCGGTATTCAAAAAGAATCGTAATAGTTCAGCTGACTTCAAAAATATGGACGAAGTCCATGAATTATTCCTGATGTATTAACACTGGACCACGTCATACTATGTACTAAGCTTAGCTGTATGTACAATTTTTTTTCCTCCGCTTCGAATATGATTTTGTTATATCTATTTATAAGGCAGCAAGCCGGCGTTTCAGGTACTCAAAAGTCATTTTATTTATTTATTTATTTATTTATTTATTTATTTATTTATTTATTTATTTATTTATTTATTTATTTATTTATTTATTTATTTATTTATTTATTTATTTATTTATTTATTTATTTATTTATTTATTTATTAATAGTCGAAAACAAAGGCTGTCAACAAAATTGTAAACACGTTATAAAAAGGCTTATTTGCTAAGGAGGCATAAAAAAAAGCCTAGCCAAAATTACAAAATAAACTAATAACGTCTCCAACTCGTTGGGGGAATTTTATTTGCCGGTCCGGCCAGCTATGCCCCGATTCACAGCCTTTTGTGGTCAGAAGAACCACCTAAGATTGTTCTACGGTTAGCTAGCGAAGGAAGGTCTATTAGCAAGAGTCTTCTGGAGTACGATGGCAAACGAAGGTTAGGGTCCCAGTGTAGGCCACGAAGGGCATAAAGCAAACATTGTTTCTGAACTGATTCAATACGATCAACATGCTTTTTATACTGCGGACACCATACGGATGAACAGTATTCGAGCACGGGACGGACTAAAGCAGTATAAATGTGGTGTACTAATCATTAAATTCCTTCGACCAACGTTTATTGAATCGAAGTACACCATTCGCTTTGTTAACAATAGTGGAGATGTGGTGATTAAACTCAATTTGGGGTCAAAAAGAATTCCAAGATCAGCGACAGACGAAATACGTTGCATCGGTTCATTACCAATCGTATAGGAAACCAGAAATGGTTTGCATCGATGGAAAGTCATAAACATGCACTTGGAGCAATTAAGGTGCAAATGATTTACCAAACCCCAAGATTGCAAGGAGTTAATATCCTCTTGCAATCCAATAGAATGAATCGGGTTGTTGATAGGCGAAATAAGTTTAGTATGATCGGCATACATGAGTATTCGATAAAATGATAATATTGTAGGGAGATCATTAATAAAAAGAGTGAACAACAAAGGACCGAGGTGGCTACCTTGAGGTACACCAGAGGTTACAGTCACAGGTTTTGAAGTATTAGAACGAAGCATAACTTTTTGAGTTTTATCTTTTAGATAGGACGAGACCCAAAGCAGAAAAGAGGAGGGAAATCCTAATCGATCGAGCTTAAAGAGGAGAAGATCATGATTGACAGAGTCAAAGGCTTTGCTAAAGTCAGTGTAAATGACATCAGTTTGCTTTTTCGTCAGGAATCCATCATTAACTAGCGAAGTAAATTCAAGCAAGTTGGTCGTTGTTGACCGACGCTTTATAAAACCATGCTGGAAAGGTGACAAAATTGATTTACAATAATGCTGCAATGTGGAGGTTATAATCTCTTCAAACAATTTCGGAATGGCGGAAAGCTTAGCAATGCCTCTGTAATTTGAACTATCCGACTATCCCACCCTTTTAATGGAGAGAAATAATATTAGATTTTTTCCAAAGAGATGGAAAGACAGACGAATTGAGTGATAGATTGAAAAGCTTTAGCAAAGGTTTGCATAAAGAACTATAACACTCTTTGAGCACACAGTTAGGAATGTTGTCAGGCCCAGGAGAAAATGAGGATTTTAGTGATTTTAAAAATGAAAGAAGAGAAGTTTCGGAAATTTCGGAATGTTATAAGGATAAGCAGTGTTAGCATATTGGACAGAGGAATAAGTTGATTGGAAGAAATCAGTGAACAAGTCAACAGCTGTCGAATCATTGTGTGCCTTTTGGATACTCAGAAAAAAAGAAGAAGGTAAAGTAGAAGATCTTCGCTTATAGTTCACAAAGCAATTGAATTGCTTTGGATCTTGTGCGAATCGAATTTTGCAACGAGCAAGATAATTGTTTTCTCAGAGTTAAATAGTGTAAAGTTAGATTTTGCTATTGAGAAAATCAATAGCAGAAACAGTTCGTTTATACTTATTAAAGCAACTAGATTTACCAAGGGGGATTTAGTGACGCGGTGAAAGCGACACTATTGGGAATGCAGATATCTAACAGAGATTTAATAGACTCGTAGAAAAAGGTAACAGCAAAATCTAAATCAACCGAATTGTACAATGGAGACCAGTCTGTTGCACAAATGAGTTGACTTAGCAAAGTGAAGTTTCCTTTACGGAAGCAACGACGAGGTATATTGGGGATTTGAAATTTGAATCCGTAGGATGGAAAGATTCTTTGGGTAGTGATAGAGGAGGGGAGACCTACAGACACTGTCATTTGTGCTATCAGTGACAAAAATAAGATCTAACAATTTATTTAAATTGTTTTGTGCAAGATTAATTTGAAAAGGAGATACGCAGCAGTGCTGCTTCCAGCTGCATCAAAAATTTTGCTGAGCATATCATATCATGGGTACAGAGTATGTTATAGTCGTGCTTGACCGTCTTCCTTTCTTGTATTGAATTACTTACCTGATAATTTGAGTAATATATTTGAATTAGGTTTATTTTCATCTCAGTGCTACAAGTAATTAGATACTTATTTTTATAACACTAATCACAACGACTCACAGTTTCTTAACAAGAGCTTAGATACTACAAAAAACAAAAAATTTATAAACAGTTCAGTTACAAATGATCATGACATAGACAAAAAAAAAAAATTTAATTTATGTAAAATCGACGATTGTGATATGATTTAAATATTAGAATTTTGTTGTTGTTGTATTTAGCCTATAAGTTTTTCTCTAAATGTCTGTGCGTTTCTAATTGTCTTAAGATTGTGTGGCAGATGATTCCAAAGTCGAATAGCATGGGGAAAGAATTGTCGATCAGATGTGGAAAGTCTATTTTTTGAGCAAATTATGTTTTTGGTTCGCAGAGAAGAAGCAAACCTTCACTTGGTATATAGATTTGAGGGATGTTCAGTATTAATAATTTTGTACAGTAATATTAAGACCCGTAAACTTATCCAGGAGTCAAGGTTGATGTCATATATTTGTTGACTAAACGATGATATGTGATTCGTCATTTCTTGTTAAATATATATATTAAAATTGTGCGGTGCATATGTATGCTGACTGTATTCAGCTCTATGTCTTTTGTCCGTTTTTTGAAGCGCTTGATTGTGTTACCATGTGCAATGAAAACATCTTAGAAATAATTTTCTGGGCAAAGGAGATCGGTCTGGGTTTAAGCCCTTCAAAATTTAAGTTTTTATCTGTGTCCCTTGACTTAAGCCAGCTGCCTAAATTTATCATTGTGTACATTGCCTTAGAACAGGTGGATATAAAATTTAATGCAAGGCTTTCCTGGAGTAACCAAACAGCAAAAGCTACTGGTATAACATATCGGTATTTAAGGCAACCATCTGTTTAAAAAAGATATACGGCGGAACATAAAAATGCTCTAAACAAGAACTTGTTTAGTTTCGACTTTATTCTTTGGTATAGAAATGTTTGCTGGTAGTGATGTTAATAGTATGCAAAGACTCCGAGTGAGCTTCAACTCAGTAAACTAAGCTCAGTTCAACTAAACTCAGTATTCTCAATTTCGTTTCATTTCGCGAAAACTTTATGGTTTCCCAAGATTGAACCTGGCTAGTTCTTACACTTTTGCTCGTTGATTTTAATACGCCAGTTGGCCAGCCACTCTTCCACGTCGCACAGTGGCCGGAATCGCGAATTTGGGGTTGCAAAAATCGTAACTTTTGAACGGAAAGAGATATTTAAAAAATTTCAAGGAGACGCTGATAGAGAATTCCTGTAGCTTTAAAATGAGCATACGTTCATCTTTGTAGGTTAACAGGGGGACTCAGGATCGGCTGCCAAAGTTGATAATTTAATACTCTGAAAAAATTGTATGAAAAAGTCTCCGTATTTACATTTTTTAAAATTGATTTATTAAAAATTGAGTTTTAATAATATTAAAAACTAAAAAAATTTTCTAAAATGTTTATTTGTACTTACTAAAAAAATTTATTTTCAAACCAAATTAGTTCTAGCTTGGGAATGGATAATTTTCTGGTAAAATGATATGCAACAATGCATACTTAATATTTCTGGGGAATATTCGTTGGTTAATTCCGCGAGAGTCCTGATGTGTCTGAGAGATGAGATACGAGGAACAGAGGAGGCCGAAAACATGTTGAAAAGGTCTGCATTTTCTTGATGTCGAGATATTTTGCACGTGTTCGCATATGTATACCTTTTAAGGTCAATTGCAACTACCTATATTATGTGTTACCCTTCTCAGTAAATCATAAGAAAAGCTAAAAAATAATTTTGCCTGACACATTTTCTTCTTCTTCTTCTTCCCAAATATTATTTACCTGTAGATTAAATCGCAAATATCAATGTAACATCTAAGGGGGCAGGTTGTGGCAGCTGATTCTTTTACAATACGTTAATAAATAGACTAATACATAATACGTATGCACCGAAACAACTCAAATCGGGTGAAATTTATGTTTCCGAGTCCATCAAATCTCTAAAACTAAACCAAAAATAGTGTTCACCCAAGACTTGAATGTTGATCTTTCAACTTAGATATAATAAAGTTGTTTAATGTATTTACATAAAGAATTTATGCATCTATTCAAAAAAATAAACCAATTTCAAATTGGTTTTGCCGTTTGGATTTTACAGGTTCACAAAATTGACAGTTGAAACCAAAAAAATAAAAAATTCTGCACTTTGAAAAATTGTTCAACTTTGAACAACTGTAAAAACCAAACCAATTGACCAATTTCTATAAACCAACGTTTTTTTTGCCTATCTGGGGTTCCCTTTATTGAATAAAATTAATCTCCTCAAAAAAATCGACCATCAAAAATTGATTTTTGCAACGCCAAATTCGCCAATCCGGCCACTGTGCGCCGTCGCAAATCTCTCCTTCTTTTCCCTTACACGATATTTCGTAGACCACATTCTGTTGTTGTTCTTTGCTTATTTTGTCTTTTGTGTTTGTAAACAATCTTCTTGTGGTATTGTCTGCACGCAGATCAAGTTTTTTCCAAATTTTGGCCACGCCCCCTCCCACCCCCGCAATTAAAGCAGTAAAAAGACATAAACAAAAAAACCTACTTAATTTTTTAAGATATCGAGCTCAGAGTTTGCAGTGTAGTGTATATGGCCAATATCTACAAACTCACAAACTTTCATAAAGATCGGTTAATAAATGGCAGAGTTAAAAAAAGTTGCATACTTATCTGAGCCGCATGACTTTATTAAACACTTACATTGCCGTGAGTAACGGGTAATTCGGAGTAGAGCAGGGCGGACTTTAACTTACGCTCTCGTTTTACTCCGGAG
>JAWNNM010001735.1:1200000-1683809 GCA_035044965.1 Lordiphosa andalusiaca
AATTTAACCTTCGATTATCATTTTGTGTGTGCTTTGCCATAAATTTTTCCCATAAATTTGGAACAACAAATTGAAATTGATTGCAAACGATAAGAGTAGATTTATGGTTTGACTTGGTTTGTTTGCCGTTTGTTGATAATTGATGATTTCACCTGTTGATTAACAAATAACGACAAAGATGTGAGCCCCCAAGATGCTTCAAGCGTGTCTGATATCTTTATTTAACATCTGTTCGTATTATTAAAATCTGCCAAAAGTGAACCTTTTGTGGTTCTTTTTGCTTCGATAAACATGATTATTAACACAATTACAAAAAAAACCACCGCACGATCTCCATGTGACCGTTGAATATTGTGCCTGGAATTGACAATTCGCAAAGCTTTCTCTGTGAAAATAATGAATAATCTGGGAGAGTTCAACTGCATAGCCAATAGAGCCAATTGTGACTGGTGCAAGTCAATGACCGTTAGAACTAAAGCCAGGGCAAGGTCTAGAGCACTGTTAATTGGACAGTAAGGGAAAAAAAACATTGGGAATACGGAGCTATGATTATCGGTTGAGCTTATCAGCAAAACATGCCCATAGGCTATATAGGTGGAAGAAATAACATTTGAACAACAAGTCGGCCTCTTGTTTACCTTAACAGTCAGCAGCTGCCAATGCAAATACATGGGTGAACGAGTATTTAGTTTGCCAAGGAAGTAATTGCAGCTCAGCCAAGACACGCTATAATGCAATCATATTACGAATACAATGTGGAGGGAGTTATCATTTATAAATAAATAAAGTCACATGTTAATTAACAGTCAGCGGCACGTCGCTCACTAATTTCCATAATATTTGCAGCAGCTGCTGGTGCTTGGGTCCGACCTGCTTCACTCAAACAGGTTCGAAATTAATAAAAACAATACCCAGAGAATACAATTCCAACAGCAGTTTCGATTAGCTTACGCTGTGGTTATCACGTGAAAAAAATTAATCCGACTTCGTAAGCAAAATTTGCTAAGTCTGGGTTTGAAACAAAAGATAGTAAACACGCGACAGCACTCACACTGTTTGTTTGAAAGTTCGCGCTGTCTACGAGAGTGCGTGGCAACTCTGAATCTGTTGAATAGAGATGAGACTGATTGACAGTATATTAGAGATGTGAGTAGTGAGCGGCCTTATAATCACACATCCAATATCACGTGCCAAGAAAATTAGCATGACCGAAATTTGTCATGTTTGTTGTTATTGTCATGTTTTTATAAGACACTGCCCCACTTTCAGATATGAAAAACACAAGCTTCAAAATTTTGGCATAGCTTACAGTAATTAAGCCAGGGCTGCAAACCGGTTCGGAGTCGAACCGATCCGGAGTCGGCGCCACAAAATGTTTCCCTGCCGAACCCGAACCTGAACCGGAGCAAAACAAATTTAAAAAGGGTTCGCTTCAAAAATATATTTGTTCACATTCTTCCCAGCGATTTCTACTCAATTTGGTACACTTGTCGTACACAAGTGCTGAAGTCTTCTGCATAATACTGTAATATCTTATCAAAGTGTTTAGAAAATTGAAATCCAAATCACATCAAGAGTATAGTTATAAAATGATATATCAATTTAGTACTTAGAGAAAACTTTTCAATTTTATGAACTAGGTTTGAGATGGGGACACATGGAAGATCAACTCTTTATCAAAGCAGATCTCAAACCTTTCAAGCTTTCGAATATCTAATATCAGAGCTCTATACCAAGAATAACTCACCTAGCGATACTATCGTTATTATTGTCAGCTCTAGTCCCATGGTTATCGATAATTTTGCCATCCCTACCACAATCACCCAAGCAAGTAGTAAACAAGAAAAGGCAGCAGCAAAACTTACCTTAATAATAGAAATTTCTATACACCTGTGTACTGTATGCTGCTGCATTGCGGTGCAGGGGGCACAGACACCATCATATCTACAGAACAAAAACGACTTTCGTAATGTGTACAAACTAAATGTCAGGCAAACGTCGCAATAAACTGCAAGTGCCAAATAAAGGCAAAAATCAAAGTGAAAGGCGCTGGCGCTGGTTTTTTGGTTTTTAAAGATTCACCTGTATTGGTGTAGGTAACAGTTACTGCCTGGCACCGTTGGTCTGGCAGTGGTGGTGTTGCATAGCGTCTAGGGGCGCTCGGGTGAGAAATTAGAATTAGTGCTTCATACATATGTCAGCTGTGTCTGACTATGACATCACAGCTGTCGCACCACTAAACTTTCCCTTTCTCTCTACTTTGCAGTTTCAAGAGATCGTGCCGGATATGGATGACAGCGAATTCATGTTTAATGAAAAGCAATCGATTCGCGATTCCTCGCGCACCCTCAAGAAGTACGGAAGTACCTGCTGCAATAATATGCGAAACAATGAGACGTTAATCCGGCATATTGTGGAGAAAACTGACACTTTGCAGGGCATTGCACTCAAATATGGCTGCACGGTGAGTTGGCTTCCCCTTCTGAGGGCATTAATACTTTATGAACAATTGACTTGTGCTAGTTAACAATAGGAGTAAAAGCCCTTCCTCCCTCCCAGTTGAACGGCCCAGACATGACAGTTGTTTGAACAGAATTTCCAAATGGTCAATTTGGTGGAAATTTAAATTTTATTGATTTAATAATTGCCAACCAGCACACCTCTCCCTTATTTATGGCCCACACCACACCTGCACTCCCACACCAGCGTAGATGCGATGTGATAAGTCTGCTAGTGACTTCAGCAAACAAGATAGCATTACATTTTAGACATCTCGGATGACTGTGGGCAACCAAAGGCTGACTCTTATCTTTGATATTCTGTAGAAGTGGAAATGCTGCAGGCAAATGTTTAGATATTTTCGACTTGACAGTTTACTGCATATGATTTATGTGCGCACACTCCACGACATATTTACCGAGAATTTTGTTGTATGTACTTAGTTAGCACTGACTTATTTTTGTGCTCAAATTGAAGTTGTTGATTTAAACGGAAATTGGAGTAAATAAAGATTCCTTTTCAAACTCCCGTGCCTGGGCCGAAATGCAAGTCAATTTATTGAATTTTTATAAGTATTGTAGAAATTTATGGCAATATTTTCATTCATTGAATTGTTCAATTCAAATAGCTCAGCTTCTTATCAGTAAATTCTGAGAAATGATCAGCCTCATTTTTTAATATAACTATTAGTTTCTCAGTAGTATTAGAAGTAGTTGTAAAATATATATATTTATTTGAGTTGGGTACATTTTTGTTGGACAAGAGTAAGTGTTTGCTTTGGCTTGGCACTTGCCATCAGCCTATTACAATACATTATTTTTTTACATTTTCCTCAATTTCTCTTTGTTTAAGTTTTAGAGTTTGTTGTACTAAATATTAGTGTTTAAAAACAACCATCTATGATACGCTGCCTGTAGTCCATCGCCGTTGGCCAGCAGGTCCCCTGATTTTCCGTTTAGAATCTCTAGTATCTGAGCGTTACTCAATTGTACTCTTCCAAAAAGCTGAAATCTTGGTTGCTTTAGTATGGGACACCTCCTCTTTTTCGCTCCTATTACATTTTTTGCAGTTTGCTTCGTGCTCCGAGATGTGCGGTATTAAATGCAATCTGATGCACTCGCTCCTAGCTAGCATGATATTTTTAATGTTCTCCTGATCGTATGCATCATTAGGCATCAATAACTTTCACTTCCTAGGTTGAGCTTGACGTGCTTGCTTCTTTTTCAGCTGTCCATCTACGTCGATTGATCAATCAATCAATCAATCACCTCCCCAAAAGGTGCCCCCAATTACACAGCATGATTTTGCCATCATTCTTCATCAATAGTCACCATAGAAAACTAAATTCTCTATCTTTTTTGCTGTTAGCCCAGTTTATCCCAAGTGAAAAAACTACTTTCGACGTCTCTCGGCTTCAATTTATACGGGGCACCCAATATACCACCTTTTGGTTCATGCCCATGACTTTTAAGCAAACAGGTTGACTCACTTTTAATTCTTTTAAGAGTCCTTCTTTTGTTTTTAACACTAGTCTTGATTTAAAAGAGCTTCTTGCTGCCTTTGATGACCTGCAGACCTACTTTTGTTGTCACAAAAGCTGACATAAATAAAGAGGTCTTACACTTCCTCGAAACGACACATACTGATAAAAAGGCTAATGATGAGGCTTCAAAATGACGTGGGCTGCAACACTGTTTGAATCGATTTAATAATCCCTCCGAACTTTTTTGTACAGCTAATATTATTCAGTATATTTTAATGAAATGAGCATATACATCAAATTGTTGGGGTACACTTTTAGAGTAGGATCTGGTAAAAAATTGCACTTAAACTCAAGAATTTTCTAAAAACTGATCATTTTGAAGTAAAGTTTACAATAAAACACTCAATAGCTTTTAGATTTTACCAAACGACATAAAATCTTACTTTTATACTCAGTTATCTAGAGTTAATTTTCTTTCCAATCAAGAAATTAACAAAAATTTGTACTCAGCAGATGGTTTTACGTATAAAATGACTGCCAAATGGCACTTTTTCTCCGTCATTTTTCATTCCGTTCGTAATGTTAATAATATAGCCAAACAAAATAAACAAATAATGGTTCTTATTGAGAAAAACCTTTGTCGTATGACCATATCATCGATCGGTGCGATCACCAAGGGCAATTTCAACCCAATTCACAAATTCACCTGAATACACCCACCTGCCCATATTTGTCGTGGCTCATCCATCAATCAATCAAGTGTCACTCCAAGTCAATTGTCGCATATTTATACACACTTACGTATAGACTTTATCTATATGTTTTGTACATTATTATATTTCCAGACGGAACAAATACGCCGTGCCAATCGTCTCTTTGCTTCAGACAGCTTGTTTTTGCGTCAATTCTTGCTGGTGCCCGTGGAGAAGAGCTCACCCCATTATCCGCAGGTGGGCAGTGAAACAGTTGCCACGCTGGTCGATGCACTGACCACGCCACCCGGCACGCCAGATGCAAATGTACAGCGCGAGGCTCATAACAATGCAAATAATTTAAGCCAGACAACCGGCTATAATAACAGCGGCAGTAGCAGCAGTTGCAATACGAGCAGCTCCACGTCCAGTATGCGTTCCGGTTCGCTACAACACAACAGTCCACTACCCCTGCCGCAGCAGCAGCAGCAGCCACAACAACAACAGCAACCACCACAACGTCCATACTCGATTGCCGGCGAGTTGTTGGTGCAGGCCAGCGACGAGGATCCTGCTCTGATGCACAATCACAATACGTGCAGCAGTAAGCAGAGCAAGTCCCTTGATTCGGTGGCGGCCATGACACCCGAGGAGGAGAATCGCAAATGTATGAATGATTTTCTGAATAAGATTGATAACACCATATCAGAGTCACGGAAATATGTGGAACGTTCCAAGGAGTAAGTCTTTGGATGAGCATTTCCTTGGCTATTTCTTTTATCCCGATTTTAAATTCCCACTTTCAGCCTGGTCAGCAGTCAGAGCGACGCCGATATTTGCATTAGCGCCAGCACAGATGTATTTCCGCAGCGTCGCAACAATCAGCTGAACAACTCCTACAAGAACAATAACAATCGTCCACCTCATCAGCGGCACAGTTCGACAGGCAGCGGCAATTCGGACACGGCGCAACTGTTGAACACCACCCAAACTCGACGCGTGCAGAACTCCCTTAAGCGTCTCGAGAAACAGCAGGACGACTTCTTCGAGTTGTAGCGAACGACATGCTTGAAATCTAGCTAAGTTACACACACTGAGAGTTAATTTTAAAAATTGTTTTTAATTGCTGCGCGCATCTAAGTGTAAAATAAATCTATATACTTAATGATAAAAATACCTTACTAAATACTACAAATGTAACTGATCTAAGGCGCTGCTTTATAAAACACAAACCTGTACTCTATGATGACAAGGCAGCTTCTAATGTCCATGTATTGATTTGATTGTTCCAGCCCTTTGTAATTGCCGCCAATTTGCTTGCAAGGTTTAATCCCCTCCCCTATTATGATTATTTTTTGTATGACTTTAGTTTTAAGCGCATTATTGTGTATAGATATGAGAATTATTAATGTTAATATACGTAAGTATGAACATGGTCACTGGACTATTGTGGACTGCTGTGTTTGGCAATGCAAAAACAAACAAAATTATTGGCCTCTACATAATTATGTAATTATAATTTATATATGCTAGCTTCCCCCAAGTATTAATTGAAAAAATAAAACTTTTTTTTGTGCAATCCAATTCAACGTAAACTTCCCCTACACTTGATCTTCAGAGGAAATTCGTTCATGTCTAGCCTTATCGAAAATCAAAACCGAAATGAAAAATCATCCGAATTTTCTTTTGAAATAATAAAATAATAAAGAGAAAATGCGTTGAACATAATGACAGAATGCTTGAACTTACTTTACATTTGGCGAGAGTCTAATTATATTTGAACTGAATCAGTCAGCTTTGAGTGCATAATGTGCAATGACTCAAGATGTTTGGGTTCACAATAATATTACTATCAGACGAATTGCGCCAAACTCAGTCAATCATTTCAAGATTGACTGCTGCCGACGAAATAAAAGATTGCCTCAAATTGGCGCTATTGCTGAACGGTTGATAGATTTTTTCAAGCAATTGCCATCTATCATAGTGTAGGTATTCCTGTCGACAAATCAAGCGAATTGATTCCATTTCCTAAACAATGGTCCTAAGTTTGGTGTTAAGCTAAGTGCTGATCAATGTTGGACATTCAAAGATAATGAAGTTCTTATTCGGAGTATTTAGATGATCCTATCCGAAGTGCTCTTTGGGGTTAAACGAATCGATTTACAACTCGAAAGGCCAATCCATGAGCGCTTGTAATCTAAATTAAGAAACTGCATGTATATCTTAAGGGCTATTTCATGTGGCAAGTTCGCGTGTAGGCAATCCATTTGCTTTACAAGGTGCTTCACTTAAGAAATAGTTTGCATTCATTGAATTTCATTAATTAAAATTCATAAATAAACCCTGTAATTCTGAGAGTGTCAACATACTGCTAGGCCTAACTACCTGATGCATCTTTGGGCGTTAGTCCATCGTAAGCAACAGGTCACATCGCTAGGGCAATACATAAATATTAGTATGCATCCATCACCAAACTCGGTCCGTTCTGAGAACTTTATCTTAAACAAAACGATAGGCAAATACTATGAAGTTGTTTGGTCTGGTGTCTAGTGAGCACCCTGCCAAGAGTTAGATGATTCGTTAATGGCTCACCGATGCAGCCAAACTTCGGGAAAGCTTGGCTTTAAGTTATCACTACATTAATTGACTGCTAAGCGATGTGAAGTTCTCCGGGCCATCTACTATTCTTAATGTAATATTAAAACATAAGCTTGGAAAAAGCATGAGTAAAAGCTGATAAATATTTGGTTTTATACCATTGCAGAGGCTATATTGAAATTTACCAAATGCTTGTAACGCATAGAAGGAAGCATTTTCCACCAAAAAAAGTATATATATTCTTGGTCAGCATGACGAGCTGAGTTGATTTAGCCTTACCCATCTGCCTGTCTGTCTGTTTCTATGCCATCTATTCCATCAGTTTTAAAGCTATCGCCACCAAACTTTGCACAATGTCTTCTAGTACAAAAACGCTACACATTTATCGAAACCGGCTGGATTGGATGACTATAACATATAGCTGCCATAGGAACGATCGATAGAAAAACTAGTTCGAGTGAGAAAACCTTTTTTGTTTTTAATGCAAACGTGGCCAAACTCTGTATTTACTGGTTTGCTATTTATTCCCATGATACCACTAAGTTTTGTCGAAATCGGGCATCTATATGGTATAGCGGCCATAGAACAGTAAGGTTAGAAAAACAGTCTTAGTGAGAAAAACTTTTTTGTTTTTAATGTAAACCTTTTTAAAACTGTCATATATTTATTTTATAAGCTTTCACACTAATCTTCAAAGTTTTGTCCAAAATCGGAAGACTATGGGTTATAGCTGCCTAAGGAATAATCGCTCGAAAAACTAGTTCTAGTGAGGAAAACTTTTTTGTATTTAAAGAAAACGCCTCCAAACTTTTTATTTCTTATACTTTCCCACGATTCCACTAAGTTAAGTCAAAATCTGACATGTATATAGTATAGCTGTCATACAAAAGTAGAGTCAGAAAAGTAGTCTTAGTGAGAAAAACTTGTTTGTTTTCAGTGGACATGTCGTTCAAATTAGCTTAAAAAAACGTGCTGCCAGGGTATACAAACTTCGTCCGAGCCGAAGTCAACATTCCTCTATTTTTTGTTATTCCTCTTGGTATAATTCGTTATACCACAAGACTTTGACAAATAGATGTAAGATCTTCGATACATTATTAATAAGTTCCGTTCGTTTCTCCAAAATTTACACAATATGATTAGCATACAGCCTTACTATCAAGTTATCTTACCAAGTTTAGTTTCTTGATATGTAAAACCAACGGCCACTTCGTTGTAATAGTGTTGCTTTCTTTATTCATCAACCATTGAATGTCGCCCAAGAGGCAATAGATTTCTCTACAGAATCATGGCAACATTTTCTCTTCAATATTAATTTTCTTATCGTCTACCCTTCTTCTTTTTCTTTTGTCCATCTGGCCAAGCAAATCCTCGGGACTTGAGTACATCCTGCAAGAAATCTTTATCGTTTCAGTGTCATCATTTGATTAGATCAGCCGATCTCACCTGAACATTATGGCACACATAATAGGCGTTCTCCATGGCAGCATCGTTGAATATGTCGCAACCGATGGATTTACCCACGCCACCCTTTTTCTTTGCACCTCCCTCTTTCTTCTTCTTTTCCTCGCCCTCGCCGCTGCCGGCATTGCTGGACGTAGAATCCTTGCTGTTCCGCTTCTTTTTGCTTTTTCCAACCATTTAAGGAAATTAACTGATGAACCAACAAAATGGATTCATTATCGATTTAATAGAGACAATTGCTGGGCAACCGTTTCACATACAAAACAGATGCTCTTTAATAGTTATTCGAAAATTCATTGTAATAGTTGGGCCACACTATAGAAGCTATCCAGTCGATGTAGGAGGAAACCCGCGTGTAAACACCTATAGAGGATTTAATTGTTTAGAAAATGATCATGTCATGTGCCTTGAACTACATACCAGGGTACTGGCTGCGACAGTATGCTCCATAGGAGGTGATTCCCACGAGATAGTAACGGAACCGTCTTCGATTGCGATGTCTACGGCGACGCCGCTCCAAATTCAATTGCAACGGTCCACCCGAATCTCCCTGTGCAATTTAAATAAGTTCAGTTGACCAGACACTAGCTAATAGTCTCACCTGACAGGTGTCTCGATTCTTCTCAAAATCATGAGCGCAAATTTGGCTGCTTACTATACCCTCTGGAGCACTTTCGTCGGCTGGCAACGTGCTGTTACATTGATCCGACGGCACCACAGACAAATCCAACTCAGTCAGCACATTGGTGGGAGCCTGTGCAAATCCTGTCGACCCATAACCCATGGTATATAGCTTGCTATATGGAATTTCTTCTCTTGCCCACAGACGGACAGGCTTGACGAACCATGTGTATTCCACAGGTCGGTTTAGCTGTATGAGTCCAATATCATGATAATGACAGCTGCTGTTATACAGCGGATGAAGGTGAATGTTAGCCACACGACGACGCTGTGGAGCAACATCGTTTTCCCATTCCTTGAGCTTGATATCACCAATTTTGACCACATCAGGAGCAGTGCTAAAGGACGAAAGTATTGTTAGGAATTGGAAACTATGAAGATGGTTGGTCAGTGGGAGTGTCTTCCTTAAAAATTAAGGAAGTGGGTACAACTAAATGGAATGTTTTCAAGAAATCATGTTGACATTTTTAGCCATGAACTACTCAATTGGCCACCGAAATCTTTGAGTTAGCTGATCCCCTAACTATGCCACTGGAAAACGTGTATTCAAAATGGAATATCTTTGCGTAAAATTGATTGGCATAATTTATTTAAAAGATTAAGTGTAAAATAAAACGTACTCAAACAGGTTCCCAGCAAAACATGCCAAAATAAATCAGTAGCTTTAATCACAAATTCCAAAAAAATTTAATTTAATGGAACATTTTTCAAAACTGACACAAAAATCTTCTAGAACAACAAAGAAAAAAAAAAAATATCATCCATATCAATTTGAATTGGACTGATTAATTTGATATTCGATCAAACATTATTATATTCATAACATTTCATTTTGACCATAAAATAAAGGTACTTATAGAAAATGTGTAGTGTAAAGATACAAAGAGTGTCACATTTCGAAACTTCGAGCATCATAACGAAATATTTAAGTAAGCTCTGCGGAGTGGAGTTCGATAAGACGCCGTTCTATTCGTGTTAAGTGCTACACAGAGAGAGCAGAGCTAGCTTGAAATGATCTTGTTTTTTTGGGACTAAAAAAGAAAAAAAAAAGTGGGAGTAAAATCAATCTTTTGCGGGATAGGCACAAGAATATCTGGGATTATAAAAAACAACCCAAAAAATATTTTTTACAAAATAATTTCTTAAAATTCGATATATTTTTTCTTAAATTTAGGGTAATTTTTCTAGATTTTTTCCTAAATACTTTCTTGAATTCCCCCTGGAATTTAGACAAAAAAATCCAAACTCAATCCAACATTGCCCAATATTTCGGCTTTCAATTTTTCGCCAAACATCAACTTCGAACGTATTCAATATCGATATATGATACATCGAGCTTAAAATAAATCGATATATCGATATTGTTCATTTCTATAACCTACAAAAAATCTGAAAAGCTTTTAAAAAACGTCTGTACCATGAGACTACTAATGAAGAGTGCAAGTCTCCATTGTATCCGATCTTTTCAATAACTAAGATATGAGCGACTTATTTTTAACGGTGACAAGACATACATATAAGTCCACGGACAACTTGGAAAAAGATATTTTTTATCATTATCCCTTAGTCTGTCAAACTTAGCATACAAAAATATATTAAGTCATGAACAATGTTATTTTCCAAAAAGATTTGGACTAAAAATATAGAAGAAAGTTAACTTCGGCTTGGCCGAAGTTTGTATACCCTTGCAGTCCGTTTTCTAACTAATTTGAAGGACATATTCACTGAAAACAAACAAGTTTTTCTCAATAAGACTACTTTTCTGACTCTACTTTTGTATGACAGCTATACTATATAGATGTCCGATTTCGACCAAATTTTTCAGAATTATGGAGAAGTATTAAAAACTAGTAAATACGCTGTTTGGAGGCGATTACATAAAAAACAAAAAAGTTTTTCTCACTAGAACTAGTTTTTCGACCGATCGTTCCTATGGCAGCTATATGTGTTCGTCATCCGATCCGGCCGATTCCGACAAATGGGCAGCGTATTTGTACCAGAAGACTTCGTGCAATGTTTGGTGGCGATAGTATTAAAACTGACGCAAGAGATAGCATAGAAACAGACGGACATGGCTATATCGACTCAGCTCGTCATACTGATCAAGAATACTTTATACTTTATGTGGTCGAAAATGCTTCCTTCTTTGCGTTACAAACATCTGGACAATTTCAATATACCCTCTGCAAGGGTATAAATATAATAAATTGAGAGTAATCCACTGAACTGAACTAAACTTGCGGTCCAAAAAATCTGTATAAAAGTGAACCGAGCCAGTTCCTATTTCGAAACATTTTGCATCCCTTCATGAAATAATCAGTTGCTCCTTTCACATTTTCTCAGCAATTAAAATAGGAATTACTTAAAACTAACCAAGTAAGAGCTACCAATTAATGATTCTTACCCGTGAGTAATTAAACAGTGCGCCGCCGTAAGCACAAAGTACTCGCTAATCAAACTGCCGCCACATTTGTACTCAATTCCGCCATTCGCCGTGCGAAATCCCAGAGCAGCCTGAAAGCAGAAAGAGTACAATGAAAGAGTGAGAGAGGCTTACCGTTAGGTGAGCAATCTGAAAGAGCTTGACTTAATAACTGTTATCAAATCGGTGGGCTTCAAGCTGTGGCGGCGGACTCAGTTGTCTCTCAGTTGTTCACTGTGCCGTTTCACCAAATTCCGGTTTTGTGTGGTTTTTTGTTTTGGTTTAAAATATTATGGTTTTACCATGTGCGGATATTGACCGGGGGCAACAATGGATCTGCCATTGAAGTCATCTTGCAAGTCTTCCGTCTCAGCTGATTGGTTGTAATCTTGCATATCCATTCTCTGTTCTATGCTTTGAAAAATGGAGTCAAAATCACGATAATGACCTGACGATGGTCGGTGCGGTGTAAACCAGCGATCTGAGTTCCATCTGTTTGGTCCTGGTCGTTGGGCCGAAAACCCTCCATATCCATTGTTGCCCCATCCCCCCTGATTGTTGTTATAATTATTCCAATACTGCCCGTTGACATTTACTCCGCTAAAAACCAAACTAAAGCACACAAAAACGAAACTCAGATTTGGAAACTGCGTCACATCCATCGCACATCTTTAGCGCTTGACCGACCGTGTTAAACTGCTAGATGTGGACGCGACAGGTCTTTCAGATTACTCTACGGAGAAAGAAATATACACACAATATTTTTAATGATACTCAGTTGAATTTTTAATTAAAGAACCGCATTAATTAATAAAAATACATCAAAATAACAAACAGAAAAAAAAACAGTAAATGGCATATTTGTGTGTATTTGTGGGTGTGAGTGTGTGTTTGTTTGTTTTCATTTATTTTAACATGTCATATGGTTGATTCCTCCCTGCACACTGACTTAAAACCTTTGAAACGAAACGAAATTGACAACTGAGGCTGTGTCGAACTCTTAATACACTTACCAATGCTTGTACCAACTTTTCTCTCCCATAGAACAAATTGAATGCTGGATAAGACTTGAGCCGATCCACGATTTTGATGGATTCTTTTGTTCCAAGCACTCGTGCATGCAGTGTCATCCCGTCAGATTATAGTTTCTCAGATAAAAATAGATAGTTCGTAATATCATTCGACATATCGAAATATGGATACTTTCAATTGAAAAGGATAACATATGATTATCGCGTACTTGTTCTAGGCGATATTTTGCAAGTATAATATTTTTGAAAATATTTTTCGGCGATGTGTATTACAAGATTTAAATCTTCAACATTTTTAAAATGTTCAATATAATCTTGAGCTTACCTTATCCACTTCTTTCCTCTATATAAATACTTGACCAAGTTTGAACATCTTTTTCTGTTATAATTAAAGCCTTTAGTCGGTTAAGCTTGGGTTTTGGGTCCATCAAAACTATCCTTACTAAATGATTATCCTCCCAAACCGAACCATTCTTCCAGAATAAAAGTTTGGTTCAGCTTTTTTATACCCTTGCAGAGGGTATGTTTAAATTGTCCAGATGTTTAAAACGAATAGAAGCATTGAAGCATTTCCGACCACATAAAGTATATATATTCTTGATCAGCGATAGGTCGGAAAACAAGTTCTGGGGAGAAAATCAGTTTTGTTTGAAAACGCCTCCAAACTTCGTATTTCTTAGTTTGCTATGCTTTCCCATGATTCCTTTAACTTTGGTCGAAGTCGGACATCTATATAGTATAGATGTCTTACAAAAGTAGAGTCAGAATAGTAGTCTTAGTGAGAAAAACTTGATTGTTTTCAGTGGAAATGTCCATTAAAATAGTTAGAAAAACGTGCTGCAAGGGTATACAAGGTTATATATGACTTTCCCTTTATTTTTAGAACTAAAAAAACTATTGCAATCTATTGGACAGATACAAATAGTTTTATAGTGCTGAGCCAGAGCACTATTATTTCAAAACCATATCCATAAAGAATGAATCCATAAGTCAAGCTGTGACCATTTGGGTTTTCCTTCGATTTGAAAAGTATCATTTCAATATTTATATTTTGTTGAAAAAATATCGATACTATCGACATTTTCAAAGAATCAGAAATATTTTCAGAATAAACACGTCTTTGAAGGTAGTTAATAGGCTTAAAATCTAGCGATCAAAGATCCAAAACATTAAACTCGTCTGCAAAGCAAAACCGTCTTTTTGGGATTATTTCCGTCATACTGAAGGCAAAGTAATGAATCGATTACTCCATTATGAAATGTCGATATGCGCCGCTGGGTGGTGTCGCTTTTCACACTTTGGAATTCCCAAGCAGATTTGGCAATGGGGGTTAAACAGCAATGTGACGTCTTAAAATTTGCCGCCATTAATCATACGCTTGACGGTGCATCAAAATGGTGTGTTTACTTTTAAAAATCAAGTTTCTTTCAACATACAGCATTCCAACTTAGATCTGCAACATTCAAAACTAAATGGAGAACATTTTTTTTTATTTAAGTTATGGGGTCTTCGGTCAAGCGGCTTTATTATTGCCAAACAAATATCCAGAAAAATTCAATTTGTCGCTTCGGAATAATATTCGGTGGTAAAAATTTCGGGTTTTTTTTCTAAATTTCATTTTGGGATTTATTGAGAATGGAAATTTGTAAAGTATTTAAACCCCTGGACTTAAACTTTTTCTTTTTTGCTCTGAATAGATATTAGAAGTGTTTTGACGCTTTGATTTGCAGATTTTGAAAATGGATTTTGAAACGTGTCGAATGAGTTTTTAATTACTTCAAGTGAACTGATTATTTGAAGGAAATTTCTATTCGATAATATACGGTTTATTTTAAAATAATTCTATATCGAAATGGTACCCTTTCAAAATATAGGTATAGAAATTTGTACAATATTCTACTTTTTAAATAAACGTTGGTGGAGAAGTTTCTGCTGAATCTCCATCTTATAAAGAACATCGTAAGATACATACGAAGATTATTTTAAATGCCTTCGCAGGAAAAATTCTTGAAAAATAATATATTTCAAAGGGAATTTACAATTCGGTAGACCACATCTAACTATTCGCTATTCTTTTTTTCACTAGGTACTACCTAGCATGTACTGATTTTATGAAATTTTGACACTTATTTGTAAAGAAATTATCAAGTGCTAAAAACTCATATGTGGAGATGACTGTATTTTCACAAGTGCTATTATTAAATGCGTAAATACATAAATGTTTATTCATGATTTCTATGTATTTCTCCAAGATTTTTAGAATTTAACAATAAGACGGCTTGGTCAAAGGGTTATATGATGATTCTTTGGTCGATGGTAATATACCTTCAATGGATCGTTCTACCAATGAGGCCATTACAAGGTCAGTGTACATAACAATCATACAATCCCTGTGATTATTTCATGTTCTCACGCACAGCTTTCGATGCCCTCGAAATAATGAACTATCAGACAACCAAGTACTCGGTAGCAGAAACATGGCTCCAGGATAACGCCGAAGGTAATCAGGAAAATAGGCAGAATGGCGAATTGGAGGAAAGTTATTTTAAATTCGACGATGACATGGAGGAGCTGAATGTTGCACCAACAGCAGCACCGGATCAGCTGTATGAGGGTGCCTTCTGCCGGCGCACTTTTGACGGACGCAGCGGCTACTGCATCCTGGCCTACCAGTGCCTGCATGTTATACGAGAATATCGGGTACATGGCACTCGCATAGATATTTGCACACACCGAAACAATGTGCCAGTCATTTGCTGCCCACTGGCCGACAAGCACACCCTGGCCCAGCGCATCAGCGCCACAAGTACGTAAATTAAAGCACAACACCAACCCATCTAACCACGTTCATCTCTAGAGTGCCAGGAGTACAATTCGGCCACCAGACGCCTGCAGCTGGCCGACATCGGACGCAGCTTTTCGGGAAAACAATGCGTACCCAGCGTTCCCCTAATAGTGGGCGGCACACCCACGCGTCACGGACTTTTTCCCCACATGACCGCCCTCGGCTGGACGCAAAACAATGGTGACATCAAGTGGGGTTGTGGAGGCACACTGGTCAGCGAACTTTACGTACTGACCGCAGCACACTGCGCTACATCTGGTAGGTAAGTTCCGCGATCCGCATGGTCACAACTGTAGCAGCTTGCTCTCCTACAGCAAACCGCCGGACATGGTTCGTCTGGGTGCTCAGCAGTTGAATGTAACTAGCCCCGAGCAGCAGGACATAAAAATACTTATCATCATACTGCATCCGAAGTATCGGTCGTCTTCTTACTACCATGACATAGCCTTACTCAAGTTGACCAAACGGGCTCAGCTAACGAAACTTGTGCGTCCTGCCTGTCTGTGGCAAGTGCCAGAGTTGCATATCAAAACTGTGGTGGCCGCTGGCTGGGGACGCACCGAGTTTCTGGGTGCCAAGTCCAATGCATTGCGGCAGGTTGATCTGGATGTGTTGTCGCAGCAGTTTTGTAAACAGATCTATCGCAAGGAGCGTCGTCTGCCACGTGGTATTATCGATGCACAGTTCTGTGCTGGCTACTTGCCCGGCGGTAGGGATACCTGCCAAGGAGACTCCGGAGGACCTCTACACGCTGTGCTGCCAGAATACAATTGTGTGGCCTTTGTCGTTGGCATCACATCTTTTGGCAAATTCTGTGCGGCACCCAACGCTGCTGGCGTGTACACAAGGATACATAGCTATTTGGACTGGATTGAGAAGATTGCTTTTAAGCAACACTAACCTTAAGAAGTATAGAGCCGTCTGATGAGATCGTCTTTGTACTCTCCAACACATCAAATAAAGTGGGACAAATTTTCCGCCACGATGTTTTTTTGGAAATAAGAAGATAGTAAAGTCGGATAAGACTTGTATCCTGAAGTATATAAGGCATATAAACTAGGTCTGCAAAAATTTAAGATCTCTGCGGAGCTCCGATAAATTCGAAAGTTTCAGGCTTAAGGGTGAAGTCTTCGGTTCGAGCCTTGGTTTGACTAACCATTTACCCAATGTATGTATTGAGTAACGGGTATTTTGAAGTCGGACTGGGCCAACTTTACCTTACTCGCTTGATGGTTGAAGAGTGCTTAGCCTTGAAAGAACAGACCTTGTTTTGTATAATGATTTTGTTTGACATTATGCACTTACTTTTCTAAGATGTTCACCAACACCTCCACAAGAAACTAGTACAATTATTCAAATATATTATATATTCTTGACCTAGGGCGTTCTGGCACAGACTCGAGTGTCCACAGACATGGTATGGGGCACCATGTACTCTTCTTCATTAGAATAAGTGCCATATCATTGGATGAGCGTTCCTCGAGTACTCTTAATATATTGTCTGAGTCTGGGTATCATTCAAGCCAACGCCACCAATTAACACAATCGACGGGGATTCCCTAAATAAGCAAAACGCCCATTAGTATTTTAGGTAATTACCTTGCGATGCTGGTTTCTTTACCCGCCGATGCTGACGCAGTGGGCGCCAGTTAAAGTGAATTTGCGCGAGATTAAATTAAATTTTCTTGCTAAGTAATTAAGTTCGAATGCTTTAAATAAATTTAAAGTTTAATAATTCTGCGCATCTCAAATGGTACACTTTAAGCATTTTGTTAATACTTATTTATGAAACCTACAACCCTATCGTGGCAGAAACAACGCAATGGCTAGTCAGGCAGCAAGTCAGCTGTTTTTTGCCACTCGCTTCATGCAACTCCGAACTTTACTCCGAAAAATGAAATCACCGACATTTCAGGAACACCGACATTTGGCTTGGTTGCTTTCAAAAACAACTGACCCCAAAATCTGTAGAGATTTCTGGAACACATCGGACTAGCACATCTATCGACAAGACAAATATCGATACACCAAATGCGTATTTATTGTTGCGATCTTTAGCAGCTTAATTTGTGATGTGTAAAATCACTCACACGCCCATCTCTAATGCAAATACATACATACATATATAGACGCCATTTACCGTGAATTGGGACACTAAACGTTGATTTAGTTTTATTTCAGTAAATACTAAGCGAAACATTAAACAAGCATATTCACCATGCCAAAACCCCCAAGCGGTGGCGGCAACCGCAACAACAATGCTCCAAGAAAACGCCAGGGCCCAGCACAACAGCTCGATGAACATAATCCCATTGTCCAGGCTTTTCGCCAGTACGCCAGCGAATTGACAATGAAACATGATCTTCACGAGAGTATAGTGAAACTAAGTCGTGATATCACCATCGAGTCCAAGCGCATTATTTTCCTATTGCATTCCATTGACTCGCGCAAGCAGAACCGGGAGAAGGTGCTGGACGAGGCGCAGCAGCGCCTGACCAAACTTATCGAGGTCAACTTTCGAGCGGTGGCCCTGCAGTTGCATGATCAGGATGTTTACCAGTTTCGGGCAGCCTATTCTCCGGGACTGCAGGAGTTCATAGAGGCCTACACCTATATGGAGTTTCTGAAAGAGGATGGCAAGCCGGCGTCCGATTGGCAGGACTTGCAGTCCGTGATGCAGTTTGAAGAGCAGCAGAACAAAGTGCCAGATGACGAGGCCGCTGGAGAGAAGCCTCATCAGGAGTTGAAAAAATTTAAATTTTTTGTCGATCCCCATGAATACATTTTGGGCTTGTCCGATTTGACAGGCGAACTAATGCGTCGCTGCATAAATTCTTTGGGCAGTGGCGACACCGACAGCTGCATGGAGACCTGTAAGGTTCTTCAGCATTTCTACACGGGGTAAGCGGTAAAACGAAACCAGGCAGGAAAACAATTTTTCATTGATTGATTCATCCCAGATACATCAGCCTTAACTGTCAACGTGCCCGGGAACTGTGGCGCAAGATCACCACCATGCGTCAGAGCGTGCTCAAGGCCGAGAATGTCTGCTACAATGTGAAGGTACGCGGCGGCGAGGCTGCAAAATGGGGAGCCACCTTTGAGCAGAAACCAGTCGAGGATGTGGATGAGGGATTTTATTAAATAAACAACAATGAATTCCTAATACAAGAATAAATCTTAAACCTAATCATACTCGTCGCAGTTCACACGCTGGCTTTCAAACTCCAGCTCATCCTCCTCGTCATCGTCATCAATTTCGGCACCCGGCTTGTAATCTTTGTCGGAATCTTCGCCACCAAATGGGTCCTCCTCGTCTTCGGCTTCAGAGTCAGAGAAGTGGTCGTCGTGCTGCTGCTGGGCACGACGTTGGCGCAACCGCATGCTTATGTTCTGTGCGGAATTGACTATAGGGTGCCCAACAACAACTTTAGCTGGCTGCGTCAAGTTGCTAGCGTAGCATTCTTCTACTTACAATCTGGAGGATGGGAATGTTGTTGGAAATGCACGGGATTACGGCGATAGCAGACATTGCCAAAGGGACAGGGGGGAGTGCCCAAGGGCGGATCGGGAAAACTGGGACGCCGATAGTCTGCCTCTCCCGGATGTGCTTCAGCGTTACGATGAGCAGGATTACGCCTAGACATAAAGTAATCTGTTTAGTATAAGATCCCAAGTTGAACAGTGACTCACCTATAGCAACGTATGCCGAAACGACAAGAAGGTCGAAGGGTGCTGGAGGTGACGGCAGAGTCGCCCACTGCCACTGTCGCTGCCTGTCCATTCGAGCTGTTGGCGGGTTCAGTTTTCACCATAGCCGCAGCTGGAGCAGCAGGTGTGGCAGCTGTTGATGCACTGGTCTCTGGCTCTTCCGTCGCCGGTGTTGGTGCACAGGCCTCTGACTCTAACTTCACCTTCACTGTGACCGGCTGGCTATTGCTGGAACTGTCGGCAGATGCAAATTCCGGATCCACCGGCTCTGGCTTTATATTTGGTTCTGATTTTACCTCATCCCCAGGGCACTGGGACTTTCTGCGCTTATGTGAGCCGCTTGAACCAGCATCTTCATCTTCAGCAGGTCTCTGTAGTTTTCTTTTGTTAGACTCCTCCACATCATCTGTTTTAGCAGCGGTAACCTCCATTTTAATGGCCAGAACAAGCAATCAAGATGGTCTATTTCACAACAGCGCATTGGTCTAAAAGCGTCGATTCTTTCGATAGACCGATTAAATAATGTATCGATAGCTATCGGTTAGTTTTTTATTAGCAGTTTGTACTTGGAAACTCTGAGGTAGCAACCGCAGAGATATTTACTTCAAAAACGAAAAACAAATAAAATTCCATCAATTATATAACAGCGATAGCTATCATATTTGGCTACACGAGTCAGACGTGCGTGCACCTCACGCTTCCACTTCTAGTTCCATCTATCGAACGTTGTAAACAAACTGTTTGAGTACTTTATCGATAGGTATCGTTGACATTTTACGCTTGCGCAGACGGAAAAACTAAAATTAAAATCAACAGACAACCGCCTGTTCTAATTAAAATGTATTAATTTAAAAAAACAATGGCCTAAGAGTTTCCCAATAATATAAGTACGCTAGTTCTGCCTGAACATTTTCCGAGTGTGAAAAGTGATACAAGAAACGCCTTTTGTTTGTGGCAAGTGCGATCGAGCGAGCGAGAGGGAGAGAGAGAGATCGCCCGAGTGATTCTATTACCAAAAAGGGGTAGACAAACCGCATTCCAGACTACAACTGCATCAATGAAAAAGGTGCGTTGTCTTTTCCAGATCTATCCATTACGCTAACCACATTTGTCCACTTAACAGTGATCGCCATGCATCATCATCATCCACCATTGCCCATAACCAGCACGGGGCCAGATACCTCTATAGTCTCCTCTCCTGCTGCAGTGGCTTCCACCTCAACTGGTGCTGCATCCAATTCGCAACAGCAGCGCCGCCGCAAAAAGCGACCCAATTACAATTACAATGGCACTCGCACAGTGGAAGTGCGTCGTGGATATAATGGCTTTGGTTTCACCATCTCTGGCCAGCAGCCATGTCGTCTGTCCTGTATCATTAGCAGCTCGCCAGCTGAGCAGGCCGGATTGCGCTCTGGAGACTTTCTAATCTCGGTCAATGGACTGAATGTCTCAAAGCTGCCCCACGAAACGGTGGTCCAGTTGATTGGCAACTCCTTTGGCAGCATACGTATGCAGATAGCCGAAAACTACTACTCGGACAGTTCGGATGAGGAGAATGCCAATGCAAATGCTTTGCTGATGCAGCGCAGTGCCCGTGGGCAATTGCTGGCCGCAGCCAGTTTGCGTCACAAGCCACGTTTTCTCCATCACAAGTCCAAAATGCATCGATTGCGTAACTCGCCCCAGAAAAAACCTCCACCTGAAGCGGTTGAGACCAAACCCAAGGAGCATCTGCATCTTCGCCCCGTGCTAGAGGATGCACCATTGGCCTGCCCTGTGGCCAAGTCTGGTCAGGCGGACGTGGCCAATGTCAGTGCCATGGTAAGGGTGGTCGGAAGTGCCGCTTTGGAATATCGTGTCATTGTGGGCTATTTGGGCACCATTGAAATGCCCAAGCAAATCTCGCACAGCTCCAAACTGCAGACAGTTCGCTCTTGCATACGCAAGTTGAGGCAAGAGAAGCGTCAACCGACAATTGTGCTCATGTGCATCACTCCCGATAGCCTCTGCTTGCAGAGTTCGAATGGCGGCGCCAACTTGGCCACTTACGCTTCGTCGAGGCTCAACTATGTCAGCTCCTCATCCGAGAGTGAAAATCGATTCTTTGGCCTGGTCACTAGTGCTGTACATAATACCCAAATCGAGGAGGAGTATGAGTCTTCCAATGGTGGCGTCGGCGGTGGTGGTCACATCAGCATCTCGCACAGCTGTCATGTGTTTGTCATTGACATTAAACTGATCGATCATGCCCAGCATTTACAGCGTGCCCATGAGTTTCGATTACAGTGCACCCGAGATCCCATTTCCAATCTCTGCCTGGAATTCCCCAACAATTCGGAATATGTGGTGAATTTGATACGAAGCATGTATACCATGCGCATACTACCGCCAGCCAGTCGCAGTAATCAGCCGGAGTATGAGGTGGGCATGGCTGCGGCAGCTGCCGCCCACTCTCCACAGCCTTCGAATCACAGCGAGATGTCGACGACCACCAGCAACTCAGACTCGGGCATTGGATTTAATAATGATTGTACCAACATTTCCGATCGCATAGTGGTTGTCGATTTCCTGGGCGGCGGGGCAGCGGGTGGAGCGCCAGCTGCTCCATCCCTACCAGCTCCAGCTCGTCCACAGGGCATTGTGGGCATGCCCGATAATCGCCTAACAGTACGAGCCATGCCCGATCCAGCTCCGGGTGCCAATCCTAAAACTCCCCCAGCCATATCCTCATTGCATCGTCGTCCCGATCTACTGTCCAGCTTCAATCTTATCAAAAGCCCGGCCACAAATCTCACAGCCACTCGTTCTTATGATGATGTGCTAAATCTTTTGGTCGATGATGACGAGTCGCCACCGCCGTCTAGCTTTGGGGCGGTGGCCTCTATGGAAGACTTTTCCCTGCATTCGGAACTGAACGACGCCCACATGTTTGTTCATCCGGCCAGTGTGTCACGTAAAATGCGTCGCTCGTTTGCCTTAGACAACACTCCTGCCACGCCGAATAAACTCAGCGCTCAGGTGTTTGGCAAACCGGGTTCACGTCACTCGCTGGGATTCGAGGCTATTGACAACATACAAGCCTTGTCGCCAACATCCAGTGTTAATTATGGCATACAGCCCATGGACACATGGACTAGCTTGCAGAATATACACAAAGCGGACAAGGATCGTGCTGGCTTGTCAACATCTTCATCATCGACACATTGCCTGATCGAAGCTACCAACAGTGAGCCGGATTTGGGGGTAAGTGGAATGAATTGACTATAAGAAATGATGGTAGCAGTGGTAAGTCGCTCTCTCAAAGATCAGCATTACTTTAAATGTTGGAGGAATGTTGGTTCTTCAGTATGCTAGGAATATGATGTAGAAATTTTGGGAACTTTGAAAAGGCATTAATCAATGATGGAGAAAGCTACTTATAGTAACCCTCAACTATCCAGAACCGTCCCTGTTGTCAGTTCACTTTGTTTACCTGGACATGTTGCTTGCTGCTGCTCTACCTGAACTCGCTAAGCTTATCGGTTCCCTCCATGCTGCTCCGCACACGATAACACATTTGCCAACCTGTAATGGTATTGGTGCGTATGGACTTCTCCTTTGTCAACGGTTTTGGAGCATTATCCATTTGCCGCCGGCCCCAGTAGTCACTTCGACGCTTTACCAAATAGGCGGCGGCGGAGTTCCGTTGCTGCAGCTCAGGCACCACGCTACGTTCCTTATCAGCAGCAACCGCGTCACAGCTGATAACAGCGGAAATCGACAACAACGACGCGTTTTTTGCTGCTAAATATAAAACCAATGCTTCAGTGACGTCATACACGTAGCTTTCAACTAAAACAGCGACGTTCACATCGCGCTTAATTCAATCTAAAGCAATTAATGGGAAAAATACGCGAATACGTATAGGTCTCTGCTGACCTTTTCATTCTCTCCTGCCGCTGTCATTGCTGTTCTCTGTGCTTCAATTCGTCGGTTACTTCTCATAATATATGTAGTTTGGTTTTTGATTTCACAACACGCGATTTTGTATTATTTGACTGTCAGTTGGGGTTTCACTTTCGCTGTGCTGTCGTCGTTTATAATTATTTATTACGTTTTATATTGACGAAAAAAAAAAACAACAAATAAAATAAATGAAAAAGTTCAACCCAAAGTTAATAAGTTCAAGATTGCAGTTCAAACCAAATACTAAATAATATTAAATACGAAATCAACACATCAATTGTATTTTTTTTTTAAAACAAAACTCAATGCGAAAATGTCGTTTCGGGATCTTGTTTGTGGTCTGTACTCGGAGGAGAATGCGGTAAGGAACATCAATATTATCAGGAATACCATAAGCTTTAAGTTCAAAATGAAATAGACCTTAATTGAAAGGGCTGGTATTGAGGAGCACTTCAGTGACGAATGTAACACAGTCTTCACTTGTTTTTGGCTTGGATTTTAGTACTGAACTAAGAAATGAATCTGAATTTATCATTCCTAATTTCAATATTAGGGAATAGTGGTGTATGCAAGCCTAAACAAGTTAGATGTCTCTCATTATTCAACCTTTGTGACTGACATTTACTTGTCAATGCAAGGTTAAGCTGCAATATGATTCTACGCTTTCGATACATTTTACAGTAAATACTTAATTTTGGGTTAGAGATGGACAGTTCCGTGTGATAACCCCCTTTTTTTGTGGAAGGGAGAATCGGTAAACTCATGAGATGACTTTTTATCCCCAATCCGATGAGATGAATATCATTTTAGAGATTTTAATACCCTTGCTAAGGGTATATAGAAATTGTCCAAATGTTTGTAACGCATATAAGGAAGCATTTCCGATCACAAAAAGTATGTATATTCTTAATCAGCATGACGAGCTGAGCTGAGTTAACCTTGTCCGTCTGTCTGTCTGTCCGTCTATTTCTATGGTATCTCCTCTCAGGCAGTTCAAAAGCAATCGCGACCATACTTTTCACGAAGTAATCTGGTACAAATACGCTGCACATTTGGTGAATCCGGCAGGATCGGATGTCTTCAACGTTTTCAAACTCCGTATTTACCACTTTCTAGGCTTCTCTATGATTGTTCCAAGTTTGGTCGAAATCGGGCATCTATATAGTATTGCTGCCATAGAAAAGTAAGGTTAAACAAAGAGTTTTAGTAAGAACAACTTTTTTATTTTTAATGCAAACCTCTTTAAAACTGGCATTTACTTATTTAATCAGCTTTCACACAATTTTTAAAAGTTTTGTTAAAATCGGATGACTATAGGTTATAGCTCCTCCAAACTAAGTTGTTCTTAGTTTGGCATGCTTTCCCATGACTCCACTAAGTTTGGTCGAAATTGAACATCTATATAGTAAAGCTGTCATAGAAAGGAAGAGTCAGAAAGGTAGTCTTATAGGCTATTTACACTAGGAGTGCGTTATGCGTTAATAGCCAACAATCAGATTCTTTTGTACGGGAAAAAAGCTGATTGTTAGCTATTGACGCATATCGTACTCCTAGTGTAAATCAGCTTTTAGTGAGAAAATCTCCGCTCATTATGCTGGTTCTGTAACGTTGCCTCTTTAATGCTCCCGAAAAATTGGGCATGTTGCACAGAAATGGATGACATTTTCCCGTTCTCTAAGGTTACAGAGGCTACATATCTCAGATGGGTAAGGCCTGTATGAGGTATAATTCATCTTCTCAGTTTTAGCATTGAAAATAGTTGATTTTATAGCTGGGCGCGTGAGCGAGTTTTCTGGCATGGTTAAGAACGATATACGAAATAAAACTCTCCGTACGCACGATTCACGCATGTCTTTTTTTAGGATTCATGCACGATTTACGATTCACTTACGAATGCATATTGATAACGATAATAAATGCATTTCTATACCAATTAGTTTAACAAAATGCAAACCACATATGCTTACATTTATTAAGTTTTTTTTTATTTCTATTCGAATGTGGAGCCATCCCACTAAACTATCACCTAAGCCGGATGGTGACTTCTCTGAACTTTTCTTTTTGTTAATCGATTCCTCCATGGTGAAATTCTGGGAGCATTGTTCGCGCACTGGCGACGTAATGCTTTCGATATAGTCTTGAGTTTTTGTTTCAAAGCTGTTGTAGGCTAATGGACGGTGTATAACTTTTTCTCTATTTATGATGGGTGGCTTGCTGCCTTTCCTGATGTTCATCTAACGGGTCATGAATTTCTGCTTGCGCATTGGATTTCGACGAATTCAATCTTTCAAGGCTTTGAGGGCTTGTAGCGTTTGCATAGTGCGCGGTCGACCGTATATCCTCAAATATCTTCACTGTACGATATCCAAAGTTTCGGGTTATTTCCAGTGAGCGCAACACCTGAAAGATTTCACCTCTTAGCCGCTTTTATGTAGGAAAATTCCATGATTGCAAACCACTGATGCCAATACCTTTTGAAGCAGTAACTTAGCATAAGTGTCACTTGTCGAATAGGCGTCAACTTGAAGTGAATACGTTAAATTGTTTTCGAGAAGGAGAATCAATACCAACACAATTGCGTCTACTTGGTACAAATATTTGAAAAGAACATCCATAGAATTTGAAAGAACTTTAGGTAAAATATGCTTAAACCGATCCAGTGCTTATCGATCCGTCAAAGGATTGGGGATGATCAGATAAACAATAGTCGACTTTATGCGGCATCCAACTTAATGTTGATCAGATAAAATCAGAAAAAAAGGCTACCGGCGTTCTAGACCAAACGGGATAGAATTTAAACCGTTTTGTACTTGAAATTTCAAGTATGATTCATTCTTGGGTGTACTTAAATTAAGTACGAAACATTCTAAACTTGAAATATGACTGGTAATATTATTGAAATGAGAACAAACCGTATTGACTCAAGAACATTTAGTACTCACAGTAAGATGAAAGATTCTAGAAAAGCGAGTTCTTAGTTCAAGTACAAAATATGTTAGATTGAGTACAAAATATACTCATTATCCTAGCTCCACAAAGTGCGCAACAGAAAATATAAATTATTTTTAAGCGAGTCTGTTCTTAAAATTCCCAACTAGCTTTAGCACTATTGTAATGGGTTAATGGTAATTTTCTGAGCTACAGTAGCTCTAACTTGCTCTTTGGGTATGGGTCTTGGATATTTCTTTGGTTTAATACAGAGACCTTTTTCAAGAACAAAGTGGGAATAGCTCGAACCAAGAACATTTTGTACTTGTTTGAAATACTCTTATATTCTTGCTAGAATGTGTTTGGGCTGGCAGTAGAAATTACTCAACGAATGTTTTCTACTTATTTTGAGACATAATCGGGCTTGACTTAAGACCATTATAAGCTAAAAGTATGATTTGAAATATATTAATAATTCAAAACTTACCAAATATGTCCCAAAACAGTCTAACATCAAGTATTTCGGGATTGAATATAAGAATTTTGTACTTAAACCAAGTAGTTTCGTACTTACCGTACTATTGTCACCGTTTGTACTTAATTCAAGTACAAAGTTCTTGGTTTTTTTCTCTGAGTATATAGAATTTTTGGGAGGTACAGAGTAATGTAATGAAGAATGTAATGTAATAAGTTGATTACAACAACTTCTTAAAAGGAAAGAAGGGACACGTTTTTCAAAACTAAAATCATTTTATCAAAACCCCGCACATCTGATATACATAAATTTGATGGACCTCAACGAAAAGTACACCAGTTTACCCATCAATCAATTACCACAAATCGGTCGGAAATTCGATCATGCAAGTGTATGCCAGCTTCGGCACAGTCGTCAAGCTTAGGCTGGCCTTCTAGTGCAGATACTGTGTGTACTTGTATGTTGTTAATTATAACTTGCCAGCGGTTAATATTCGGTTGCTGTCCAACAGAATTGCTTGCTCTTAATGTTTGCCATATGTGACCCCAGAACCCCACGTATCAAGCGGAATGCCATACATTGTTTTGCACACGCAATCCAGGACGGTGCAGGCGTTGTCTAACAGGTTGATTTTGGCGGCACACTGCAATGGTCTGAGGCACATGCCGTCACAGGTGCAAAGGTTTTTGCCTGTTAACCAAAGAAGAAAAAAAAAACAACCCTCGAGCCGCAAAACAGGAATTAATTCCTGAGGGGAACCTGCCAAATGTACGTTACAAAGTTACTTCCATCGTTTTCTATTTGATCGCTTCGGTGGCCAAACGTCATGGGAAGTGAACATGCCACTTGGCGGCATTTGACTTCATTTATGAGCAGGTTGATTCATCTTGCAGACCAGTAAGCCACCAAATGGCCTTCACCTGCATGCACAATTCCAATTGCTTTTGTAATGTGCGTGCCAGCTGACGCTGTGTGAATTGAAAGACAACCGATATTGAGTGTATCTCAGAGCATGTGAGATGCTAAGCAAATGTGTACGACTCTATCTTCTGGGGAAAGATAGTCCAGCTTTTTATTATTTATGTTTATTTATGACACTCGCTTATCAATCGAGTGGCAAGGCACAAACAAAGTATTTTTAAATTCTTTAAATTTAGCAAATCAAATAGCAACGCATCTGTAATTGTTTGCTTTTCTTTTCTTTGATAGCAGCTAAAATATAAAAACAAAATAATGTATTTAAAAATAAATGCTCAAAGTGCGTCAGAAATTTATTTTTGTTAGAATACGAAACTGTGCTAATAATATTAAAACCTTAAGCTACGAACACCTAAGCTGTCAATTGATAGAAAAAAATTGGGAAGGGATTAGCCAAAGATTGGGTCAGATGTTCGAACCCATTGTAGTATCTACCGTTCAGTTTGCGAACCGGTTCATAAACCTGCTTATACCCGCTTAAGAATTATGTGTGGACCATGGTTCATAGATTGTTTGATTATATTTTTGGTTTTCCTTGATGTTCTCATATCTCAGTTAACCTTTGTGATATCCTTCATAATAATTCCGTTTACGGCTTCCATAGTTTTAGAAACTGGAAGCTTTGTTTTTAGTGAAGCTCTTTACTCTTTTTTCTCAATTTGAAAGAAAAAAGAAAAGGATGGGAAAAAATCAAAATCGAAATGTTCGAATTGAGTTGAATTTAATTATATACTTGTTCGAAAAGTTAGCCTGTTTTTGAACCAAAACTTATTTTTATACCTTTGCAGAGGGTTTATTAAAATTGTACAGATGTTTGTAAAGCATAGAAGAAAGCATTTCCTACCACATCAAGTATATATATTCTTGATCAGCATAACAAACTGAGTTGATTTAGCCTTGTCCGTCTCTCCGTCCGTCTATTTCTATGCTATCTCCACCGAACTCCACCAAACTTTGCACAAAGTCTTCTAGTACAAATACACTGCACATTTGTCGGAACCGGCTGGATCGGATGACTATAACATATAACTGTCATAGGAACGGTCGGTCGAGAAACTAGTTTTAGTGAGAAAACTTTTTGTTTTCAAAGAAAACGTTTCCAAACTTGGTATTTCTTAGTTTTCTATGGTTCTCCATAATTGTGACAAGCTTGGTCGAAATCCGATATCTATATAGTACAGCTGTCATAGACAAGTAAAGTTAGAAAAATAGTCTTAGTAAGAAAATCATTTTTGTTTTCAATGTAAACCTCTTTAAAACTAACATATATTTATTTTAGAAGCTTTCACACAATTCTTTTAAGTTTTGTCCAAATCGGATGACTGTAGGTAATAGCTGCCATAGAAACGATCGATCGCAAAACTAGTTTTAGTGAAGAAGAATTTTTCGTTTTCAAAAGAAACGTCTCCAAACTTTGTGTATCTTAGTTTTCTATGATTCTCCATGATTCTGCCAAGATTGGTCGAAATCGGGCATCTATATAGTATAGGTAAAAGAAAAGTAAGAAAAATAGTCTTCGTAAGAAAAACTTTTTTTTGTTTTCAAAGAAAACGTCCCAAACTTTGTGTTTCTTAGTTTTCTATGATTTTTTATGATTGAGTTCACCAATATTATAAATTATGGTGTTATGATACGGCAGTAAAAATCCTATTAGGTTAGGTAGTTTCGGCTAGCCCAAAGTTAAAGTGAGGCGAGCGCAAGTCAATTGGTTTTGAACTGCTCGGAACGCTCGCGGGCGTTATGACACTTTTAATCGGAATCATATACCCATTTATATACCCATTAAGTACAAGCAGGAAGATTTTTTTTCATTATGCGAAAGGAACTACTTCAACGATCGCTATAACTTAAAAGTAATCTCTCAAATATTTCGCGCAAAAAGGAACACCATTTTAAGATCCAAAAACTAAAATAAATTTAAGCATTTAAAATAAATCCTTTATATGTAAATATGACTGACGGCAAACTACGGCCAACTACTACCACATACTACATACCCATTAATGTTAAACTCATAATATCCCACACTCAGGGAAAAATACACTGATATTTTAATATTTACACTTTGACTAGAATATTTTCACCATTGATTTAGAGTTAAATATGGAATTCGTATATATAAGAAGTGCACACTTCAAATTTAATATTGGCAATAGTTAAATTTAACATGGAAATAGTTAAAACCTTTTTTTTATTTCAAAATTTTGCCAGCCAACACCACATCTCTTTTTTATATACTCAATTTTGTTTGTAATGGAGTCCTCCCCCCACAGTCCCAGGTGCTAGAATTCTTTTAGATTTGGTTCTGAAAAACTTCGAATTATGTTAATTTTATAAAAGTTTTAAACTTACTCTGCTCTGTGGTGGGACTCGAACTCGGGACCTCTGGACTTGAACTCGATTGTGCTGGCTGATCGATGGTTAAAATTCGACTTATATTGAATAGCCTACAGTTATTTATAAATATCTTTCTGGCGTTTTGCAAAAGTAAGACTGCTTGTAGTTCTCAAGTTGGAATTCCCTGCATAGGGAATATAAATGGGGTAACTGAAATTCACCGATTCAATATGTTTTTAGTCAATTCAAAGTGGTTATTAGTTCATTTTAATACAAAAGGGGCATAGTTAAATCAAATATGATTGTGTTTAAGTAGTTATACTATGCGATTTTTCCCTGAGTGCAACAATAATGACATATAAATCGGTATTGTACCTTATGTTGAGCTCCATTTGGTCATTTCAGGATATGCCCTTTTAGCTCAACAGTTTTACTGATCTGCTGCAGGTGTAACACTAAGCGGTCGAAAGTAGACAAAACACCTGACTCTTGACTCTCTCATTGTCTCTGGCAAATGACTAACTGGCAACCACAATCGCCTTACAATTCACCCCTGTCTGCTGCCCTCAAAAACGCGCGCACGCGCTCTTCCCTCCGCGCCAGCTCTACAGCTGCCGACTGTTTATTATAGCTGTTCACCTGAGCCAAGTTAACAGCTCAGTGAGTCAGTCTTCAAGCACAGCTCGTACGTAACGCACGGAAAATTTTTACTAAAGTGTTTCATAAATAAATTTTCAATTCCGTAAATGTGATAATATTTATATGACTGGCGCAACGACCTGGACCTATTTTTGTGTATGTCTAAAAATTAACCAAACGCCCACCAAATCAAACCAAACAAAAAAAAAAAATTCACCAGTCAATTGAACTCTCTAAAAATAAATCGCGCAAAATCAACAAAAACGAACATGAAAATTTTTCAAATCTCGTAAACACAACTATGCTACACATATTGCCTTGATATGGTTTTAGTAAAAACAAACTTAGCAGAGCCATCAAATTGACGTTAATCGCAGCGAATCGCATGCCTAGCGATCGAGTCTAAAAATACCAAAAAAATACAAGCCAGAAACTTGCGGTATTTTTGCTAATAATGAAATTTGATTTATGCGCAATTCCCAGAGCGTGTGTTGTGTGTGTGTGTGTGTTTTTATAAACTTTAAACAGAACTCTTTAAAAAGAATATACAAATACCAATTGTGCAATTAAATCGCAGGTTAACCCAAAAATGTATCGCCTAACTGTGCTTTCCCCAATTCCTCGTTTCCCTACCAGCCTGTTGCCAGCCTACGCAACATTTGTTTTTTTTTTTTTTTTTTTTTGGAAAAGTGATTCCACTTAAAAATGTAAAATTCCAACAAAAACCCCGAAAACAGTTGGGGGATGATCGATGCCTATGCGATTATTTATTATGGTCAAAGTTCACCCATGTGTTCTGGGTAATTCGCAAATGGCAAATTGCTCATTAAAACCTCATCTAATGATATGCAGCAACATTGATGTTGTAATTACAGGCAAGAGCCTGCAAATGATGTCAGCTTTGATCTTTGCCTATCTGGATTCGACACTAGCGCTCAGTCGCTAGCTTAGTCATTTTTCTAGGAGGCGGAGAGAATGCTTTATTTATGGCATTCAAGCATTCCCAATCGACCAAATAGCATTAAGAAAAACGTGCTCAGTTGATTCAAATTCATTGCGATGACAAACTCATTTAATGATCCCAGAGTGCGTGCTTGAGTCTTTTTAACTTATTTTTATGCTTTGGAATTTAGATAAGAAATGTTTACCATGATCTAGAGCCAATACTGATATAAGTTACGGTTTTTGAAAATTTACCAAATTAGGACGAGGCTGTTAAGCTAACGATCTTAGTTTCTATTGAGGGTTTTAGGTTAGGTGGGTGTATAACAAGTTTCAAGAACTAACCATGGCTTAGGTATTGTTCTGTGGTTCAGTTTTAATATGTTTTTATGGCTCTTCCTGATTTAATCCAAGTTTCTTTCATAACATACAGAACCGAACTAAGCAGAAATGGTTCAGATTTTCCCACTAACCCAACCATGTTCTCTATCTATACCTTCCAAATGAGCTTGCTTACCTTTTACTTATAACAAACCCCGGACCAAGCGAAATCGGCACTAGGTAAATAAGAGATGGGTCATATTCCCAAGCGAAACGATCGAAAATGGAACAGTCTTAAATGGGAAAGGCTGTTAAATGTAAATGTCTTAAGATATTTAACGAAACAAATACTATTCGATCAATTAGGGCGAATTTATAATGGCTATCTGCCACATAAATCTATAAATAATAGAGCGAAATCCAAGTTTATCTCACACATAGCAGCTATTTGGAAGATGAGAAATGGGACCTTAATGATTTTAAATGCTTTTCAAATTACACAATCAATATCTAAATCAAGGCTGCAAAACTTTAAAATAATCCATGAGGTTCGGTCCGGGGGTTCGAACCAATTGTAAAATCCAAGGTTCGGTTCGCGGACCGGTTCTTGGAACCCCTGAACCCAAGGTTCTGGTTCGAACCTTGGTTCACTTGCACATAAAAGAATAGTTTGGCTTTTGTTTTATTAATACGTTGAAAATTAAACATATTATATATACTTTCTATCCATATGTTTTATCATAATGATCATAATTTAGTCATCTAGCTCTTAAATCAGAAAAAAACCAACTTTAGTATTGAAAATGCTCCTTTAACTGATACCTGAGTTGCTGATACAGCTAGTATAGTAAAAACAAAATTTTTTAAGTCTTCGTTATTATGACCTTTCCAAAATTTTAAAATATTTGTAAATGGTTGTAATCTTGGATAATTTTCAAAGGAATCTAAAACAATATTCACAGATTTTATATTTGATATTTGTTTATTGCTTTCATTAACTTCCCGTTGAGTTATTTATTGTCGAATTTGGAAAACTTTCATTAAGCATACTAAATTGGCGAACCGAACCTCATTTTTCGAAAAAGTGGTACGGTTCGGCTTCAGGTTCGAGGAGTCAAAAATGTAAGGCGCCTGGTTCATGGTCCGGTTCGCGAACCCCAAAAAAGCCGAACCTAATCGGTTCTCAGGGGTTCGGTTCTGGACCGGTTTGCAGCCTTGATCTAAATTGATAAAAAATTGAACTAAACTCAAAATGCTCAAAGGGTTATACTCATAACCGAATTTCTAAGTTCCAATGATCATCATATTCATTATGCTGTAAAGAAGTTGTATTTTTTTAAGAAGTTTTCAAGAACTCTGGTCGGTTTTTATTGAAAGGTACAAAACCGATTTGCCTCCATACTTCTAAACAAGGTTTCAATCCGGCGCCAACCCTAAACCCGAAAACCTGTTCGGTTCGGATATTTTTTCGGGTGCCTTGAACCGAACATTAAAAAGAGAAGGCATAAAAAAGCGATAGGTCAAGATTTTGACTTTGAACCAGCTAATAAATTTCTGAAAAAAGTCTTGCAAAAGTGTTGCCCAGAATATCAAAAACGAAAGCGTATGCAATTTCCCCTCCCTTAAGTGACAACTTCCGTCAGTTTGTCAGCCAGTCAACAGTCTGTTGACTCTCGATTATTATAGTTTTTTCTTCTTCTGCTTCTTCTTTTAAATGCTTAGCACGACTCAGCTATAAATGAAAAGAAAGTCATAAAAAAAAATGGCAAAGACCGCTTACTCATCATCAAGACGATATTGTCGCCATTAATGATGTCTCAAGTGCGTCACAGAGCGCAGGCGTTCCGCAGGAAAATTCTCCCGCGAAATTCACTGGGCCATTTTCTCATCTCGCAGTCTGTGGGTGTTTGAGTGTGTGTTGTTGAGTGGGGCACACATGAAGTTTACCTTAGCATTGCCATTTGGCCAGGAAAATTCAGTCAGACGTGAACAGTTGAGGAAAGCGAACGTCGAGAGCTTTGCGTTTTAATTGCACAAAACAAAAAAAACAAAGAACACCAAATTGTTAATTGTTCCTAAATTTTATACAGCCAACTTGTGCGTCGTCATGAACAATAGAAAATCAAATACAACAACAAAGCTAAAGTCCAACAACAACTGCCAAAAGTTAAATAGCGGCGAAAGCATTTCCAGCATGGTGGAACGCTTCATCCAGTCACTAAGCCATCTAAACGATTCGGGCACCTTTGACAGCAGCTTCGAGATCAAACACATTATGCCGGGACCACATCCCAAAGTTGGACGTCATCGTTGCCTCACCGAATTGGATCGTGAAAGTTTGACGTGTTTTATGCGCGATTTTGAAGCCCGTCAGGCGAGCAGCAGCAGCACTCCCAGCAAGCCAAAGTCCAAGTGCAGCTCACCCTTCATTTGCCGCAAGGCTAAGGAGATCTATCGGAATGCCAGCGGCAGACGCAGTGCCTCGCCGCAAATTCACATGCCAACAGTGCAGGAATCGTTGGGTCAGCGAAAATATGCCGAGGCAGAGGATCTGATGCCGCCACCCATGGCTCTGGCCCGTGTTCAGGCCGAACGACGCAGCTGTCGCAGTGCCGCTCGAGTGCTGCAGTTCTTCAGCTCTGCGGCCAAGCGACGCAGTGGCAGTCGCAAGTTGAGCGAACCTGAACCGGAGAGTCGTGCCAATTCGCCTGTGCTGCTACGCATAAGTACCAGCCAGGATCTCGGTTGTGCACCACTGCAGCCTAACACCCAAAGCAGCTCCGAGGCCGAGGAAGATGAGCATGATGATGGCATCAGTTCGGCCAGCTCCAATTTGACCACCCACTCCATGCAGTCCAACGGTAGCAACATCTCGCCAGATTCCTCGTTCGAGATGCATGCTCCCTTGGTGCCCAGCTTTAAGGTCACCCCGCCCAGGGCTGTCTGCAAGGTTGGCAAGAGTGCGGCCCATGAATTTGCCCGATTTCTCCGTGGATCGTTTCATGCCAAACGTGCCTCTGTCACCACATTGCGCCGTTCACTCAGCGATCCGGATGCCATGCAACAAATGGATTTCACTAAACCTCCAGTGCTGGGCGATGCAACCAACGTAATACGCGTGAGTCACTTTTAGAGTCACTGAATTTCTCCAGCTGGCGGCAATCCGCCTAATAATTTTTTTCACTGGAAGCTGTTTATTTACGCTCAAGTCATCGTCCATCATTATTCGATTCATTATAGAAGGGACCATATGGTCGCATCTTGGATTCAAGTGAAGCGCACGCTTTTCTTCTCTTAGTTTTTATGGTGTTTATTTAGCGATAGATGCTGATTGATGTTCAAGGCTTTAGCATTAATTAGGCTACGTCATTTGGTTTAGTCGATTTTCCAATAAAATTTACTTGTTTTGCAAAAATGAATTGCAAGATTTTATATGCTTTGTTTTTCATTTTGGGCAAAGCGCACAAACACATATTGGAGAATATTTCTGTGTGATCTATGTGATGTAACAGAATAGGTGATAACTTGCATTTGGGAGAGTACTTTTTGTTCATTTCTTATTTACTTCTTTGGCCTTTTATGCAAACATGACAACCGAAAACTTGTTCAGACGCCCAACTTTTTTGCTTCTTGTTCTTCAGAACACAATTCTTCTATTCAACGAGATCCACTAGAAAGCTTTTTCATCAAACACAAAGAATTAAAGGATATTACTTAATTTCGATTGGATGATTTCGGTATCCATTTGGAATGATTATTATTATTATTAAATATAGTGATATTTGGATATTTAATTTTGAATGGATCTTAAATGGATTGTAAGCCGCTGAAAAGTCTTAGGTTCGATTTTCTTATCTAAACTTGGTTCATAGTTTCTTATATCGCACAAAAAATATAAATCAAAAAGTGGATCGTTTTATGAGTTTTTGGCTTTTTCCCATCATGAGAACGTTTCAGATCGATGAGCAACCAAAGGAAGGGGGTTTTCTTACAAGTTTCCACAAAACAGTTCCACCACTTAAACTGATCCGACTTGGACACTTTTTGACATCGTTAAGATCGGAAAATTTTTAGATTTAGCTTCCATACAAAGTGAATAAACATTAATTATTGAGAACATTAAAAATCAAGTATATAAATCGGTCTAGCCCGACTATAATATACTCTGTACCAGCGAAAGTGTAAACTCATTAAACATTCGCCCTAAAAACTAGAAATTCTCCTATGAATCTAGAATTAAGAAATATATTTTCTCATTTGTGGAAAAATCTTAGAAAATTTTTCTTAATTTTAGGGCGAATCGACGGATTTCATAGGAAAATTTCTAATTTTCATAACTGGAGTATATTTTATCCGATCCGTACACAGCTTCTTAGGCGGGTCGATAAAAAATGCTGATTACTAAATATGTCCAAAAGTAACGAACCTTCTATCTTGAAAACTGTGATAGAAATGTCGGTGTTTTGCCCAGTTTTGAGAGCGGATGGGGGAAAAAAACTTGAACTGCCTGCAAGTACTCTATCTCTTACCATCGATGAGATCTGTGCGGCCATGGCCATATCAGCATAGCCGATAGTTTTATCATTTAAACTCGTTAGACTTAGTTAAGTGGTTTAAAGCATTCGTAATGCATTTTTCTATATTCACCATCGGTCATCCATGGTAGTTCATAGAGGTTAAAGTAATAGCAAGATTCTTAAGAATTTAGCGGTTGTATGACTCTAAAAATTCCCTGATAAAACGGTAGGCAACATTTGTAAAATAGCCAGTCTATGGAAGCCAGACTTTTGTTTGGTTTACTTAGCAACCCATAAGAGGATCGATATCTTAAGGGTACACGTACTAAAAGATACTCACATACTTTCTATTACATTTTTGGAGATATGTCTAAGGTAAACTGAGTGTCATTTTAGCTTTCGTGTGTTTGAAATGTTAAGTGTTGAAAATGTAAGATAATTTGTACACTGTTGTGTAAGTTTTTAAACTGTTAAATGCCTCGTGTTATTTATCAGTTCGTTCGTTAATCTGACAAAAATTATAGTTAACGCTGTAGAAAACATGTTTCAATTCTCAATTCTCGGTCCCCGTAAAGTATGTGCATAAATACTAGATCACCATCAACAGCCGAGTCGATATAGCCCTGTCCGTCTGTCCAACCGTATAAACAAACAAATCTCAGAGATGGTAAGAGATAGAGGTATACTTCTTATACTTGCAGTCTGATCTAGTTTAGATCCCCTTCCGTCCTCGAAACTTTAAAAAAATCGACATATTTCCCACAATTTTCAAGATAGAAGTTCCGTAGCTTCTGCACAAATTCAGTAATCAGTATAGTTATCGAAGATAGGATGAATGATGCCCAACGATGGGCAGCACTTAACGCTTCGAATGACAACTACAAGCATAGCGTACAGAGTATAGTAAAGTCGGGCTTCATCATTGACTATTGAACAAAATCTTCCTTCTTTTTGTCTGCTTTTTTTTCCTCTTCGAGTACAAAATTGATTACCTAATGTGGTCACTGGCAAATTGAATTGTTCGTATGGTCACTTGCCTCATTTATATGCATAATTTCACTTTATAACACCTCACCACCCAATTCGCTGACCATAATAAGACTTTCTAATTGTCGCATTTATATGGGCAGCCAATGACGCATTTCACTTTTTTCGAATCACCTCATCCATCACAGAGTGTCTCCTCTTTTCGTATTCTATTTGCTCAGCCCACACAATTATTGTGTTTACAACTTCATTTATCAATAAACATATTAAATAATAATAGTCCTCGGAAATGACCATAAGAGTCATTAAAGAAAGATCATAAAAATTCACTCTTCCGCTTGCAACGCCCAAAAACGCATTTGTATGACCCGCATTGGCATTCATAAAATTAACAAAAGGAAAATAAAAGCAACAGCAACAACATCAAGCAGCAAGAGAATGCCGGATATTTAATTTAATGCACAGCGGCCGCAATTGTTCCAAAAAGAGAATACCTAAAAGCATTTGGTTCCACATATTGCACTTGTGGGGGGGACTGGAACTACGCATGGGCCACATAAAACATAAAACAGAATTGCGTAAATCTGTAGGAAAAAAGTTCCATGATGTTTTGCTCTTTTTGCCTAAACAATTCATAAATAAATGCAAAATTATAGACCTGAGAGTGTACTACAAACAAGTGTTTGTATTTTTAGTTTACCCTTTAGCAGAGAGTATTAAAATTTGGTCATGTTGCTTGTCTGAATCAAAAGGGACGCATCTTTGAGTATAAAGAAATGCGAGTACAATTCTTTATTGCATTGCTTAATGCGTTTTGAATAGTATTTAAAGATGAATCATGCTGCGTTCTTTTCTGTTTCAAAATTCTCAATTCTTTCCCATTTCCCGTTTCGAAATAATTCATTACAGCTTCTGCACGGGTTCAATACTGGTACAAACCCATAAAGATATCTAGCGTAGAACCCAGTACTCCCAGTACAACATGGCATTTATGGTTAAAATTATTACATCTTCCAAAACTTTACATTGTTGAATTGGCGCAGTGTATCTAAGTATTGTTTTTTCGTTAGATCAAATGAATTATACGACAGCTTAAACTATTATTGTATTAACCTATTTTCTTTTTACCTTAATCAACGCAATTGATAATTTGGTTAGTCGCTGCTATAATTTTGCTTGACCACTCAAAAAGAGATCCAAAAACAAGAAAGAAAGTCGGTCAAGCCCGACTATAACATACTCTGTACCAAGAAAAGTTTTTTGATCATAACTTGAAAACCGTTCATCCGATCTTCTTCATTCCTTTGGCGGATCGAAAAGTTATCCTAATAACTAAATATGTCCAAAAGGAACAAGCAATCTATCTTCAAAACTGTGGGAGATATGACGTTTTTTCTAAATTGCGGGGGCGGGAGGGGGCGTGGCCAAAATTGAAAATAAACTTGATCTGCCTGCAGACATAAGAAGCATATGTCCCATACATGTCAAACCTCTATCTCTTACCATCTCTGAGATCTGTGCGTTCATACGGACAGACAGACGGACGGACGGACAGACGGACAGCGCTCTATCGACTCGGCTGTTGATGCTGATCAAGAATATATATACTTTATGGGGTCGGAGATGCTTCCTTCTGGATGTTACATACTTTTGCACAAACTTATAATACTCTATGTGCCTTCGGTACAGAGTATAAAAATCAAATGAGGGGCTGACCTCTCAACGCCAAAATATCAGAACAATATATGAACTTAAATGGAACATGCCTAGTTTGGTATAAGTAATATATACCCTGCAACCATTTTGTCAATTGTCTCCCTCGTCATAGAGAGAGTATGGCTGTAGTTTGGAGATAGTTAGGCGATTTACTCAAACAGAATACGTTAGGTAACGCATTTGTATCCTGCAAGGTATATATAGCGATATTAGGAACCGTTTTTTTTTTCGTCCATTTAGTAAATTGGCGGTTAATAACTTACATACCGCCTTGATCTCGCTTTCATTAACATTATCCTATTTTTAAATTGGCGATACATCGCTTAACAATCACTAAGAAGTCCCGAAATTCAATTGCCCCTCTTATGTTGAAAATGCACAGAGGATTACAAGTTTCAACATTCTTTTTAAACGTATACAAAAAGATTCCTTATATTTAGGCCACAATTTCTTCAAAAATAAAACTGACAGAAAATTCATCTGTTAGGTCAAAATCTGGCCGTTAAGGAAAAAAAAAGTCTTTAAAGTTGAAGTAAGTGCAATTCTCATTTTAGAAGAGCAGCTTAGAATGCTCTTTTTTTGAGTTTAGTTTGTTAACTCTCACAACTTTTCTTATCTCATGAAATCGGATCGGATATCAGATCTCCAGAAAGAATTGTCTACTATAAGAGTCACACAGAAGACACATATTTTTGAGTTCCTCCAGGGAGAAACGCTTTCTTAAATCTTGAATAGAGAACGCCTTATCTCTTTAAATATCGCTTTTTCCCAGAAGTTGCGCTTTCTTATCGTCCCAAAGTGTTGCAGAGTAGCACACTTTATCCCGAACGATGATAAGAATGCTATAGCAATGCAATATCACTAAAGTGTAGCGATACCTACTGAAATATAGAGATGGGCGAGTGTTGAATATTTTCAACACGTCACGACTCTAACACGAATGACATATGTATTTACAAAACACACACGCTACACGCACGGTCAAAAGTTTTCGACACGACACGCACGACTTTATTTCTTTCCTCAACCCTATATTCATTCTTGGAATTTTTTTTTTTTGAAGTTTATGAGTTAGTTAGCCTAGTCTGCCAAAATTACTATTCTTACTATTCAAGAAAAACCCACATAATCGGAAGATCAGTGGGTACAATATGTTTTTCCAGTGAATTCAGAGTTCTTGATATACATACATATAATGGATTTCTAACTACATCGGTGTCCAATGTTTTTATTTAGTTTGTTCTACGTTAAACATGAATGTCCGTGTTTCTTCAAAACATAAAACTTTCTGAGCCTTCTCTAAAGTTCAGTAATTCCGGCGTTTTTCGAGTCATGTCTCTAAATCTAATCTAATCTAGCCGCACGAGCACGATCGTGTTAAGTCGTGCCCATCTGGGACACGAAGAAAAACACCAACTCTACTGAAAGAATCGCCTTCTTATCTTTCGAGTACAAAACTGTTTGCTGGGCAAGGGTACATCAAAATCGGTGCGATAACTTTACGCTGTTTATATTTTGTCTGGTCATGTGCCTCGGATAGGGGTCTCCACGCGTTTAATGTTGGCCCGCACCCCGCTTCTGCCTTTTTTTCGTGTGTGGATCTGCAAATAACTTAATTTATCAACCAAATGCGCAGCAGCAGCAGCAGCAGCAAAAACAAAACAAGAACAACAGGGCAGCAGCAGAAGTTGCCCGCATTCCATTTGCTGTTCTTGTTGTTGATTTTGCTTTAGCATTTTAATTATTTTAATTGTCTAGTTCCTTTGTTTACAGCCCAACGAATCGGTCTTGTTAAATTAAATCGTTTGAAAATAGTTTTGTTCATTAAAATATTTCCATTGCCTACTTATAAGGGCATTTGAACAAAATCGAATTTGAAAAAGTGTGATCAATTGTAGACAACGACTTAAGCAACTTAATTAATTGGCAAAGCTGCTAAAGGCAACACAACATTTAATTAAAGCAAGTCAGCAGCTGCTCCACACCAAAAATGCGTCACTTGGTGTGAGAGAGTGGTGCAGAGAGAGAGAGAGAGAGAGAGAGAGAGAGAGACGTTGGGAGAGCCAAACACACCCACCAAGCTGTGTATCTCCGTATTGCCTTTGTGTGGTTCATTCATAAGCAGCAAACCAAATGTCTAGCAGCAGCCGGTGTCATCCAACAACAACACTTATGAGTAAGCCACAGACGCAGAGCAACAAAGCCGGAGCGAGTTCGAAATCGAAATTCGAAATTGGGAGAGCACTATATGATCGTTATTTTCACATAGGCACTCCTCCCCCAAACCAGCTGTTGTTGGGGCCCACTCTCTTTGATTTATACACTCTCCTCTCCCGCGCTCTCTGTCTCTCTCGCGCTCAACAACAACAACTAACGATAACGTAAAGATTTTTGCTCGCATCTTCAGTTACTTTGTAAACGTCGAACCTACGAGTACGAGACTCGGGAGAGATTGTTGTCTCAGCTTGCGGGAAAAGTGTGTGAAAAAAATTATACAAAGCAAAATTAAATTATTATAAAGCCCCGAGAGCGCAGTGAAGTTAAAAGTGCAAAAGTAAATTGGCAATAGCAGCACGTTTTCGCTTTTTTTTTGTGTTGTTCCAAACGACACACAACGCGCTTGGAATACGAATCATTGCGGCGGGTAGGTTCTCTCTCAGACCTACGGGTTTAGCAAGTTTTTATGGTTAGTTTAGCATTTGTACTTCTCTTTGACAAAGACCACCCACCCCCGCCCGGTCTTAGATTCGAATAAATTGTTTAAGGGTTTGCTGCATGATTAATCGAAAATTTTGTTGAAGAAAAAATTTATTGTGAAATATTTGAAATACAAATTCTTCGTCATTATTTGATATCTCATAAGTACACAAACAGACAGACATATGTGCGCATACGTATTCTTTATTGCTTTATTATCACAAAAGGCATTTCCCAAGAAAGCGATATGCGTGTTGTTGGCTCTTTGGGTCGTCGCTTGGTTTTGGGGTCTTTCTGGGGGATATGGGTACGTGATATTTTTGAGACTAAACACACTTGCTGCACACACACACAATCGCTGGCAATCAAACATGCTCCAGATTGTAGAAGGAATTCGCTAGAGACAGAGTGGGCACGTATTTGGATTGTTGTTAAAGTTAGTTTCTTATCAGATATTTTTAATCAATTCCATATTATCGTTAGCGAAGTGTATAAAGTTACTGTGGTCGCACACACTTTTCTTATACCATGTCAATACGCTTTGCGATCTAAATTATTGGCAAAAACTAAAATGTCGTTTGAAATCCAACACACTTAAACCGCTTCGATATAAAAGTATTTTAAAAATCACAGCTCAATCATACTCCTAGCAGTCACTGTTTTCTGCGAATGCACAAAATATAAATTATTTTCAATTTCGGGTCTGTTTTTACGACTTATGTGATTTCTATTACAGCTGTTTCAACATCAAGGCGGTGTCTTTCTGATTTTGCACTCATGCTGCCTTGAAATTCTCAAGCAGTTATGACGTCGCTGGCAAGAAGAGACGGCTGCTGGACTGACAGCCGACAGGCAAAACTTCTGAGAAGAGTTCTTGGTGGGTCTTGAAACAGCTGTGTTGTTTGTTTGCGTTTGACAAAAACATAACAAGACCTCGAGCCGGGTTAAATTGCTAGTTTATATACTATTTTTTTGAATGCAACCTCCAATTCTTGTATGCTTTCTAAGTGGACATTCGATTCAAGAAGGCCTGCAACATTATATAAGATCTAATAAAACAGAAATCGATGAGTTGCTTCAATAGAAAATGACTTATTTCTCTTCTAGTTAAATGTGACCAATCTTTCCTGGAAACTCTAAGCTGTGTCATATAACTCATACACTACTGATTTAAGTAAGATGACTGCTTGACGATGTCATGACTTAGGACCGATTTCTAAAAAGTTGCGGTTTGTTCGGATCGGACAGCAGTGACATTTATAAAAAAGAGTTTCACCCTATATCGATCAATTCCACCTCCTGCAGCAGTGTGACCAGACACTGTCAAAGAATTAGGTACTTTTATTGTATTTTTTGAATGCTATTGAATGTTACGGAAACTTTTTGCGACTAAGTTCAATGAAATTGCTTGATATGAATAAACTAGATTGGGAGAAACAAATTATTTACCTGCAAGGCTCACCAAAATAAAGCTGATTCTAAAGAAGTACCCACTTGCATCAGAACACAGCGCCACCATAAGTTTGCTCTTTGACAACAATGCATGATTCCTGTTAACAATACTAGTCACAGTAAATTTATCGCAGCTGATGTTAAGACCTAAACTATTTTTTGAAAATACCCTTGATAACTTATTATAGCAACAAGTCATCAAACCTAAATAGTTGAACTTCTTGCAATATTCAAAATTCTATTTCCATTGAGGTAAGAAAATACACAATGCATGTGTTGCAGCCATCTGTTTGTCCATCGATAAAAATATCGATAACTCTATCGGGTCTGATCTAACGCTCAAAACTTTATCAAACTTTATAGATTTGATCTATCTCTGAACTAGTACTCATAGTTCACACAGATATGGATTCATTGAAATATAGCTTATGACTTAAGATTTGATTCATACGATCTGTTTAAGTACTTATAAACTGGCTCTTCACCGTAGACCCCATGAATGGAAGGCACACATTTCTTTTCTCTGATTTCTAATTTTCTGGATAGATAGCTTCTTTGTTTCAGAAAAACTTACATTTAACTCTGTTACATGTTAGTTTCTGTAAAATCATTAAGGGCCGTTTTCTTATCTTCTACATAGAGCTATCTGTCACATAAACCTAAAATTAACAGAGAAAAATATGAGATTATCTGACACATATTTGGGAGATGAGAAATCGACCCTAAATCGACATAAGAAAGTTTGTCAAGAAGAAAATTAAGAATTTAGGCATGAAAAATGATCTACATGGAGGGGAACCATTTCAAACCTATCAAAATTATTGTTAGTCTATTTAAGAGAATATCCAATAAAACGAAAAGCACGTTCACAATGTCGCAATGTTTTACCCTTGCCACATCTGGTATTCTCATTGTCAGATTTGATCGATTGTTCCATTCATACGGGAAACCCCGTTATCTCCTTCTTCTTAATGTATAGCATATGAGTTCGGCAATGTGAGCAGAGAAGTGGTCACCGCCAACTGAGATCATAATAATATAAAAAGACAGATTCAGGCAGATAATAGCTCGTTATGAAAATTTTTGCTGCTGACTTGAGTACTCAAATTTTGCCAACGCGACGCCCACTTCTTCGATTACAAGTAATCCGGCTTAGAAGGCAAGCTGACCACAAAACCGATAGAGAGTGATATATGAAATGCGAAAGGCTGGTCTTAGAAGAATATCCAACAAAGTCTGCGGCATTAATTTGTTTCACAACTTTCCATTTTCCATTGTCCAACAGACCGACATGAGAATTAATAATAACATTCTTTATTCTTCTTTGTCACCGGCTCCAGGCTCCAATTACAAGTACAAAAAAAAAAACCGTCGGCTAATTAAATGCCACCCTGAAAGTAGCCAAAAGGTGACAGGTTGGCAATCTTTATTCACTTAGCCGTATAAAGAAATTATATGAAAAAGAGTGCGGAATGGAAACCTGAGCCAAAAGCAACCACCGAAGATAATTTACTCGTGGGATTTTGTTTATTTGCCTTGCCTCAGTGCCTCGAAATGCAAACTCAGCGCAATGACTTCGGGAGTCGGAGTCTATGATGATGATGACTTTAATATCGAGAGGCAACAATGGCCGCCATGTAAATGCGAATGTACCTTAGTGTCCACTCAAGCGGAGAGGCAGAGCCCAGGCGTGGCCTGTGCTCTGAGGTTCGTTTTCCATGTGATTTTTAAGCGGTTTGATGATTTGATGCGATTGTTTTTACTTCGACATTTATTCATTTTAATTATTTACTTTGGCAAATTGTTCATTTCCTACTTACTGGCCGGCCGGCCATCGCCCTGCCCCCTTCCCGACCCCCCCAATTGTTTGGCAATCAACGCTGATTTATGTGCTCACTGTTATTGCTCGTTTGTGTGGTTGCTTTTAGGAGAAGGAGAGGAGTATTGTTGCTCATTTTCAGTTTCTGTTTCATTTTCACACAACAACAGTTTTGGTTGCGTAGTTAAAGTAGTTTCTGAGATTTTCATATCTACAAGTAGTATGTTGACCCAGTTTGGTTTTTTCACATATAATATGAAATTTAGTCTGGAAATTGTAAATTTCAAGAAGAATCCCTAATAATTTCCAAGCAAACTAAAAATAGACCCCAAAATAATAAAATTTTAACAAAAAAAAAATCTAATTCGACTTACATCTGAAACCAAACACCTGAAAGCCGTCTTGGGTCGGTTGATCTTTGGCAAGCCGGTTACGTATCGAATCTGCAGAAGCCTGGGAACATTTGTTTTTTAACCTATTAAACCGAACCACTAGAAAACCAATAACTGTACCTGCTCCGAACTCAGGTACACGGGCACAAAAACATCAAAAATCAAGAAAGTACGTCGGTCAAGCCCGAGTATAATATAGTCTACACCAGGCATGTGCACCGCCCAGACCGATTGTCCCTTGCAGCCCGCACCGTTATTTCACACAGCACACAACGCAATTCGATAAACGTTGCTCGTCTGGGCTCGACCGCAGTTAACAACAATAGAGCACCGATATTCAAAGCAGAAGACGAAAAAAATATGTTGCTGTTGTAGCATTAGTGCCCTCGCCCTCGTCAAATTCTGCTGCCCACCCCTGGTCTATAGCTTCCCAGCCTTTCATTTACCACACAAAGTGTTGGGGTGTTCGCTGTTCCAGCCAGTGCTGCCCATCATAAATGGGTATATTGAAATGATCCAGATGTTTGTAGCGCCTAGAAGGAAGCATTTCCGACCACATAAAGTATATGTATTTTTGATCAGAATGACGAGCTGAGTTGATTTAGCCTTGTCTGTCCGTCCGTCTGATTCTATGCTATCTTCTCCGTCAGTTTTAAAGCTACCGCTACCAAACTTTTCAGGATGTCTTCTGATACAAATACGCTGCACATTTCTCGAAACCGACCGAATCGGATGACTATAACATATAGCTGTCATAGGAACGATCTGTCGAAAAACTTTGTTTCCAATGCAAACGTCTCCAAACTGCGTATTTACTAGTTTTCAATGCTTTTCCATGATTCTGCCTAGTTTGGTCGAAATCGGACATCTATATAGTATTGCTGCCTTAGAAAAGTAGGGCTAGAAAAATAGTCTTAGTAAGAAAAACCTTTTTGTATTCAATGTAAGCCTCTTTAAAATTGGCATATATTTATTTTATGAGCTTTTACACAATTCTTCAAAGATTTGTCAAAGTCCGCTATGACTATAGGTTATAGCTGCCATAGGAATGATCGGTCGAAAAACAATTTTAAGTGAGAAATCCTTTTTTGTTTTTAAAAAAACCGCCCCAAAACTTTGTAGTTCCTAGTTCGCTATGCTTTCCCATGATTCCACTAAGGTTGGTCGACATCGGACATCTATATAGTATAGCTGTCATACAAAACTAGAGTACGAAAAGTAGTCCTAGTGAGAAAACACTTGTTTGTTTTTTATCGGAAATGTCCCACCTATTTCATTTGATCTCGTGCTCCTTAAAACAGTTGCAAACTAGAAACAAGGAAATAATCCATGAAATAATCAATTCCGTATTCATCTCATCAGTTCAGCGGAAATTCATAGGCTTCCTTTGCCAAATGGTACCAATCATTATAAAAGAGATCGTAAATCAATAGGGAAGCAACACTCCAAGTTAAATTAGCTGTTCGGCGTTGCAAACGGAAATGCTTCAAATTTCTCTTTTGCCTCGAATGTGAAGGTGAACCACAAAAAAGAAAGATTATATAGAAATACAAGAGCAATCTCGATATGCGAAACTTGAGCTTAATCATGGTGCTTAGAAATAGAATTCATTAATCTCTCACCAAGAGGAAGGCAGAGACACAAAAGATCGTTAAACAAAATGCCAGTCAGAATGGTGTGGGGCGGGAGTTGTGTGTCTTCTTGCGGCAAGTGATTATCGGCAAAGTGCAGTAAATGCCTGGCAACCAGACAACCCAGAGTCTTATGCACATTCTACATACTCAAATAGAGACGGAGGCAGGCTTTCCAGTCCACAATATGTGGTCTCACAATTAGAGATGTGTCGGGGGTCGGGAGTTGGTGGGGGGAGAAACATGCGTCACTTGAAAAGTTCAAAAGTTTATCGGGTTCCGCTGGGGCGGCTGACCGTGATAATGACATGTGTCGACAATTTGTAAATTGCCCATGAATATTCTAATGGCCCTTCTGTCTCCTCCTTCTCCAACAGAACCGCGCACTGCCCGCCAATGCCTCGCCCTTTCGGCGTGCCTGGGGTCAGTCTTCCTTTCGTACGCCGCGCTCCGACAAGGTGGCCAAACAGCAGTCCAACTCTCCATTAGTGCGTCGCACTGCCTCCATGAATGCCTCCGACAATGATGTGTACATCAAATCACTAATGCTGGACGAACTGAAGCCAACAACAACGGCCCGTAGTCTACTCCAGGTGCCACAGATTCTGACCACCCCGGCGCCACCCTCAACCATTTCGGTCACCGCCGAGTCGGCAAAGGATGGGCTCGTCCACGAAAACGGCTGCCCCAGCAGCTGGGGCACCTCCTTTGAGCGCATGCTTCAGGATACTGCCGGCATGCAAACATTTGCCGAATTCCTTAAGAAAGAGTTTTCGGCGGAGAACATTTACTTCTGGACAGCCTGCGAGCGCTATCGTCTGGTGGAGTCGGAGGCGGAGCGTGCCAGCCAGGCGCGTGAGATATTTGGCAAGCATTTGGCCAACAGCAGCAGCGATCCCGTCAATGTAGACTCGCAGGCACGCAATCTCAACGAGGAGAAGCTGGCCAGCGCTGCTCCGGACATTTTTGCACCCGCCCAGAAGCAAATCTTTAATCTGATGAAGTTCGACAGTTATCAGCGCTTTATACGCTCGGATCTTTACAAGAGCTGTGTGGAGGCGGAACAAAAGGGTCAGCCCTTGCCCTACAATGGATCCCAGCTGGATGAGCTGTTGAAGACAAATTTTCACATAGCAGCCTCCTCCAAGGTAAGCCAGCCATATCTCGGGACTAGCAATGAGTGGGGGCTAATTTCCAGTTCTTTTAGCTCAAGAAGTCCGCCAGCAATGCAGAGGATCGGCGACGTAAGAGCCTGCTACCCTGGCACCGCAAGACGCGCAGCAAATCCCGTGATCGCACCGAGCTAATGGGCGATCTACACAATGCCCTACACATGCCAGCGCCTTCCTTACCGCCTCCGCCGCCGGGCTCGCTGAAAAACTCTCTGAGTGATTTGCACAGCTCACGCTCCTCCTTGTCCTCTTTCGATGCGGGTGTAGCGGCTGCCGCCAGTGCGGAGAGTGTGTGCTCGCTGTGTCGCGTCATCCTGACCGATGGAGCCACCACCATTGTGCAGACCCGCAGCGGTGAGACGGTGGGCCAGTTGGTGGAGCGGCTGCTGGAAAAGCGCAATCTGGTCTATCCCTACTATGACATTGTGTTCCAGGGCACTACCAAATCCATTGACATACAGCAGCCCTCACAGTTGCTGGCCGGCAAGGAAGTGGTGATTGAGCGTCGTGTGGCCTTCAAGCTGGATCTGCCCGATCCCAAGGTGATCTCGGTGAAGAGCAAGCCCAAGAAGCAGCTGCATGAGGTCATCAGGCCCATATTGACCAAGTATAACTACAAGATGGACGGCGTGCAGGTTCTCATGCGCGACACCCAGGCCCCCCTCGATCTGATGCAACCCGTGACTATGGCCGATGGCCAGCGGTTACAGATTGTGCTGATCCACTCGGATTTTCAGCCAAGCGGCGGCAGTAAAATGCCGCCGAAGCTAAGCAAACCAATGAAGCCGCTGCCCACGGCCAGCAGCTCCTCGCAGGGTCAGCTGGATGAGCTGACCAACAAGGTGTTTAACGAGCTGCTGCAAAGTAAGGCGGAGGCGGCTGCAACGGCCAAGCCAAGTGATTTATGCTCTATGCGTTCCAATGAGTCTCCGTCGGAGACGTCCTCCTCTATGTTTGAACGTTTGCGGCGTCAGCAGCGCGAAATAAGCTCCAACATTCCAGGCAGTAAGCTGCCCAAGCTAAAAAAGAAATCGACCAGCAGTCAAAACTCGGAGGAGGCAAACGTCCCAATGCCGGCGGACCCAAAGAAGCCCATCATAGCCAAGTTAAAGGCCGGCGTTAAGCTGCAGGTGACGGAGCGAGTAGCGGAGCACCAAGGTGAGTGGCTGGCCGCACCCAAACTATTGACTTGACTCTAATCGCTTACTCATTTAACAGATGAACTACTCGAGGGCCTAAAACGCGCCCAGCTGGCCCGCCTGGAGGATCAACGGGGCACAGAGATCAACTTTGATTTGCCCGATTTCCTAAAGAACAAGGAGAATCTCAATGCGGCCGCCTCCAAGTTGCGCAAAGTGCGCGCCAATTTGAGCCCCATCAACAAGGCGGTCAGCCCCCAGCCGGAAGCACCCCAGCCAGCGCCCCGCCTTTCCATCTCACGCAGCCAGAGTCAGCAGGTGTCGCCCATGAAAGTGGATCCCGAGGAATCAGAGACTGAGTCGCCTGTCGAGAGGCAGGATATAAGTGAATTTTCCAAAGCGCCGCCACCCTTACCGCCCAAGCCAAAGGTGCTGCCCATTAAGCCATCCAACTGGGGCGTGGCACCGCCGCCCACTGGAAACTATTGCAATAAATTTTCACCCGCTAAACAAATGCCCACATCGCCCACAGGACCAGCAGTAGGTGTCACCCGCAAATCGCTGGAGCAAACACAGACACGCTGCGCCTACCTAGACGAGCCCAGCAGCAGTTTTGTCTGATGTGTGTGTGGAGGGAGGGATCTTTGCCTGTATATATGAACTATTTATTCACCTCCATGACGAACCCTGGTACTCTTGTTATGTACTGTATTTATTATAATTAGCAGCCATAAGCTTAAAAATGTAAATAAACAGAAACAGCAATCAATGAAACAGATTTCCATTTCCATTCTGAGATGTACATATATATATATATATAAGAAGGCAGCATCAGCAACCCCAGGCAGCATTCAGTTTGCGAGAATGGATAAGCTAAGACTGCTGCTGATACCACTGCTACTTCTACTGCACTCGACCTCCGCCACGCGAACCCTGCTCGAAATTAGGGCCTATCGAAAGGGTAAATCCTTGTCAATGAAATAATCAAACATTCAACCCCTCTTCCCGACAGGAATTTGCACACAGCCCAGCCAGTATGGAGGATGTAACCGATATGTGAACAAATGGTTTTTCGATGTATTGCATAATGAGTGCCGACAATTCATCTATAGCAAATGTGGAGGCAACCAGAATCGTTTCGATAGCCGTGACAGTTGCATGGCATTCTGTCAGAATGCGCGAGTCGGCATAAACTATAACATTGACTGAGCAATAATAATTATGCAAAATTGTTGACAAAGTGGGGGAATCCTTTAATATATTCTATGATTCATGCAGTTGGAGTATTGTGTATGGATTTTGTATAAACCAAAACCAAAGGCTTAGTTTTATACTGGGTACAGGGTATATATGTGCAAAAGCTGCAGCTGTAAAAAAAAACTCAAAAGGGAAAATTAAATCATTTCCTCCTCCAACAGATTTGCATGACTGACTTGGCTGATTTACAGCAAAAAGCTCTTCGTGGCAGTGGTAAGAGCATTAACCGGTAACTGGTGGGACTTCCGCAGAAGCTACATAGACGAGGATTAAATAGAGTCTGTCAAAGAGTTTTCTGTTCAACGAACACACCCATTTCTTGTCTCATCAAGGTACATTAAGGCATCGGCCTATACACAGTTCCTCTCTCTAGGAACTCCACATTTGGCAGAAAGGAATGGGTCAACCTAATGGTTGCTAATCTAAGATAACTTAAGCTTCGGGGTTGGTTCAATTTCTAAGCCAATTAAAATCCGAATAATAAAGATAATAGCCGAAAAATGCGTCTCAGCATCATACTCGAAGATGGAAAACTTCTAGTAAAGATTTCCCGAAACAATCGAGAAATAATTTCTTATTTATAGACTATTTCCACCAAAGAAAAATCTTAATTTCTTGAAATGACAAGAAATGTATCATTTTGCCTTTTATTTCTCGTTTTTCTTGATGAATGTTGTCATTTGCCCCGAGTTAATTTGGTATTTTTACATTTAATACTGGATTTGTTATCGTTACTTTTAGGCAAGAAAGTGTCATCGCTAATAGACTGTATATTTGTTTTTAACATTACATTGTGCATTTTACTGATGTCATGAAGATAACAATGCGATCGGTCAGTGGATTACTCTCCAGAAGATGTTTTCTTTTTTTTTGTAAGTACGACGGTTTTTCTAAATTGTGGCGCCTGGAGGGGGCGTGGCAAAAATGAAATATAAGCTTGATCTGCCTCAAGTTTAAAGAAGCATGTCCCATACATGCCAAACCTGTATCTCTTACCATCTATGAGATCTGTTTCTTTATAGTGACAATCAGATAGACAAAGGTCTATCGACTCGTCTGTTTGTATTGACCAAGAATATATATAAATTGGACTTTACTTAAACGGTAAAACAAACTTAATGGTGTTAATCTTTTTCTTTATAAAACTTATTTACTTTGCCTTGAATATTACGCCTACTAAGAGAACTTTAGGAAGTTTGCTTCATCATGTAAATCTAGTCATAGGTTTGGAGGTCCATCCTTCTGGATGTTAGATACTTTTGCACGAACTTCGCTGCAGGGAAAATGTCTAGTTTAAGACCAGATATATACCATTCTCTTAAATCTATGAACTGGTTGCCCTTTGAATCCAAATCAATGTATTTCAGCGGTCAGTTGTCTCCTGCAGCAGCCATTTCCAACCAGTTTATTACCAGTTGGTCTTTGTGTAGCCTTAACACTGGGACCAAAAATGCCACCTATACTGTATGTACTCTACTTTACACTTATTCATGATTTATTTCTGAAATCTTTACACAACAACCGTTTACAATACATTCATTTGCGAATGATACAAAATTTGTTCCTATTCAAGTTGACTGCATTAAATAGGACTTCATTTAATCCTTGTTTACACTTATAATTTCGTTCAAATTTAACTTCAGCGGCTGCTGCTGCGCAGCTCAATGAAAAAATTCAAAATAAAAACCAAAAACGTTGACATCTGCTGCTGCGCAGTTGCCCAACTCACTTGAATCTACCTTTTTGCTACCAGTTAAATTCTAGTTGATTTATAAATATTAATTGTTGATGGGGAAGTGCTGTTTTACAACTATCAAATGCTCAACAATCATATTTGTCCACAAAATAAGGGTAAATGTTGATAAATAGTTCAAAAAATGTTGTATTCCCTGCTTAGTTTTTGTACAACATTATTTCAGTTTATCGGGAGTATCTTTAATTCAGGAGAGTCCTTAAAATCCCGAGAGTTTTCATTAAAGAAACAGCATTCCGAACTAAACTTGAAAGATTTTGTACGTAAAGTGAATACCAAATGTCATTATTCAACAGCTGAATATCAAATTATTGTGACGATTATACAATATGCTCTACAAAATGTTGGTAACCCTCCGTTAATAACATTTAATCTATCTTATAATTAATATCTTTATACTTTTGACAGCTCCAAAAGCTGGACTTATTTTGGGATGTTTGTGTGTGTGAAAAGGTGTGATGTGAAGACGAAAACTTAAATTTGAATTCTAATATAGTTCAATTTTGAAAACCCAAATTTTAAATGGGATAACCACAGTCTTCAAAAAGGAATCGAATCGATTCATAGGCAGCAATTGATAAACTACAATTAAAGCTTATGGTAGACAAGACGTTTTTGTCCTTATGATGACTAAGCTGCTTACTACCACACCATTTATGACTGAAATTGCCAATGTTGGCCTCAGGCATTGGTCCAGTTTTTTAGCAACGAGCAACTACCATTAAGAGGTGGGATTGGACCTCTCAAAAGAAATGAAAAACAACAAAATAAGTAAAAATTATACGGTTTCTTTTAACATCACTGCGCCAGGTTAAGCGGCAACCTTCTGAGCCGCCAGGCGGCCCACCAAAAATACAATCATATAGCCAACGAGGGCTTGGCTGACACCTGCTCCAGTTGCTGCTGCTGCTGCTCACCGCCTGTCTCCAGCTGTTTTGTCTGTTCTTTGGGCGCCTCCTCAATCTCAAGGGCCTCCTCAATCAGGCGATAGGTAATGGGAGACGGCTGCTTGGTTGGTAGCCAATCGGGGATGATCTTGTCGTGCAGTCGCCACTTGCCATACTCATTAGAAATGTGCTTCTCGAATACCACATACTCGAGTACATCCTTGGTAACGATCTCGCTGCCGTGCATGAGACGACCAAAGCGATCGTAGATGGCCAGCATCTGTTGTGTGTGGAAGCGTACTGTGACCTGGGCAAACTGGTTCTCTTTGGTAATCACCTCGGTGACGCGAGCATGCACCACACGGGGCGGTTCCAGCGACTGCAGGAAACGCCAGTGTATGGTCTTGTCCTTAACATTGTGCATCATCTCGGGATAACAGCGTTCGCTTACAAATTCACGAATCTTGTACTTATCCTTGGCCGCCATATGCGTGTGTGCAGCTATGTAGATGTCCTGCGCATGGGAGCCGAATTCATCTGAACTGAAGCTCTCCTCGTATGAACGTATCTTTCGTACGGCCATAAGGCTTTTCGATTTCTTCTCCAGGAATTCCAATTTCTGCTTGGCGCCGCTTGTAGAGATTATGGATTTCTTGCCATCACCCTCGGGCGGTACATAAGCCTCGAAGATGCCACCCGTGCAACTGATGTGAAATGGACGCTCCATCCAAGGACGCGGCGGCAGCACCCCACGTTCCTTCATGCGACTACGCATCTCTTCCTTGCTCATGTCCTTGGGATTCTCCCGGAAGTTCGGCAGCTCGATTTTGATGAACTTCTGCTTGCGCAACCGCTTGAATTCCGGTTTCCAGTGTTTGGTCTGTCGATGCCGCACCTGCTGCATCTGCAAGGCCGGTGCCAGCATGCCTCCCACACCGCCGCCCTCTATTCCGGCCAGAGGCAGAAACTGTTAATATGAATGAATACATTGCCTTGAGTGGTAAGTTCTCGCATATAGCAAATCTTTTAGTAGTTACCTGCACTAATCTCAGACAATTCTTGGCCGACACAAGCTTCTCCATTGTATTTTTAATTATATAAGTAGATGTTCGGCATGGAGATTGAACATTTATGCATAATAGAGATGGTATACTTAAAGTATCGCCATCAAAGCGAGCCGATAGGCTATCGATAAAAAGCTAGATGGCGCACTAGCGGTCGTTTCAAAATTAACAAGCCAGATTTAGCTGGAAAATAACGGACTTTACGAGATGTTTGTCTTTCAATATTTTCTCAATAACTTTGGCTATAGGGCAGATTTGTAACCCACAGAGATGCCGATCAGTGGCTTAAACCAAAGATTAAGTAAATTAATACATATTTTATTCAGGAATCACAAATGGTTTTTTCAGTTAAAACCAACAATAAATTTTACAACTAATTTGTTTTTTTTTTTTGTGTAGACAAGATGATACATAGCTATCGCTCAGGAAGTCCATTTAGTCCACTGCCAAATTATGAGAAAAATGTTGTACAAAATGTGTGGATGGAAACGACAACAAGTTTTTAGAAGCCTTCCTGTTCCATGGCGAAGCGAGCCTGTAAAGATATGTTAGCATAATTAAAAGAAGAGATGCAAACAGTTTTTGAACTGAACCGCGAACTAAATTACTTTCATCGACGTGTCTTATATATAGACGGATAAAATATGTTCTTAGATGACGAAATCAAGCGAAATTTTTGAGCAGAACCACTAAACCAAATATCAATTACCTTAAGTTGTTTAATCTGTCTGGAATGCCTCTTGGTATATGTATCGTGTGCGGGTTGGGTTTCTCTGAAAATTAAAGAGATTTTTGAATTTCGATATCCCAAATAAAGCTCTTGTACTTACTTGCTGGCAAAATCTCCAGCTTCCAAACGACAATCAGGTATGGAGAGATTTGATGGAATACTTTTTAGATTATGTAGGCACTGCTTGGCGTTCTCTATGTCCTGCTCCAAGCGCATAACTGTAAGAAATTAAAAGTATGGTATATTGTCTGTATAAAGAAGCTGTTCTGCCGCCCAGTCCCATTCACCTTTCATCATCAGCTTTTCTTCGTTGGCATCGCAGCACAGGGAACTCTTGCAGGTGCAGCACTGTTGAGCTGGCACCGCCACTACCATGGGAGTGGGCGTTAACGGTTCGTTCCAATTATTGGCGGGCATATCCTTGATAATCATATTGAACAGGCAGCCGGGTAAAATGTTCTCCGCAGCTGCGAAAATACGCTTGTGCATGTAGGTCAAATCCTTAAAGTCCAGTGTGTGCAGGCCGTGGTGATACAGCTTGTGGCAAATGGCATAGAAACGGCTTTTGGGAATATTGCACTTGCAAAAGCAGAAGCCACATTCGTCAATGAACATGTCGAGGATTTTGCGCAGCTCTCTTTCCAGACCAATACCATCAATCTCGCCCGCCGACAGTGTCTGGACAGTGTGCTTCACAAATTCATCAAATTGCTCGTCGGAGATGTCTGTAGAGGCTTTCGGGGCGCCTTGAGGCCTGCCATGAGTTCGCCTAAGACCGCGGCGGCCAACACCCTGAGCTGTATCGGCCCTATCACCCAGTTCCACTTCCATCTCGTCCGTGGTTTCAGGAGGTTGCTGTTTGGTTGCAGGGCCTTTTCCTGCTCGGCTCGGTTTGCCTGCTCCCTGAGGTGCACCTTTTCTCGGTTCATTCGCTTCATAGTCCGGCTTCTGTTTAGCTTCTGTTCTGGAGGTTAGTCTATCAGTGGCCCTAGCTGCACCTCCGTCACCGGGCCTTTTTGATGGTCCACCATCGGGCCTAGCTGCTGGCCCAGACTGCCTCTTCCCATCTGCATCAGTCTTATCCGAAGGGCGTCCTCTAGGCCGCTCTTCAAGTTTTGATTTGGATTTTTCATCCCCAGGCGTTTCGGACTTATCATCCTTAGATTTTCGGTCTTTTTGCTTTGGCTCCGAACTTTCTGCAGGACTTCCTCTTCGCTTGTCTTCAGGTTTTCCGTCGGGCTTTTCTCTGGGTTTATCCTGAGTCTTGCCTCCTTGTGGTTTCTCTTCGGTTTTACCCTTGGGCTTTGCCTTAAGATTTTCATCCGGTTTCTCTTCTTTGCTATCTCTAGATTTTTCTGCACTCTTATCCTTAGCTTTATCTTCAGGCTTACCTTTAGTTTTTCCATCGGACTTGTCTTTAGGTTGTTCTTCAGACTTATCTTTAGGTTTTCCATCAGTTTTTTCAACGGGTTTTTCCTTACCGGTTTCTTTGGATTTATCTTGCGGTTTTTCAAGTAATGTACGATTTTCCAAATTTCCCGATTTGTCTTTCCGTATTTCGTCCGATTTTGCTCCAGATGATTCTCCTGGTTTTACTGAAGGTTTGTCTTCCGGCTGGTCTCCTTGTTTCCCAATCCGCTTTTCTTCAGGCTTTTCATTGGCCTTGTTGTCGTCAAGCTTTTCTTTTTGCTTTTCGTCAGGTTTTTCTGCCAATTTCTCGCCCGGTTTCCCTCCCGCTTTCTCTCCCGCTTTTCCTCCCGCACTCTCTCCCGCTTTGCTGTCCGATTTCTCTCCTGGTTTGTCTCCTGGTTTGTCTCCTGGTTTGTCTCCTAGTTTCTCCCCTGGTGTTTCTCCTGGTTTCTCTCCTAGTTTCTGTCCTGGTCGCTCACCTGGTTTGTCTCCTGTTTTCTCTCCTGGCTTCTCTCCTGGCTTCTCTCCTGGCTTCTCTCCTGGCTTCTCTCCTGGCTTCTCTCCTGGCTTCTCTCCTGGTTTCTCTCCTGGTTTCTCTCCGGGTTTTTCTCCAGGTTGCTCTCCTGGTTTCTCGCCTACTTTCTCGCCTGGTTTCTCTTCTCCCTTCACTCCAGGTTTTTCGACTGGCTTCTCTTCTAGTTTTTCTCCAGGCTTGTCTCCAGGCCTCTCTCCAGGCTTCTCTCCTAGTTTCTCTCCCGATTTCACTCCCGGCTGCTCTCCTGGTTTCTCGCCTGCTTTCTCTCCTGGTTTGTCTCCTAGTTTCTCTTCTCCCTTCACTCCAGGTTTCTCTTCAGGTTTTTCGCCTGGCTTCTCTTCTAGTTTTTCTCCAGGCTTGTCTCCTGGCCTCTCTACTGGTTTCTCTGCCAGTTTTTCTCCTGTCTTCTCTCCTAATTTTTCTCCTGGTTTCTCTTCAAGTTTCTCTCCCGGCCTTTCTTCTAGTTTCTCTGCAGGCTTTTCTCCTGGCTTTGCACCAGGCTGCTCCAATGCTTTCTCTTCTAGCTTCTCTACTGGCTTCTCTTCTGGCTTCTCTCCTGGCTTTAGTCCAGGTTTTTCACCGTCAACTCTCAATAAATACCTTTCTGAAGGAGTCTTTGAAGTTGGTTTTTCCCCTTTTCTTTCAGCCTCGTCCTTCTCTTGTTGCTCTTTCCTTTGATCCTCTTTCTTTTGATCCTCTTTTCTTTGATCCTCATGCTTTTGAGCATCTTTTCGTATGGTATCAGCATCTCCGCCGAGGTTATCCAAGGCATCGCTAAACTTATTGTTCATATCCTGTAACATTTTATTTTTGTCTCGGCATTCTTCCAGCTGCCTTCGCAAATCGTCTATAAGATTCCGGGCCTCCTCGTCTTTGATGTAACTCACTTGATCTTTGAGTCTCTCATTCTCCTTGGCCACATCTCCGATATCCTGGATGAGGCCGATGCTCTCCCGCATACCCTGCTCCATATATTTAGTGTCTTCGTCAAGCTGTTGCACCTTTTCATCCAGCTCGTTGAGCCGCTTGTTATTCTCGGTGGCTGCTTGACAGAGGCACTCATTCTCATCAAGCAGATCCCCCAATTGGCCATCTTTCTGCCTGATCAAATCCTTCAGTCGATTCAGCTCTTGAGTGCAGTCATCCAAGGAGTTTATGTTCTGTGCACCGGGGAACTTATCCCTATTCATTTGCCTGAAGCAATCTGCCTGCTTGCACAACTCATTCATAATGTGATCCAGAGTGGCGCCCGTGTAAAATGCCAGATCATTGCCCAAGTCTGGACAAGCCTGGCCCTCGGATGAGTCTAGTCCTGCACATTCGGTAGGTTGATTGCCATACTTCTGATTTAACTCACAAATGACATTCTGAAAGGTTTTGGGATGGGCAAAATAAAAACTCAAGGCAACGACGAGGAAATTCATTAGAAGTAGCTGTGGATCGCTGACACTGTCGAGGGCTTGGGATGAGGAAGCGGAATATGGAGGATATGTACCAAGCCAATAACAATCCAGTGACGTACTCTAACAAGTTTCCTCTCGCCCTTGTAGCCTCCGCTGTGTGATTTATTTTACTCGAAATTTAATAACTTTCGAATTTTCTTCTCACTCTGACTTAAGTCAGGAATTTTGTACAAGGGTTACTAAAAGAACAACTTAACTAAGCTGGTTGGCAGGCGCGACATTAACATGTACAATCTCCATCTTCCTCTTCCTCATCAGCTCCCGAGGGACAACTATCACTGCAACTGTCTGGCAGGTCGTCCAGAAAACGATAGCCAGCGTTCTTAAAGTTTTTGGCCTTGTGCTAATGGATGGGAACCGAGTGTAATATGGGAAATGCCACCAAGTCAATTGTGTGTGTCGCTTAGGTATTCGTACAGCAGCCCTGTGTTATACTCTTGCAAGGGTGTATTAAGTACAAAACGGTGTTTCACTTTTACTTTGATCATTTCGCAATCTGATTCTCTTCTAAATGATTCTAATTTGGGAAAAAGGGATTTATTTTCAACTTGAGTAAAAAGTTATTTGCCAGGGTATACTGGCTTCAGAATAACCAGAGATAGCTATACTTTCTAGTTTTAACTCCATTGATGGATATTTTCAAAATTGCCAGAATCGAGTCTGTAAAACAGGAGGGTCGGCGCTTTATACGCGCTTCTTGAAGCAAAACGAAATTGCAACAAACACTTCGTATGTGTCTCTCTGTTCCCTTTCTATCTGATGCTCCTGCGAAATAGAAGACTTCTCTAGAGCACAAAATAATGGAAGATATATCTTTTCAAGTTGCGAGTTATGAATGGGCTTTTGCAATTCTAAGAAGCAGCGTTTATCAGTACAGACAGATGGACGGACGGACTCTTTGAAAATGTCAAATCAATGGAGTTAAGTCGCGCTGCTGTACAAAGCCATAGGAACCACTCTCTCTCTCTCTCCTCCTCTGTCTCGATGTCAAATGTAATCCGATTTCAACACTTACCATCAGCTGTTGGTATTGACAATCATAGGCATTCAGCGCCACATCACGCTTACGTAGCTCATTGCGCAGCACATCGATCTCCATTTGTTGGGATTCGGCCCTTTGGGCAGCAGATTTGGCCACCATTAGATCTTGTTTCATTTCATCGCAACGGCACTGGGAAAAGGGAATCACTCTCGTTTAGCTGGAAGTGTCACCGGCTGAGACTTACTCACCTTGAGCATCTGCTCAGCGGTCTTGGTCTTGTCCACCTCATTTTCATAGTATTTCTGCATTTCCTGCATTTCGTTCTCCATGTCATTGATGTATTGGTTTTGCTGATTCAGATTATCAGTCAGGTCGTTGGAAATGTGTTCCGCTTCCGCTGCCTGCCTTTGAAGGCCGTTGACCTTTTTCTCTAGATTCTCCAAGCTCTTACATTTCTTGCGTAGCGCATCGCGCTCCGCCAGTATTTGGTGAATGTTGTTGATGTCCTTATCAGGCGAAAAGGAGTATCGGTCGGACGACTTTTTCCCACCGCCAGCTCCAGCAGCGCCTTTCTGTTGCTCGTCTTCGGCCTGACGCAGCATCGCAAGTTCTTTACCCAGATCATCCACCTTCTTTTGCAGGTAGGCAATGTCGTTGCTTCTCTCCGGATCGATCTTAATGCTGTCCATCTTGCAACGCTTTGACTGCTTCTCGATGAGGCGCTTCAGATTGGCGTTTTCCGCATCGAGAATGTCGTGGGCTTTGTTCATGTCATCGATGGATTTTTGTAAATCGCTCAGCTCCTTTTCGTCCTTGGGAGTGATCTTCTTGTCATCGGCCAGTTCTTTGATTTTCTTTTTCAGCGCCTTGCTCTTCTCCGGATCGTAACGCTGCGCCATGATGCGCTTTATCTCGGCATTTTCATTTTTGGCTGTGATGAGCTTGTCGTCGGAATCGGCCAGTCGCCTTTCTAGCATATTATTCCTGTACATCAGATCCTGCATGCGCCCAATGGTGTCATCAGCCGTATTGATAAGACTGTCGCCCACCAGCAGCTTACTACCGTATTCATCCTCCGGACCCCAACCCGAGCCATCACCGCCTTGCTCTGGATAGCCACCTGGACCAGCGTCACGACCTCTGCCTCTGCCGCCGCCGCCGCCACCACCAACATCTTGGCCTTGGGCGCCTGGATATTTACCATAAGCAGACCCACCCGCTCCAGGCCCAGATCTATCACCCAGGGTACGACGCGCAGGAATCGGTGTATTGCAAGCGACGAGATCAGCCACAAATCGAGACTTCTTGTCCTCATCAGCCGCCCAGGATCTGTCGTCGAACGTGGACGGATAGCTCTTTAGTTTGACGCACGGTTCTTGGCACTCAAAGTCGTAGGTCTCGTTTATAAAAGGGACGTGGAAGAACTCCTTCTGTGTGGAAAACGCCATGCTGCTGTGCTTTACCAGCCCTCGCGTTCACAAATGCAAAAATATTTTTAGCACACGAATTTAATTTTTTTGGTTTTTCGAGATGTTTGAGGTTGGATTGTCTGAAAAATAATAACGAGAATTCGTCCGACATCGATTGAATCCCCAAAGTTGTAAATGATTTGGCCGGCGACAATATATACAGAGCTACTGGGAATTCAATCTTTGTAACTAGCCGGCTACTGCTCACTGGAGTCTCCCAGCCGCCTAGGACCCAAGTAAAACTAGTTAACAATTTGGAAAACAGTGAGGCAGTAGAAAGGAAGCATATGAATCATTCCAGACCCAGGGCTCGTTGCACGGCCAGCGATTCATCGGCAGAGCTCATGTTGGAAAAGCCACAGGGCTGCATGGTCATGCTGGCTGTTCCTGAACTGATGGTGCGCAGTGTACTGGAGTAACCAGAGAGTTCGGCCAGCGGAGCATTTACCACAATTAACTAGAAATGAAGAAGGTGTTAATTTTTCAAAGCTTTGCACAGTCCCTTGGCAACACACCTTATTTCTTTCCCCCTTGGGACGAACATCATTGATATGCGCTCGCCGCCTAGAGAGATCCGCCATTATTCCGGATATCCTTTCACTGGGCGCCACAATTTCCAAGGCCATGATGGGCTCCAGCAGACGTGTACCCGACGTGGTTAGCAGCTGGAAGAGAATCACCAATTTTAGTAGATATTCCAAAAACGTGTCCAATCAACAAAAAAAACCTTTTGTACACACTGTGCCGCCGTGGCCATGACAAATGAGTCCGCTGTGCCCCGCCCTATGGTAGCATTGTGCAAGCGTATCTGTGTTTCCACCACCTGACCGCCAAGCCTTGGTCCACGTTCCAAGGCACCAATCGCTCCTTTTCGTATTACCTGAAGTATGCGAGGGCGCAGAGTGTTGAGGTTTTGTATGTTTTCCGGTGATTTATCTAAACTTCAGGGGTGATACATGTCCATAAAATTGTAAGCTCCTTATCCGCATTGTTTTGAGACTAACCTAAATAGCTCGGATTGTTCTCTGACCAGCTCCAAGGTGATGCGAACACTTTGCTTACTTCCTGCGATTTCCTTTTCCATGCTTAAAGTCGTTACCACAGGCGCTTCAATAGTTTCCTTATAGGCAATTTGCAGTGGACCCAGATCCACATCAATTTTATACTCGCTCAAAATGCGCGACTTGATAATGTCCATGTGCAGCTCCCCCATACCACCGAGCACGGTCTGGCCGGTGACAGAATCGTAGCTGACGCGCAAACTGGGATCTTCGCGTTGCAGCTGTTTGAGCGCCTGTTCCATGGCCGTCTGCGAGGACACACTTGGCGGTTCAATGGAACAAAAGTAAACTGCATCGGGTATACGAGTGTCAATGCCGAACAGTTCATCTGCCAACTCGTCCTCTTCCTCAACTTCCACTGAAGTTGTGCCTTGGCTCTGCTTTAAGCGTTTTTGGGCATTTCTTAAAGAGGTCTGACTGGAGGTTAGTAAATCTCCTGTGACTGTAGACTGAAATCATGAAATGTCAGCTCTACATATGATCAATTTTATCGCGCTTCTCACCTTAAGGCCCGCACATAAGACCACATCACCTGATTGAGCCGCGTTCACCTCGCGGTATTCATCGGCCAGTGGTTCATACAATTTGGACACCATCTCAGCCTGGCCACGAGAGCAAATCAAGCGCATGCCCCGCTTCAGTTCACCCCTCATAACTCGCACCAGAGTCAGGGGACCACGTTGCTTATCATGCACAATTTTAAAGACCTTTCCGGCCAATTCATTGCTGCAATACAGGATTAAAATAGGACTAAAAGGATTAAAAAAAGTTTCAACCTTACCCAAAGCACTCGTAGATTTTATTTCGTTCCTCCGGAGCGGGCAAATAGTCGCTTACAGCATCCATTAATCGCTGTATGCCAATGTTCTTATAGGCCGACCCAAGCAGCACGGGCACAACCTTTTGCTGACAAGTGGCTCTGCGAAGAGCCTGATTAATCAGTCCATTGCTGACTTTATCAAAACTTTCCGTACTGATGACAACCTCCGCCAGCTCGTCATCCAAGCCTGACAGCTGATCAATTAGCTCATTGCGTTTATCTTGCAGCATTCGCAGGGCATCCGAAGGTTCCAACTTGATTTGCTTATAGCTACGCCCCAAGTCCTGGTGTTGCCAGCTCAACTGCTCCAAAGTAATCACATCATAGATGGCTTTAAGAAATGGTTACTCAGAATCAGTATAATCAACATGATTTCATCACATTACCCAGCTGTCCCTCCTTGCCTTGCGTCGGATATTGTATACAAATGGGTAGGCTGTCCAGTTTTTTCCTCAAGTCGTCCACACACTTGTCAAAGTCCGCATCCGGACGATCCATTTTATTGACAAAAACAATGCGCGGCAGATCATGTTTGTCGGCCTGCGACCAAACGGTTACTGTTTGAGCTTCAACACCCGCCGTGCCATCCAGTACGATAACCACACCGTCCACGGCAACCAAAGATTGTTCCACTTCCATGGTGAAATCAATGTGTCCTGGTGTGTCCAGCAAATTAATACTAAAGCAGATCAATTTTATAGCTGGCGGGTAGGGTTTAGAAACTGATTTACCGCCTGCCGTTCCAGGGAAAAGTCACTGCAGAGCTGCAAATCGTGATGCCCCGTTCCCGCTCCTGGGTTAGATAATCGGTCACCGTATTCCCTCTATGTACCTCGCCCATGCCGCGCGTTTTGCCCGCATAGAAGAGCATGCGTTCTGTGGTTGTGGTTTTGCCTGGAAAGGGGAAGCAATGTAATGAGCAGGCGAACAGGAAGGGTCATAATCATCCTCACCTGCATCAATGTGCGCCAGAATACCAATGTTCCTAATGTCGCTGCTATAGTTACGCTGGAACAATTGTGGGAGCAGCCTGTTTGTTCTAGTAAACAAACCATAATAGAGCATTTTCATTAATAAACTCGAAATTGAAACCCAATGTTAACCAACTGCCGGCAGCTGTTGCTCAGTGCTGACAAAATGGCGGGTCTTAAGCTAGATTTGACTCAACACTAATGCAAATAAAAGCAGTGATGCCCAACTATCGATAATGGCAGAGTCAACCCTTCAAATTGACTTAAAGTAGCCAAATATTATTTTGGAATTATCATTTTTTTTTTTCATCATGTCTCATGTGTCGAGCTGTGTGAGGGCAGGCTAACAGTAAAACAGTCAGTTTTTAAGACTCTAATATATAGTTTAAGCCAAATAAATATTACGAGGAGAGCTAGCTTCGGCTCAGCCGAAGTTCTTATGCCCTTGCAGTTGCAGCATTGAAACTGAAAAAAATTTCCTTGCTAAGACTATTTTTCATACCTAACTGTTCTATGGCAGCCATTTTCTTTGGAATTTGACCAAACTTGTTGAAATCGCGAACATGCATTGAAAACTTACATATATAGTAATAGCGATTCCATTCAAAACCAAAAAGTTTTTCATTGATTTTCATAGCTTAAAAACGGACAGACGGATAATAGCCTTATCCTTATCCTATTATCAACACAGCTCGACATGCAGATCAAGAATATATATACTGTTTGTTGTCTTAAAAGCTTCCTTCTATGCGTCACAAACATCCCGACAATTTAAATATACCATCTGCAAGGGTATAGAAATCGACAAAAAAGTTTGCATCTGTAGAATGTATCCATATTAAATAGCTAGAATGGCACTAGCTAATATGCCATATCTGGTCTGGTCAAAATAGCGTCAGTGATATAGCTCCAAACTGAAGCGATGGTGTATGGAACACTAGAGAATTTTTCTTCTTTTAATCTAATTTAAACTAAAATTTGTTAAGAAATACATAAGCTTTTACTTTATTTAACTTGTAGGCGAATTGATGCATTGCAGGTACTAATTAAGTAATGTTGGAAAATCACTTTCTCACATTTTCAATCATTTCTCCTGTATTTCTCCAATTTGAGTCTGCGATGCTAACGCATGTCTAAGTTTAAGTATCGTTATCAAATATGAATAAATTCGAAAAAAATATTTTGTGTAAGAAAATGAATCAACTCTTTTTCTATTCAAATTTGTCCAAACTTAAGCCAAATCAAGATTGGGACCAACATCTTTACCAATAATCTGCAAACCGTAATTTATCGAACATTAACCATTGTTCCATTTCGATGGGAACATGTTAATTGGGACGACCAACAAAAGGTATCAGTTTATGTAGCCTTGACATAAACTCGCATACATAAATCCTGTAACGGATGTCCTTTTTTTTGAGCAAAATATTAACGGTTCCAAAAGATGCCATTTATTATCTTTTTTAAACCCTTGCGCACTGGCCGGAAAAGCCAAAATTTTGGCATAAACTAGACGAACACAGTTAGAGTGCTGATCCTTGGCAAATTTGATGGTACAGGCATATATTTATAAGAAACTAGCAACTACGCCCACCGTGCCGCCCAATACGAATTTTAATTTTTTTAAATAAAATTAATTTTTGAAAATAAAACTGTTGTTAAACAATTTTTTGCTTACCTGCATTTAATTCTCCAATTTGATACCAACAAACTATATAGAACACTAAATCTTTTTGAAGTTATAAAATGTATTTTTTTTTTCTAATTTGCTGCTTTGTCGATAGTTTCAGACTTGTACCAATCGATTTAAAGTTAAAACAAATTATTGCGTGCTCCCTGCGTCCACCTTTAATCCACTTTTGAAGCAATTTGGCGTGACTGAACTCCAAGTTGGTTCCAACAACAACAAATGATTCGAAAACGAACAAAAATGTGCCTTGCAGAGGGTATATTGAAATTGTCCAGATGTTTGTAACGCTTAGAAGGAAGCACCGACCACATAAAGTATATATATTCTTAATATCCGTCCGTCCGTCTGTTTCTATGCTATCTCCTCCATCTGTTTTAAAGATATTGCAACCAAACATGGCACGAAGTTATCTGGTACATTTGTCGGAGCTAACATATGGCTGCCATAGGAACGATCGGTCGATGGACTAGTTCTAGTGAGAAAAACTTTTTTGTTTTCAATACAAACGTCTCCAAACTCCGCATTTATTAGTTTTCAATGCTTCTACATGATTCTGCCAAGTTTGGTCGAAATCCGACATCTATATAGTACAGCTGCCATAGAAAAGTAAGGTTAGAAAATCGGTCTTAGTAAGAAAAACATTTTTGATTTTAATGTAAGCCTTTTTAAAATTTTCATTAATCTATCTACACAGTTCTGCAAAGTTTTGTCAATCGGATGAACGAAGTTTAAGGCTGCCATAGGAATGATCGGCCGAGACACCAGTTTTAGTGAGAAAAACTTTTTTGAAAGAAAACGCCTCCAAGTTTTGTATTTCTTGGTTTGCTATGCTTTCCCATGATTCCACTAAGTTTGGTTGTAGTCGGACATCTATATAGTATTGCTGTCATAGAAAAGTAGAGTTAGAAAAGTAGTCATAGTGGGAAAAATAGGGCCATTTTTCGCGTGCTATGTGGCATGTGGCACCGTCTTGTTGAAACCACATGTCAGCCAATTCCAGCTATTCCATAGTCCATATTTTGATAATAAAATTCAATAATCTGAAGGGTTGTTTGTTTGTGAGTCGAACTAAACATGTTTGAAACGAAAACTGCAGAACAGCCAAAAACAGTCTTGCCAAAGAGAAAGTTGCTAAAAAAAAAAATCACCCTTTACCAAGCATAAGGCAGTAACCAAAGTTTTCTCTTTGGATTTCTTGTGGTTTTTGTTGATTCAAAATTATTGTTTTTTATTTGTGTTGGTGCCTGCGCGAGCACTTGATGCCCAACACAGCCATGATTAAAGCGGTGGTTTTCATTTTGATTTAAGTAAACTTTTTTTTGGAAATTTTAAACATAAAGCAATACAAACTTTATCCCAAATGATCTAGAACAGCGTTGGTCACGCCCAGCAAATGCCTAGAGCAAACGGCTTCAGCAGTCAAAATTCTTCGAGATTTATGCTTCGTTTGACCCACGATGTTCGAAACAAGTTTAAAATTTAAAAAAAAAAAAACAAATCTATTTTGTTATTTTTTATTAATTAATCTTTTTATTGTTGATTGATCTCTTAGCTTCTTTTCTCTCCCAATTTCTCGTTCATTCATTCTTTTTTTTTTTTTTTTGTTGTTTTCGCATTTTTGGTTAGTTCTGCTTGCAGCTAAATATTTGTGTTCTTCTGCTTATGTGTTTTGTTTTTGCTTTTTTTTTTGTTTGTTTCAACTGGTTTTATTTATGCTGCCTCTTCCCCTCTCATCCGATATCAACCTACATGGAGTTGAAAGCAAACAACTAAACGTTTATTCTTTGCTCGATTTATGCCTGTATATATATATGTGTGTATATATACTTAGATTTTCATTCTCATTGATTTTGGTTTTTATTCTTCTTTTTAAATATGTTTCGTGTAGTTAAATACTTTATATATTTACTCTCAGCATAAGATTTTGTTTAGTTGTGTGTGTGTGTGTGTGAGTGTGTGTGTTGGTTCTAAAGAACGAAAACTCAAAGTTAATAGCATTGTGTTGATATACGATAGGTTGTTGCTGCTTTTGCTTTTATACAAGTCCAGAACATAAGAAAATACATAATTTAGTTTAGTAACCATCATAGTACTCGTATCCTATGTGAATGGTTCAAGCGTCTCAACTAATTCTGCTCTTGGTATTGTTTGTTGTTAATGCGACTTGCGGGTTTCCTTATTATATTTTTAGTACACTTTTTAGTACAGGGTTTTTTTCAGTTGGCTCTAAAAGTACTTAACGCTTAGACTGGCCTCTAAGCAACAGCTTATACTTTAACATGCTTTATTTGTTTATACAGATAAATACATAAAACTAGAGTTACAGTTACAATTTTAAGTTGAAAGCGGACTAAACATCAACTCAGAGTGCAACGAAAAATCATGATGAAAAAAAAGAAAATAACCAAATTTTTGTTGGTTTTCTTCACACTTTCTTTTTGTTCTTTCTCTCTATGCTTAGGGTATGTGTTATGTGCAGGTGCACATGCATATTAGGTGTGTTTTACTGATGCTCAACATTAATTAGATAGAGGCTATTGCTGTTGGGCTGGTTAAGATCGAGCTTTGTTGGCTACCAAACACCCACCCATCCCATCAATCCATCCTGGCTGCCTGGCTTCATGTTGTATTGGTGTTGATTTCTAGGCAAACGAAGGCAGTTAAGGCGGCTAATGGTGAAGAATCTTGGAGAAAGATTCTGGGTTGTTGTTATGTCTATTGCTTGCTGTTTGGGTACCAGAATACGTTGTTCTTGTTGTTGTTATTGTTTCAATTACGCGCTAATATAAAGATGCAAAACTTTCTTCCTCTTACACACGTTGTTTTAGTATTTTTAGGCCATAGGTTCATTGGTATCTATAGTTGTATGTCTTCGTTTAACGGCTTTGCTTCATACACACATATACATAGCTATATGTATCCTTATGTATGTAAGAATGTTATGTATTTTGTTTAGTATAACTCACGTTTCACAGACACAATTAATTTTAGTTGAACTTTTCATTTAAAGATTTCATTTGCATGCTTCGATACTATTTTTATGGATGTGTGTGAGGCAAATGAACAAACATACATAAATGTGGTACAATTTTTCATATAAATTTCTATATATATGTATGTATATATTTCTATATTATAACACCTGAAAAGCACCCCAAATTATTGCAGCATAAGACCCATTAATTTCACTGAACTTGGAACAAAAGCTATGCAATCCCTGGGAGATCCAAAGAGCGGAAAAGTGTGGCATTTTATACAACCATTCCAAAACTTTCTCATCTAGGATTTTAGTAGATTTTAGATAACTAGATTCATTATCTAAAAATTCGATCTAAAATTGTTTCTTTTTATACTCCGTACTGGAGGTACATAGAGTGTTATAAGTTTGTGCAAAAGTATGTAACAGCCAGAAGGAAGCATCTCCGAGATAGAGGGTTCGTTTCTTCTGGACATATTTAGTAATCAGGATAACTTATCGATCCGCCAAAGGAATGGTGAAGATCGGATGAGCGGTTGTCGATAAATGATCAAACGACTGTTATGCTGTGCTTATAATTTCGTTGGTACTTCGTTTTTGTTTATAAAACTAGCCGAACTTTTTTCAAACTTAGTTTGAAATGAAGTCGATTTCGTAATCGATCTTTGGAATGTTTGGTATGCAGAACTGTTCTTCTAACTCTAAAGATCCAACGGAAACATGTGACTGGTTTTGTGACCCTTATACTGAGTAAACCTTCAGTTTTAAGCCGGCTCAAGGTCATGTTATGCTTTCGCACAACTTTAAACAGAGACAGATCTTACAGTTGTTTCAAGAGGAACTACCCTCTATCATCAGCGATCAATGCCTACCAACTGAACAACGGAAACTTTATGCAGAAATTTAATAAGAGAAAGCAAAAGCTAACTTTGTCTGTGCCGAAGTACCGAACCAATCCGGTACTGATGTATTAGCAGTCTGCAGCGAAAAAAAATACCTCTGTGTAAAATTTTAGATCGACAGCTTCAAAACTAAAGGACAAGTTCGCGTAGAAACAGACAGACGTCGTGCTGATTTAGAATATATAAACTTTATGTGGTCGGATATATAATCCCTATTAGGCGTTCCAAACAAGTAAGAAACACAATTGATTTTTTGTAGAAAGCCTTGAAGTTTGCGGTGGGACTACTTTGGAATTGGTACTAAAATAGATCAAATATATTTAAAGCCAGTGAATAATAGAGTAAGTAAACTCGTTAATCGCAACCAATATAAAGTACATTGCTAGAACAACATCTATCTATGACAAAAAAAACCAGAGCTTGTACATAAAAAACAACAAAACTATGTCAAATCTTAGATCAGCAGACTGGGCTGTGGGTTGATAATTTACATACTGATCATAATCAGTCAGTCAGTCGGGCTAACCGATTAATAGATTCCCTGCAGTACGGAACTAATTACTGGTGGCAATCGCTAGCTTATCGTTTTACAAGTAAATACTTGTCAGGCGTAGCCTTGTGTTGAATAAGCGCCAGTTACAAAGGTAACCGGGTTAGTTACTGTTTTCGGTACTTACGCCAGTACTTACATGTAAAGCGAACAGATGGCCATTGGTTACCCGCCTAGGACGTTACCAGCTAAAGGTAAGCATTTAAGTGCATTGCTTCCGGTTACTAGTAAGTACCGAACTCAGCTCCCATGTACTAGTGCAGTGTACTGCAGGGTTAGAACATTGCTTCATCAACAATAGGCATGGGCACACTGTGTGTTTTTCTATTCCGAAAAATAAGGACACCTCAGTGAACCGTTTGGCGATTTGGCTTTTAACATGCACCACAATAAAAGTAAAGCACACCGACTCTAAATCAATTTACAACAATTATTTGAATTTTGGCTACACTCAAGTAGAAAAATTTAAGAAATATACCGCATTTTGTTGCTGTGTTGTTTTGGTAGATATAGAAGGCAATTTATGATAGTTTAGTAGAATTTTATTGAACAATTTTGTGGGCTTTTGCTGATCTCGCAGGGAAACTACTTGCTGTTGCTTAGATTTTGTTGGAAATTAAATGATGGTTGGGAACAATTTGAGATATCCAAAGAACAATTATGTGAGCATTTAGTCCTGCTCCCTGTTCTTAGATTTTGATGGTCGTTGAATAAGATTCATTTACAAAAAGTTTAGAATTATTTAAAACTTCTTCCCCGATTACTTCAGTGCCAAGTTGAAAATGAACTATTGGAAGGGTCTCATGATGCGATAACCCTGTGCTACCAGTGTACTCGCTTATGACTGTGCGCCCTTAAGTGTGTATGAAGTGTGTGTGTGTGTGTGTGTGTGTTTGAAGTTGTTTTGGGGAGCAGTCGTTAAAGGGTTACACATTTATTTACAATAAAAAACATTTAAGATTGTTCTGCGAATCGATTGAAATTTGTGCGCATTTCCTTTGAAACTTGTTTGTATAGTTCTAGCAGCAGTTGGGAGAATAGTGTTGGGACCGCTCCCCAGACAGATATATCTATGTGTAACTCGTCTGAAGGTTAATGTTAGTGAGCTTGTGATGGATGGGAACTGTGTGCCAAGCATAACTTTCTTGGTTTCGGTTTGCTAGCTTAAGAGTTGTATTTGTTTTGTTTTTACAATGCATAATATTTGTTGTATATTCAATTTCAATTACTATGCATGCTTTTCCATTAACTTAAGAGACATTATGTCGCACACGTACATACATTTATATAGATCAGCATTATGGTATTTATGGTATATGTAAATTTATGTTATTTTATGTGTATAAAGTTGTTTTTTTTTTTTTTTTTTTTAGTTTTCTTTGCTTTTTTTGTTGTTTTAAACTGCTGTAAGCTACTTCTTTTTTTTTTTTAATTCTTCAACAATAGTAGACTAAAACTTGGCTTAGCTTTTGTTTTCTCGTTTATTAACTGCGCAGGAAAGGTGTTTTATGTTTCGTTTTGTTGGAAAATGAATCTGAAAGTCTTGAAGGCGTGTGCAACACTTAAAGCTATGGTAACAAAGTTTCTCGCTCTAATTAATTCATATGTACAATGCAGTTTGGACTAAGACACACCGTTCTCGATATGGGGAAAGAAAACTTTTGGGAAATTCAAGCGCAGTTATGAACTATTTTACACATTTAAAATGAATGCACGGTTGTTTGGGGCGGGGGGTGATGGCTGCTCTATGTCTAGGGTCTATAGTTAGCAACTCGTTTAGTTTTTAACAACAATCAATGCTCTTTGCTCGCGTCAACAATCAATCCATCAGTTATAGTTTATCGGCTCATATCGCTTTCCACTTGCTAACACTTCTTTCTCTTTATTCAATTGGTTTTTGCTTAAACGTAATTAATAATATTTCTTCTCTTGTAATATATATTTATAATATGTGTGTGTGTGTGTGTGTGTTTCTGTGTGTGTAAGATACATTATTTATATATTTATATAGAATTTTTGAAAACAAAACGCCGCACTCAAGCTTTTTAATAAAACACGTACACACTTCCGCTCTCAGCTCCTGATCCTCAGCGCCGGCTTGGTTGGTGTCTTTGCCAAACGAGTATACAATTTAGTTTTTCATATTTATAAAGTTTCTGTTGTAGCATATGTATGTATGTTTTTAGTATAACTTTCTTTATAGCCATCTCTCTCTGCTCCTGACTGTTGGTTGGTTATTGTTTGCTTGATGAATCTTAGTTTTCGACCTTTTCCAGTTTGAGTTTTGCATTTGCTGTCGCAGGATTATTGTCAACGCCGCTGTTGCTGCTATTCGACTGTTGCTGATGAGAGTTGATGGCGGCTGTGCTGGTTGGCTGCAGTAGCGCTGAGCCCGCTGATGATGAGGCGCTGTTCGCTGTCGCAGCATTGCCGCCTGCGGCACGCCCACTGGAACGATTGGATTCGAGTTCGTGTAGCTTCTTCCAGAGCTCCTCGCGATCACGTTCGCGTTTCTTTTCCCTGAAACAAAAGCAAAAGCATGAGCTTAACCCTCTGACTATTTGCAAGCGACTTACTTTTGCCTTTCCGCCTTGTAGCTGGAGGTGAGCTCATCAAACAGCTTGGAGTTCATTTCCATAAACGTTTTCAATACATTATAGACGAGTGCCACAATGGTTTGATTCCAATGCTCCTTGCTAATGCGATACAGGGCCGGGAACATGATGGGCATAATGACTGCATTATTCTCCTCAATGAGCGACATGGCGTATTCATTGTTCCAGAGATAGAGGGCGCGCTCAGCCACCTACGGATGGGAGTTAAGCATTTGGTTCGGGTCATTGGAGCAGACAGACTCACCTGAAAGTGTGGACTCGACACGCATTTGGCAATCTGTCGGAACAGCGGCTCCTGAATCTTCACAAACTGTGGCGGATCAATCACGTCCAAGATTTCCTCAATTTCCCCCAAAAACATAACCTCCTTCTGCGAACAGGTTTTGGGCCAGAACTTCAGCAGACCACGCACCACCGGCTCGGTGAGGAATGGATCCTTCTCCAGGAATTGTACAATGCAATAGGCCAGCTGGGCATGATAGAGCGACAGGCATTTGACTTTGTGCAGCGGCAACAGAACCTTAACCAGAAATTGTTTATGCTCTGCCTTCAAGGGCAAGGCGAATCCATTGATGATGCTGCGAGAGAAGCGGCATTAAAGTCAATTGTTTTCACCATCAGCAGCCACTTTCGAGAGCTTACCTGCCCAGTATTTCCAGCAACTCGCCCACACCATTGAAATGCTCCGTCTCGTATATAAACCGCAAGAATATGTTATTGATCTGTTTTCTTATAAAAGCGCGTAGTCCTAAAAATTTTCCATAGATGCGATGCAATACGGTCTTGAGAAAGTCACGCTCACGCGGATCTTCCGAATCAAACAGTTCCAGCAGCTGATAAAAGAGGAGTAAACCAAAATATTGGAATTAGAGAAAATAGTAATCAAGCAAAGTCAGGGCGCAGAAACTTACCTGCAAAACAAACTTCTGATCGATCACACGCTTGCCAATAGTCGCCTGAAAATCCTGGGATTCCAAGAAACGCAAAAAGACTTCATAGACCAGCTGTAGATGCGGCCACGATGCCTCCAATGTTGGATCATCTTCTTCGGGATCAAAATCAGGATTCTCACTGGGCGGCAATGTGCGAAATAAATTGCAAGATATCTGCAAGAAAAAGAGGAACTTTTTAATTGAGAATTCGAAGATGGCATTAGATAAGGGCTTAGTTATTCCTTAGCTAAGGTTAGGCCAATTAGAAGAGAATAAAAATCTATCTATAGTTTTAATTTTGATCAAACGGTTCTTAGAAATTGGAAAAAAGTACCACTGAACCAAACCAAAATCGCGAGTTGAGAAGCGGAAGTGGTCCGCCCAAAACTCCAGAGCGACTTCAGATACTTTTATACCCGAACCGAGAATTTCCTATCATCAACGATAAAGAACAGTTGGGCAGCATTTCTATTGTTTTTTAGCTCTTTAGGCGAAGCCAAGAGTCACTTAAAGGCAGCCAATCAAACTTTGAGCAACGTAAACCTGAAGGATCCGTAGCATTTCGTAGGAGTATGTCCATTTATAGGTCAACTCAGAAGACTACACTATAACTACTGGAATGCAAATGTCTAAAGCTGGTCCGAATGAGTTTCAAGTTGGTTGATGTATGAAATCTTTTGCTGTATTATTAAATGAATCACTTACTACAGCTGACGCCAAAATACCCATGCCAGTTTCCATTGTTTCTATTTCCCAAATGAAGGAACTTTTTCCGGATGGATTTGAATTTATATTTTGTATAAAAGAAGAAAAGCCAAACGTTTCTGAATAAAAGCAATACTACTACTACATTTAGAATCGAAAATCTTTGACAGATTTCTAGCAAACTACTCTGCTTTGGTAAATGTGTGCTGAGTTTGGTACTGAGCTGAAATGTAATCATTACTTTCAGTATTTTATTACTTTTCATTGGAATAAACTCTATTATACAAATCAATTCCTTATAACGTTATTTAAGTAATCGTCATGGGAACTTGGAATTACGATTATTCAATAAATATTTCAAACTGTAATTACTTTTACAATTAATTGAATAATTGTAGGTGAAAGTGAGGATTTATGAGTAATTATACTTGAAAAGTTGAATTATTCATGAAATTCTAGGTGACCGATATGAGTTTTTAATAATCAAGATTGGAAATCAACAAATACAATTATTTGCTGATTATGATTCAATACAATCAAACTATTAAGGTCAATTTTTGAATTCAGTGATGACCCTTTCTACTCTTTACAAAGTGTGCCTTAAACTGCTAAAGCATGATGTGTGTGAATAGGTTTTACTTATAATCAGTTGGTTGTTAATTCCAAACATTAGATGAATAAGCATTCGAACTTTTGGTAACCAATAAACTGCCAAGGCCTAATGTGTGAGAATGGGGCATGAGGCTTTATTCCAAACATTGGATGACTGAGCTTTCGAACTAGTTTTAAAAATTTTAGTTTACCCTTTTGCTGGGCTTATTTTAGGGGGTAACTAATCTCCACCTCTTTACTTTACACGCAAAGCAGTGAAGTAAGTACTCAAAACTACAAACAGAACGGACGCGACTTTACCAAAAGGTTACTCCTATCAGTACCCAACCGTAAGTACATACTTACTTGTTAAGCGATGAGGTAGCGATTGCCACTAGTAAGTAGTTAAAGTTAATAGTACAGGTAGCTATTGCCGCGTTTCGTACTGCAGGGTAAAGTGTTAGCCACTAAGGCTAGGTTGGCGTTGGTTGCAATACCAGACAATACCATACGTGTTCCCTGTGAACCTTTTTTTTTTTTTGCTGGGTCCTTCGTTACTTAACCATTGTGTGGATAAGATGAAGTTAAGTAGAGCTGGGATCTCTAGTTCGGATGTGTCTGAGAGTTGGACCTAGTGACCTAAGTCTTCTTCTACCTAGGGAGGGGCAATGGCAGAAAAGATGTTGTACTGTTTCTTTCTCTTTATCGTACCAGCATCTTCTCCACATATCATGGTAAGTGACGCCTAGGCGTCAGGTCCCCTACCAGAAGTCTGATATGTGTTCGGTTCTGTAACTTAAAAGTGTAATAAGTATATAAAAAGCATAAGTTTCACTTCCGCACGGGGGAAAGTGTTTACACCAGATCGTGGCAAGGTGTAGAGTTTTGGCATTTTTGTAAGGCTTGACGGTAGCCATAGGCATCCCTATCGCTGTAAGTTCAGTGGTAGTGCCTATTCTATTCTACCAATTTTGATCAGAAATGAAGGATCGGCCAATCTCGTCCCGACAAAGGCGACATTCAGTGAGCGATTTAGTTATTATTTATGTGGGAGTCACGTGCCTTCTGGGTTGCTTGACCGTCTGAGTATATAAACACGATTCCTCTCTTTATCATAAGTGGCAGATTTCTGGATAGCTACCACTTCCGCTTGGTGCACACTACAGCGATCAGGAAGACGGAATTTATCAACTACTTTACATTTTAAAGCTGTTGTGATAGCCATCAGACTTTCACTAAGTCTAATGGTATGAAATTCCGTGGGTGTTATTCGGAGAGGGCAGTTCATACATATTTCAGCGCTTATGTGTAAATTGTTCAAATTGCTCGGGACGGTTGCCTTTTTAATGTAGCCAATATTCCAGAGAAGTTTCCAATCTAGAATGACTCGCGAGTATTTGACATTGTAAGTATTACTCCATTGATTTTGTAAGGGATAATGTTGGGAGGATAATGTTGTACTACCTGTGGAAGAGTATAGGTTCTGTTTTGACTTGGTTCACGTCCAATACACATGTCGAAGAGGGAACACCTCCTTCTGGAGTGCCTCTGCCCACAATCGAGCCGTAATACCATCGTTAGCAATCCAAGTAGAGGTATATCAGACCAGAACCAGGGAAATGGGAATGCAAAATGGGAATGATTTATAGTTTGCCTTAGGTAGGCATCTAAAAGTCTCTCTTGGGTTTTAAGAAGAAGGATAGACCGTTACTTGTGACGGTTTGCCAGCCTTTGGTATGAAGACGACTTTTTCCCAACTGTAAACAATTTAAGCCTTTTACACCAAATAGATCAGGTTGCCAAATATATAAGCATGTACATATATGGTGCATATAAATGCATGAGTTGTTTACAGTGGTTTATATCAACAACATTTTAGCAGATATCGCATGCTTTTCTTTTTATATCTTTTATAACACTTTCATTAATTAACTGGTCTTCATGAAAATATGAGATAAAAGATATTGGGCAGATAGATATAGGCTGGAGCTAAAAGCTTTGGAAAAACAAACACAATACAGTGCGGACATCTTGCTGTTTGTTGAACATTTTCAGTTAAGCTGTAAGATCAGCTTTGTTGAACGATCACACATGTTGGTTTATTTCACCTTGCTAATCTACGGCAAAACTGAGATTGAACTATCTTTGTGACTAGGTCTCTTGTTTTCCCAAAGGATTTTTTTTGGCAGTGCCTTCTTTTGGAAGAGAGGGGCGACTGCTGATACAAATAACATGCTGTGGGTGGATCGGTTCGATAGATAGCACGGAGACGAATTTTAGACATCGTTTTAGCAGCGGGGAGAATATCTTCCACACTAATACGGGAAACGCAAATTTAGGTTTGCTGTTTCTGTGCTGCATTTCCTTTTTTCGAGCATGCTTCGCAGGTACATACAGACGGTTGATGGACTGACTGAGAAAATAGCCTAACTTAGCAATCAATCGCAAATCGAAAAATAGTAATCGTAAATCGGATTTATCTGCTGAAATCGACCAATGTTCCTATACTGTAAAGCAATTTTTATGTTGATTGTTTCTCCATACTAACCATGCGTATTATTTCAGGATACACCGGTTCCGTTAGCACACCGCGCCCATGTGTTATATAGGTGGATAGATCATTGAGAGCGGCTCGTTTGATTTCCTTGCCCTTTAAATCCGTGACTGGATCCATAAAGTCAAATGAGACGCAACACTGACGTAACTTCCGTATAAACAGCTCCTCCTGTTCAAGGCTGGAGCAATCGGCTGTCATAGAAGACAAAAAATATTCAAGCTTTAGCTGAAAGTAACTTCCTTGATTACCGATAGGATATCCTTACCTTTTAACGGCGGCAACTGCTGCAACTCAACATCTTGGGAATTTCTGTAGCGCGAGGAACCTTGACTCTTTTTACTCTTTTTCTTGAGTGAACGTTTGGCGAACGGGTCGATTCGATCCACAAACGTGCCCGATGACATCTTTTCAGATTTGGGTTCGTTAGAATCGATGGCGGTCTCCGTGGCTGACTGTGTGGTATTCAGCTTGCCGGCTTTAATTCTAACGTTGGCCAATGAAAATTTATCGGCGGCTGCGCCTGCGCCTCCTTCGCCCTCGGCCGCGTCGCCCTCGTCGCCGTCTTCGTCGAAATCGCTGTTGAGGATTTCGACTGCTGCTGCTGGTTTGTTGCGTGATTTGCGTAGCCAACCGAAAATTTTATGTGTTATGTTGGCGACTTTTGCAGTTGAGTTTGGCGTCTTGCAGTCGTTTGCTACACCCCTGGCGAAGGTTAGCTCGGCGGCCTGCTCTCCGGCAGCTACTCTCCTGCTTGCTCGTTGTTGCTGTTGTTGCTGTAGCCTTTGCTGTTGTTGTTGTGTAATGTTGATGGCGGTGTTAAAACGGTAGCGGCTTATTTTGGCATCTATCAGGGGGGGCAGCGGGGAGTGAAATGTTTGTTGTGGTTCCTGGATTAAATTCGATACACTTGTATTTACACTGCAGGCAAAAAAAAAAAACAAAAAAAACAAACGCAATTCAATTAGTTGATTAGAGCAATTCGATTTATCCGGTTAAACTCACCTGTGTGTGGGCTGGCTGCTGGTTTACGTGTTGCTGTTGCTCGTTGTTTGCTGGTTAAATGATGGAGGGATGATTCTGGGCATTTGCAATGCTCTCTTATTTTGGGCTTTCGTTATTGTTAGGATAATACTCTCGCTTAGCTTCTACATGTAAATGGCACATGAGTGGGTTAAAGGAGCCGGCGGCTGCTGTTTTGCTGATGCTGTCGTCTGCTGCTGCTGCAATATTCACATATTCTTATTCTGCTCCTGTCGCCTAGGTAGGTTTTTGGCATCACATGTAGAGGATGATACTGCAAAAGGGAATACAAAAAAAGACCGCTTATCAATAAAAATAACTCAAAATTGACAACAGAGAAAATAAACTCACACACACACACCGAAATCAAATAAAATGATAAAATGGTGATTCTTTATGGTCTATGAGGTGTATCTAATCGGCACTGGGTGTGTGTGTGTGTGTTTCTGTTTATGTGTTAAAATAGATAAAGACTGTGATTTCTCAGTCAACAGATAACTGAATTGTATGGCAACAATGCGTCCAAGAGTCAATTAACATCCAACATTAAGCGACTAATTAACTTAACCTTTTTTTGCAAATTAAGTTCGAAGGTGGCATACGAAACAAACTGATCCCAGGCTGATACATAAGTCAATGTCCGAGTTGTCATTTTGGTTGGTAAGTGTAATTCATAGACAGGTTTAATTTCGGCGAAGATTTACAATATAATTCCAATCAACTGTGCTGCGCCCCCTTACATCGCTAAAGTGCTCCGTGAAATCGGAACCGTAAGTTTTGGTTCGCAGACCACTTTTCAAATGTATAGGATGCCATGTTGTCAGATTCATTCATTACTTATTAATATATAATATTCATTTTTCAATATTTGAAATACTTCTTAGAAAGTTTTGCCGGTTCGATGATTTCTCGTTGCTAAGAGAGATTTTTTAGGAATACTGATTTTGGCAGTTCATCTGTTTTCGTGTCACATATTACTGTCAACATGTTCAGTTTGAACTTTTTACCAAGAATCGACTTACAAAAGAACAACGCTTGCAGATTAATGAATTTTATTATTAAAATTCATTCCACTTTTTTATCGCAAAATTGTGTTCGGAGACGAAGCTCATTTCTGGTAGAATGGAACGGAAATTGTCGTATTCGGAGTGCAGAGCAGTAAGAAACATTGAATCTGTCAATGCATCCTGAAAAATGCACTGTTTGGTATGGATTATGGGACGGTGGCATCGTTAGACAATACTTTTTTAAAGATTGCGAAGGAAGGAACGTTACCGTGAGTGGAGAGCTCTACCGTGAGATTATTACGAACTTTTTTTTTGCCCCATATGGAAGAGGTAAACATGACTGACGGTGCCACATGCTACACAGCAAGCGAAACAATGCCACTATTGAGAGGCAAGTTCTGTGTAGCCACAAGCCCGCAACAGTTGACGCACTGGAAGCCAATTTTAAAGTAACATACCGGCCGTTATATTCGGGAGAGTATGCCAAAATTGGACCCAACTTATGACCCATTTGAGGCACAGCTGCTGTCAACATTTACTTGAAATCATCTTTAAACATAAATATATATATATAGATTGGTTTATCGACTCAAATAAAGATTTCTTACGTTTTTCTGAATTTGATTAATTTTTTTAAATCAAATTTGACAAGTACTAAAAAAACACCGTTTATCAAATATTTATAGACCAAAATGATCTGTTTAAAGATTTTGACATCCGTTACAGGGATAAGAGTTGTGAGTTCATGTCAGGGCTACATTAACACACGTTCGCACCGAAATTTAACAATTTAAGGCTTGCGGATGATGTGTAAAGATTTTGGATCCAATATTTCGTTTTAAGTTTTGACAAATTTAACCAATTAATTAGTTTTTTTATACAAAATGTTGTAACGAATTTATTCATATTTGGAAAAAGATTGTTAAGTTTAGAGACACAAGTTATGATGCTTTAGCATCGCAGACTCAAATTGAAACAACAATCTTTTACTTTTTTAAGCACTTCAGTAAGAGTCCACATTAGGGATACAACTTTACACATCGTTATCTTCTGAAAGTGACATTAAAAGAAGCATCTATTACGAGACTCTCTCGCACTAATTTACGTAGGTAGAAAAAAAGTCTCATGTTTTCAAATTTATTAATCAAATACAATTCAAACAGGTCCGATTTATAACCGGAGTGCAGCACTGGTTTATGTATTCAAGAGACCCAAGAAGCCTGAACCAAATCGGTTCTAAGGGTTTCAGTCCTGGACCGATCTGCATCCCGTATTTTGTTGTTTGTTTCTTATTTATTTAGAAATACAACGGAAACTACTTGAAAGGACCCCAGTTCAATTATACAGTAGGAAAGTAATTGAGTTCACATGTGTTTTATAAAAGTCTTAACACATTACCTGCCTCTGTTCTACCGTAGTAAGTTGTAATAATTAAAATACGGATGCCCACAGCCTATACGCATCGGCCGCCTTTGTTGCTGTCTTAATGAAAGCAATTCCAATGCGTAACATCCTGTGTGGCTCCCTTTTCTTCTCTTTTTTCCCAATGCCACTTACAGAATTGAACACAACATATTCGCAAACCTAAAGTTTGTTGTGGTGTTAAGAATTTTAAACCGACCGTAGACCGAAGTAGAATCTGTTCAATGAAGATCTACAGAAACAGAGCTACCCGAAATCATTCACTGCCCCAGTTGAATTTCAGCTTTGTTTCTAATTAAAGTACCCCATTCTAAACTAATCCATCCAAATGCAGTTGACCCAGAAAGAGACCTTTTATTGCCGTGCTGCAGATTTTCCAAACGATATAGATTGAAGTCAATATGCCAAGACATGTTTGTTTGATTGATTGATAGTAGCTGCTGGCACTGACATTTGCATTCCCGGCAAATGGTTTGGCCATAAAACAACCAGCAGAGGGCAACCGCAAACAGAAGCAGACAAAATTGGCCTTAAAATTAAATATATCATTCTGTGAAATTAATTTAGCACGGACTCGGGACCAAGTCATCGACCGGAAAGTGGCCAGCTGTATCGGCAAGTAAAAGGAAATTAACCTAAATGATGGGCTGGGTGGGTGGTGGTTGTGTTGTTGGCTATAAAAGCTTTGCTATCCGGGCCTGAACTTCAATTGGCATTCCAAATAGTCAACACATTTATTGCTTTGCATATGGCTAAAATTTCACTCTAGGATATAGTGGAACTTGTTCGCTTCTCCAGTTAGTTGGGGGCACAAAAACAAATCGCAAATGCAAGCGACCGGCCCGGTCCAGGTAAAAACATGTTAAACATGTCACACACACAAATAGAGAGAGAGGGGGGAGGCAGGAAAACAGAGAGGAAAAGACTCCCACACATATGAGCAAATAATAAAAAAGAAGTCAGGCCAGCAGCCAGTACCTGGGGCCAGTCAAAAGCCCACCACCACAAGGCGTATGAGTGACAAACAGGTAAATGCGATTGACTGAAGCAGTGGTTGGCTGTTGCCGCTGCACAGTGGTTCATTAGCATTTTACGTAATGAGATTTTGAATAGCAGTGATTTATTTATCGTCTAGGGGCCGATTTTTCATCTTCTAAATAGCTGCTATGTGTCAGATAAGCTTAGATTTTGTTCTGTTATTTGTAGGTTTATGTGACAGACATAGCTCTATGTAGTAGATTAGAAAATAGCCCTAAGTCCTTAACAATATGTAGCGCATCAATGGTATGTTCAATGGGAGAGTTCGCGGTAAAGGTTCGCGCAGATTTCTTTAAAGAATGGTTTTTCCCAAATACTGGGAAAATCATGGTGCAGAGGAACTTTTATAGTTCTAGTGCTGTCGTTGATAAAATGTGGGACTTTTAATGTTCTTTTGTGTAAGTTATTTGCTAGAGTGATCGAGAGATGATCAGAATTTTGTCCAGGGCCGCCTGGGGGGTGGATCACTGAGATCTTGTTATACCCAGCCAAGCTGCCCCTTTTTAAAACTATTTGAAGTTGTTTACATGGGATTTGGAGTTGGCCGCAATCCACCAGAACAGCTCTCCGAAAGTCTTCTTACAGGCGTAAACTCTCTTTTAGGAACCTCAAACTCAAGGATATGGTATTTCCTTGTGAACAACAGCTTCAGTTGGGTTTCTCTTGTGCCCAATGTATAGCAGATTCTGATAACTCACTGATTGTGGGTAAGAAACTACCCCTTACTATGAATCCTGTCACCCTTTCTTCAGACATCAGACATTTCATGACTATATCGACTCGTCTGTTGATGCTGATCAACAATATATATATATACTTTATGGGGTCGGAGATGCTTTCTTCTATTTGTTATACACTTTTGCACAAATTTATAACACTCTGTGTACCTCTGGTACAGAGCTTTCAAATTGAGTGCTTTGCACCACAGTGCGCTGGTGGAAATAGAGATGCGTGGGCGTTGCTTTGATAAGCATAGCATTTGACAAGCTTGAGTGTGTGGCGCGTGTATGTGAGTGTAGCCGGAACTAAGTGAAAGAGTGGGAGAAATTGTTGCAACAAAGTTTGCACAGCTGCCTTTCATTGGACATTTTGCATTTAGGTTGCTCGACATAAGCTGCGTCTGGCTCTTTCTCGACTAAAAGTGGCCCAACTTAATTGAATTTAGAACACATAGAGTTCACTTTTTGTTTCACTTTATTACTCTAACAGCAAAAGCTAAACAAAAAACCCAACATCAAGCCCCTAGACATACAAATGACAACAACAATGTCTCATTATTAGGGGGGCAGGGGGCTTTGTTGTACATGTGTGTGACCTTAAAAAAACCCATTTGCAAAATGACCACAATAACAAATGGCCAAAAAGGCAACAGTACGGCTCAGAAAATAAAGAGACATGTTTTGCATTGTTGCAAGATTTGCGCCGCTAAAAGTGTCAGACATTCACACTCATCACTTTGGTCAGCGAATGTTCAAATGGCGCCTACCTACCACCACACCCACCAACGAGCAGAAAATTGCTGTCGTCTCTATGTTCTTTGGCGCGTTTCTATTGATTTTTCCGCCATAATCGATATATAAGGTATAAATATTGTCAACTGTGGAGAAAACAAACCTTTACTCATGGCATATAAAACTTTGGCCAACTGTCAACTTTCCTGAAACCAACCCCCCAGCCAATCCCCTTAGGCCTGTCAACAGTTTCGACTTTTTAGTTTTCCGCACCTTTATTGAACGACGTTCGTCGTTCAAGTTTGTCCTTCCTTTTTTATTTGATTTATTTACACAGTTTGATGAGGTTATTATAACATTATAACACATTTGGCGGCATCGACGACTTTGAAGCGAAGACTTACATAATTTCTTATCTATATTTAAATAAAGTCAGATCAGGTTTTGGTCTGAGCTTGGACTTTTATTGAGCCGCATCGACTCAATCAGATTTCTGTAAATTTTATATTTAATAACTAGAAAGTTGGCAAATCATTGCATACTAAAGAAACATGTACTTCGCACTTTAATCCTGGAGATCCGATATTGACAGTTAACTTAGCTTGAAATAAAGTAAAAAAGTTTAATACAACGAAGTTCTTGATTCGACTACTTGCGAACTTGATAGTTCGAGAAGAAACCAAATGTTATTTTCTGGACTGGGAATTAACTACTAAATGATTCAAGTCGGAAATCGTCCGATATATAAAACACCATATATGAATTCATAGTTCCCATTTTTGGTCATTGGGACATAAATTTTGAAAATGTTCAGATGTTTTTAACGCATAGAAGGAAGCATTTCCAACCACATAAAGTATATATATTCTTGATCAGCATGACGAGCTGAGTTAATTTAGCTTTGTCCGTTTGTCTGTCCGCCCGTCCGTCTGTTTCTATGCTATTTCCTCCGTCAGTTTTAGTTCGTCTGGTATAAATACGCTGCACATTTGTCGGAACCGGGCGGATCGGATGACTATAGCATATAGCTGCCATAGGAACGATCGGTCGAAAAACTAGCTCTAGTGAGAAAAACTTTTTTGTTTTCAATGCAAACGTCTCCAAACTCCGTATTTTCTAGTTTTCATTGCTTCTCCAAGATTGTGCCAAGTTTGGTCGAAGTCGGACGTCTATATGGTATAGCTGCCATAGTAAAGTAAGGTTAAAATGATAATCTTAGTAAGTAAAACTTTTTTGTTTTTAATGTAAACCTCTTTAAAAATGGCATATATATATTCTTTCACACAAATCTTCAAAGTTTTGTTAAAATCGGATGACTATAGGTTATAGCTGCCATAGGAATGATCGGTCGAGAAACTAGTTTTAGTGAGAAAAACATTTCTGTTTTCAAAGCAAACGCCTCCAAACTTTGTATTTCTTAGTTTGAAATGCTTTCCCATGATTCCATTAAGTTTGGTAGAAATCGTAGATCTGTATAGTATAGCTGTTATAAAAAAGTTGAGTCAGAAAAGTAGTCTTAGTGAGAAAAACTTTCTTGTTTTCAGTTAAAATGTCCTTCAAATTGGTTAGAAAAATGTGCTGAAAGTGCTAATAAACTTCGGCCCAACCGAAGTTAACATCCCTCTATTTTTATTAATTCATGACGAAGAGTAGGAGGAGAAACGCTTTAAGAGACCAAATTATGGGAAGCGATGCTGTTTAGTAACTTCTGTGAATACAGCGTTCCTCCGGCAAGAAGTGCAATTAAACAAGTGTACCACGTTTTTGCAGTCAATTCGCCATTTAGCAAATAACAAAAAAAAACACAGCTGATTCGTTTGATAGAATTGACAATTGCTGAACATCCCATTGCAGATAAAGCAACTTATTCATATCAGATAAAGCTGTCATTGAGAATGCCAAAGTACTTTGACTCAGTTCATCTCGGGCAACAAATTTGTACGGTGTTTGAATGATCCATTTTTTAGTGAAATTGGGCCGTTTCAGAGTCACGAATAATTTAACATTTATGTGCAATAGATCGACCTAATGGCTGAGTAGAATTCAGAGAACAAACCAAGCCGCAAGATCATCTATATCAAGAATTAAGAACAAGAAATTATAAAGTTTTTTAAACACATCTAGTTTTAAATAAAAGAAATATTTGCATCTTCAGTAGAGAATCTATGGGAAAAATCGGACCAAAACGATTTCTACTCAGTGCCCACAATTAGCCTTTTATGTTGTAAACCTGTGTTTTATTATTTCTCAATTCGATTCTATTACAAAACCAATTTGGCGTTGGTTTTGTCCAAAGAACAGCCAATCACAGTATATCTTTTGCTTCTCACTTCACGGCGCTTACATTTGAGCCCCTTCTGTTTTTCCGCATTTTGATGAGCGGCCAGTGCAAATATTTAATGAACATTCATTTTCATTGCTGTTTGATTTGGCTGCGTTTTGTGTGGTGTTGTTATTGTGTCACTGTTGTTATTGCTGTTGACGTTAGGGTGCCAATTGAGAATCACCGTTTTGTTATTTCAAATGCTTATCAAACGCTATGTGCTACGCTGATTGTCATGACAAGTTTCTCGAGTATTTTTTTTTTTGCAGTTTTTGACCTTGCCCTTTTTGGTGGCAAGTGTGAAAACTTATTTGTTGGTAATTATTGTAGGAAAATTCTCAGCTTTGGCTTTGGTATAGCGGGGTATAGAAATATTTTGCACTGTTTCGGGGGTTTTTTCTTCTTCTTATTCGCTGCGTACTTGAAACGTGTCTAAAGGAATTGGGGGTTGCTGCCGCCTAGATGTCAGAAGGGAGGGCTTTAGTTGAACAACTACGCAGTAAACGATGTCCATGAATATTCCATGGATGCAAGTGGCATATGGAAAGACGCATACACGCCGAGAGTGCATAGAGTTCAGGGGCAGTGAAGAATCAGATGCCAGTCAGTTTATCTTCATCGTTGTGGTCTAGCAGCCAGTAATGCATGACAGTGAAATTGCGAGTGCAGAAAACGTGAAAATGCGATAAATTGGAAACGCATTGCAAATTTTGAGAGAAAATGAGGCGGGGGAAGATTAATATTGCGTGTGAGTTAAATCAAAATTTGCTATACCTAAGGCATCCAGGTATTTTATGTGAAATGTGTGTGAAAATTCATCAAATTTTCATTGCGCATTTGCCAATTTATGAAACGATTTCAATTAGCCTGTCAGACCCAACAATTGGCAATATGAGACCTTGACCCATCACATGCCCATTAATAATGTTACAGAAGCGACTGCCACTGGATTCATTTGATATCGATATCAATCAAATCAGAATGCAGCCATAAACTTCACAGCGCGCAAGCTTCTCCCACGCACACATAATCGGAGGGGGGGAGCAAGTGCGAGATGCAAATGTAAATATGTATCTAGATACATACATATGCATGCATACATAAATGAGTGCACATGTAGATACATATGCAGTTCAAGAATAATTTACTGTTAAATTTACATAAAGTGAAAGGAAATGTAACAATAAGTTTTATAGGATGGCATGCCCCCACCCCCAACACCCAAGCAGCTGCTACTGCTACTGCAGCGGTACCAGCGAAAGTTTACACAATGTAAGAGCACTTGGCTTGGGGTGGCTCCAGCGCTGCGTGCGCCCTTAAGGCAGCTGGCTACAACAAGAATAACACCAACAACAACAGCAGCAGCAACGACTTTGTGTAAATGTCATGAGTGGGGAGCAACTCTCTGGCTGCTGCTTTTCGGTCACATTTAGTGCTGCATTTTTTATTTATTTTGGTTTCCTTTGCGCAGGACACACACAGACCACACGCATACACACAAGAAAAAACAAAATTAGAAGCGTTTTCATGGGAATTGGGTCAGTTTCTTTACTGCTCCTGGGGAAATGTAGTATTTGAAAATCAATTTTTTATTAACTTAATATTTTATTATGATATACGCAATCAGAAATAATCAGAGTTACCTAATAACTGTGCAATGCTACTACTGAACTTGTTTAACAAATTTTAAGCGGATTGAAATTGGATGGCATTAAAACCGAGATACAAGGTTAGGCCCCTCGAGAAAGTAAGTTGGACACCAAAATATATAACCATTTTCATTAAAACAAGCTGATTACCCGGCGTTAGCAGGTTCCTTTCCATTGCGAGAGTAGGAAATCTTATGAAAGCGTTCATAAGCAAGTTTCAACTCGCTGCAAGTCGATGTCAACAGTCCTAAGTTGCCAAAATATTAAAATACATATTTCAAGTTCATTATTTTAAAAACACATACATTGTTGTAAAATGTCTACTCAATAGGTTAGGTTAATACCTAAAGACCAATTTTCCAATCGACTGGTTTGGTTCTGAACCAGTTCTAAAGTGAAATATCCAACTCCTTATTAATTTGAAGTACGTAGCTTAAATATATTCTGAGATATGGTTCGGAACCAGCGAACTTGGTTCTGGATTTGTGGAAAAGATGCAACAAGGTGGATCGGATTGGCAGCATTATTGCATTCACTGAAGAGCTCACCTTGGTGTTGCTTACATTGTGCAAGATAACTTGCTAGAAATCACATGAGTTTAAATGGTTTAAATGTTTACTTAATTTTCTTTTATTTTCAGTATTTTCTTGACTGAATGTAGTTTTCCGAACGATAAAGTGTATTTGCCCTTAATAATTTTTTTCTCATTCCAACGTCATATAACCAAGCCAAAGTGTTCTTATTATTTACAGTATTGCGGCCAATTAGTGGACAATTTTTCACATGATGGACTCATTCTGCCCGTATATTTTCATGTTAGCTGTGATTTTTTTTATGGATGGTGAGCTTTTAATTATCCTTCGTTATATAATATAATATATTCTTTTCCCCGCTTCAACGCTCAAAGCTCTTTACGGATGCAGGTGCATTCAATTTGGATGCAACTTGTTTGCTACTGTTACCCCTTATGAATTTTTTACGGCGTGAAAGCTCCATTCGGAGCCGGAAATTATTGAGAACTTCTTTTAAAGTTGATTTCAGTCTTACATAAAAGAAAGGTATGCGAATCAGATCCGAGTTTAAACAAAAACTTTAAAAGAAAAAACAACTTTTGATTTCTGGCTTAGTCTTTAAATTGACCACTCTTTTAGCTAAATATGGTTGACTTCTAGGGTCTAAGCAAATATCAAATAATTTTCTCCTACTGCTGAAGCATTCGACTAATAACTATTTCTAAGAACAAACATTTGGTGGTGCTGATTTCCAGAATGATGTGTGGTTTTCCTTTGCAGAATTCGTGGAACTCTTTTAATGACTGCGTTCCCTTTTGGGCTTCAAGCAAAAAGCATAATATGAATAAATGATTTCGCATAGAAATTCTACGTTCATGAGTCTAAACTGTGGTCTAATTAATGTTGAAAACTTTTTTTGCTCTAGCAAGTCGAACTTGACTTCATTATTCAGTGAAAGAAGTGATAAGTAGAATTCCCTAATGTTAATGAAAAATTAACCTTAACATTGAAGTTTCATATGATTTAATAAAATGCAATTGAAGGGAGATAATTTAAGAGTTGAGAGAGGCGTCACCATTTCTTATCGTACAAACAAAAACTAAGTGGCATTAGACGAATAAAGATTTATGAGTTCTTATCAGGGCTCCAAGCCCTGGGTCGAGATCGTAGCGATAACTTTCTACTGAAAGTAGTATTGGAGGCATATTTAAGTTTAAAATTCTATAAAAATGATAAGCAATGTGTCATTTAGTTTCTTGAATATATATAAATCATTCATTCAACTTTTGAGTGTACTCTGTTTCAAAACGAGAGAAGATTTGTGCTTGTTCAGATTAAATGTATTAACTATTTGGCAATGATTGATATTCTCTATGGTTTTACGCATTGTCTTCGACTGCTTAAAACAATTTGAATGTGCTTCCGAATCAACGCTTTCAAATCAGATTTCCATTTCCATGATTTCATTCAGTAAAAGCAAAAATAAATCACAATTAATTATGAAGGAAAAAAAAATGTCCTTTTGGAAAACTAAAGAACAAATAATAATAAAAAAAAACACTTAAAAGGTGGGGACCAAGTTGGAAACTCTATTGAAAAGTTGCAAATTGGCAATGAATGCCAAACAATGACATATCCAAACTATCGATTGATGTTTGCCAAGCAGCTGCAGCGACAGAAGCAGTATGAGATTATGTGTGCAAGGGAAAGATAGCAGTAAAAGCTTTCTGCTAAAAGGGTTTAGCTGTGCAAATGTCAGCTAAAAAAAAAATGCAGCTCAATAACAATAAAAAGTTGCACGCGTCAGCTAATAAAAAAAGGGAAAAAAAGTGGAAAAGATTGACAACAGACTGAAAGGGAAAATAAAGCCAACAATCGTTTACGACTCAACTGCTAGCTCGTCACTTTCTATTCAGATCAATAACTGCAATTAACAAACAGATTTAATTTGTTGATAGGCTGGTTAACTGTCCACACTACAAACTGACGCATCAGTCTGCTCCTGTGGATTAATTTCAATTACCCACACTACCCACACCAACAAAAAGCCTTATTGCAAGTTCAAATGGCATTAACACACGCAACGCGACATTGGAATACACGGACACAAGCAATGCCGCTTGGCACCAAAATAGACACAAGCCACATTCAGAATGACTTCTATTTTTGCGTGTGGTAGCAGCAGCAGCAGCATGTGAGGTGGGTGGGCGGCCGTGTGGTTAGATGCAATATAACACACTTTGCGTCTGCGTAAATTGCAATTATAATGCAAATGCACGAATGTGTGGGAGGCCCAAAAATATGATTACATGCCAGGAGAGTAGGTCAGCTGGTTAGTTTAATTATGAAGTATGCACATGTTCCGTTGGAGAGTGGTGCAGATAGGTGTTGTTTGATTGAGGCCACTCATAAATCATGCGACTATAGTCGCATAGTTATTGATTGACATATCAAATAGTTGGCTCGCTTTCAACAGAAGCTATGCCCAGCCAAGTACAATTGTAGCCGACAATAGAGACAAAAACCTTTCAACGAAATAATATGTTTTCAGCCTAGATTTGATAAAACTAGGGAATCGGTCCGTGAACCGAACCTTTGTCTTTACATCGATTTCTCAACTTCGAACCCTAACCTACTGGCGAGTTTTTATGGCTCATCAAATTTGGTGTCACATTTTTAATTGCTTTCTATTGACTCAAACTGAAAGATATGAAGGTGAAGAACTTACGATTCCATAACGACGCCGATATATGCCAAAAACAGAACTCCACAATATAACAAGATAATAAAGAAACACATCTAAGGTCGGCTACTATTTTAAGGACCGTTTTCTCATGTTCCATCTAAATCTACCTGGCCTGGAACAGTCAGTTTCAAATATCTCAACTATTGTCATCTTGTCTAGTAACCTAGCATTTAGGAAAATTTTAACATACAAAGGCAAGTTGTTTGAAATCGAACAGAAAACGCTTATCTGAAAATCACTAGAGATTTCTGTTTAGCTCTCATAGAGGTGTATCTGATCTTTACGAATCCTGAGGCGGATTGATAACTAATCCTGATTACTAAATATGTCTAGAAGGTACGAACCATTTATCATTAAAACTGTGGGAGATATGACGCTTTTTCCAAATTGCGGGGACGTACAAGGTCTGCCTGCAAGTATAAGAGGTGGTATTGTTCCAAATACGTCAAACCTCTAACTTTTACCATCTCTGAGATCTGTGCGTTTATACGATGAGAAATCGGCCCTTAATAATCTATTTCAATAAGCATAATGTTAAAATTCTGGAACGTAAAATTCACCTTGTGACGTTTCTCTTAAATTTATATAAGATTTCTTAACGTAGCCCTAATTATTAATATTATTATCATCAGCTGCAAATGGCATAATAGGAAAGAGAAAGTCACGAATTAGTTGACAACGTACACGCACACACAGTTAATTGCATCAGTTGCTGTGTGTCGGGGGGAGCAACCAAATGTTTTTCAGCTATGCAATATTAAATAATGTCAGGCGGCCAAACGACGACATATGACGAAATCGTAAAACGAAAACAAAGGCAAAAACCAACAAAGCGCAGCAGCAGCACCACAATATCTTCAATTTAATTAAATAATTAAAAGCACAAGACACGCAGACAAAAAATGCTTTACTAATTTAATATAAAAGAATGCACAATTCGCCGCCAGACGCCTTATCGCGTCACTTCTCAGTATGCCAATGCAAATTCAATGAAAAAAGCATGGAAATTTTGCTCTAGGAAAGCCTTGCGGTCATCTCTCATTTTCTGTGCCTTCATTTTGTGTGTGTTCTTTTTAATTAGGCGATTCACCAGCTGTGATAGCTGGGTTCGTGGGCGTGGCTAATCAAAGGCCGGTACAAAAATGTCGCATAAACAGTATGAAAATGTATCTGCCCAGATAAGATAAATAGCCCTACATTTATCAGCGCTGGTTTGTGTGTGAGAGTGTTTTTTAAATGTTCTTTTTTGTATTCGACCGGGTTTGTTGAGTCCATGTTATTAATTGTGCAGCGCAGTGCACCTGTCCTTGGGTAAAGCATTGTTTATTGATTTCATTGATCCACTAATTATTAAGCAAATTAAATTCAAGGTCAAGTGATTCAGGGAGCAGGCATTTTAAGTGAACTTTTCATTTCTATTAATATAATCCAAAATTTAATTTAACAGACATTTTGAGTTCAAAAACTACACTTGAGTTTCTTGTTGGCCAAAACGGATATTTATTTCCACCCTCCCCCAGTCAGCCAGGCCATAAAAATATCAGCACACAAATGTTTCATTGGCACACAAAATTTCTTCCCCCCGTCTAAAATTATATCACGAGCAGCGTCATTAATTGGGAGGCAGAAAAAAAAGAAGAAAAGTGAGGGGAAAGCAGAAAGAAAGTCAAAATATTTCTACAGAAAGACCACACAGAAATATGCCATCGATTTAATGGTGGTATTTCTTCTATTTCCCCGGTTCAAAAAACTTTTTCGCCTCTAATAATTATATTTCGAAAACGTGACAGCCCTGGAACATAGTAATACGACAGTTGATTTCAATACCGAAACAATTTTTGCAGATTGGATAATTCGTCTATACACACCATATTTATCATATTACGGAGAAAAAACACTCCTGGCTAAGATTGAATTAAGGTAAAGAAGTACTACAAAATCGAACGAAGTGTATACAAATTGTATTAGGGAAACAATTTTGAATTCCCATATCAATAAGAATAATTGGCTGGAAGGAAGGCGATTCAAGTCCTAAAACTTTGAACCGAACCGAACCGATTTTGTTTCGGTAGTAATGGTTATTAAAAATATAGAGAAAATTATCTAAAGCTATATTTTTACTTGTCTTATATCTCATAGGAGTTTCCCCATAATGAAAATAAGAAGCACAAAAGGCAAGAGATTGATAGGAGTTATAACAGGTGATCTTTAAAAGCAACATCAATCTGTCATCGCTAATCATTAATTGGTGCTCTTTGCTTTATGGGTTTCGGTTCGGCTCAGCAACTTCATACTTCTGGGTTCGTTTGCCGGTTGGTTTGTCAGCTCTAATAAGCGGTTCGGTTTTTGTTTGGTTCAGTTCAATGCAGAACCGGCTTGCATTCATAAGTATGCAATAATATTAGAAGGTTCACCATGAAACCCATACTTATTTTTTAAGAAATTAAATATTCAAATTTTTCTTAAATTTCGATCCACTTTTTTAAGCTTTACAAAACATTCAAGAAGGACCAACAACGGATTTCTTGAAATTTGAAAATTTCTGAATGCTAAACTGTTTTAATAAAATTAGAGTTTACTTCAAGATTTATTTATAAATATATAAGCAGAATAACAACATTGGTTGACCAGTTCAAATAGCCAGACGTCCAGCTTTATGAATAAGCTTAGAACGAAGCATCGATTGATAAATTATGGAGAAAAAAATTTAGGTTCTTATAGAACCGATTTAAGTTATATTTAAGAATAGAACATTTGTTCGCTTTGTTGGAGGCTTGGTATAAATAATTTAAATTAAGGTCAAAGCGTTAATGTAATCAATTAAGCCAACATTTATACACACTTTGCGGGTTTTGCTTATTTGTTTATCAAATAGACTAAAAACACATAAAAACTTAGTCGAAAGAAGTACATTTGCTTCTCCCTTTGCCAGCTGATTTTTCACTATTGTGTGAAATAAATTCCAAAGATTTTGCACAACTAAAAAAAGACGTCGGTGACGGCAGTGAGAGCGACGTCAGGTTCTGGGGCCTGGCAGTCATCATCTAATTATATTGAGAAAAATATTTGCCCAGACGTTCACTCAATGTATGGGTAAAGAATCATCAAACGCGATTGCTCCCACAACTTAGATAAAACTTTAAAATGAAAAATAAAATATAAATTAAAAAAAAATTCTCACTGCAGTGTTTTGAATTACTAACCTCTTCATATTGCAGAGCCAGATGTTAATGTATACAGTTTTAAAAGATTTATAAAAACTCAATGGTGAATCAGAAAAATTCTCAACGCACTTCAAGAAAACAACGGGGAATAATACTGCAGTTCAGTTCAAGAATGGAGTTGAAAGATATATATGCGTGGTGTGTATGCATCGGTGTATTATTTTAAGAGCAGACGCAGGAGCACAATGGATGTAAACACAGCATCAAAATGGGTGAGAAGGGGGAGAGAAAGTTCAAATTGGGTCGACTTTTGCGAAATTAGGGAATCACTCTCATTCGTTTATGTGGGACGCAATGACAGGTACAACAACAACGACAAAGCGAGTGCTAGAGTGAGGTCAGTTTTTTCTCAACAGACAGCAGCAATAAACATATTGTACATATTGCTTGTGTTTATCTGACTGTTAAGAGGTTATGACAGTCAACAGAGCAAAAATCAGCAAAGGGAAGAGAAGTGAGAACAAAAAACCAGCGACGGCGTCACCTCGCTTGTTTGATGGCAAATTGACTTTTAGCACGCTCTTTAACTGCTGCAACGAGCCGCACAAAGTTAAAGCTGCAGCAAAAGAAATATCAAAAATAACAATAACAACCACAACAACAACAACAATAGAGTGCGTCGCTGCCGCCATTAAAAAGGTGAACAGACGCAAAGCAGGTCGCCTAGGGGAGCCAAAGAGACGTTGTAATTTTATAATAGACCCTCGTTCACCTGACCTGGTGAATTTAGGACCTGCATGCTTCATACATTTGTGCAGATGCACTCGAGACTTTTACCATAATGTAAGTAAATTTACCCTGTACTAAAAGAACATGAAGTGTAATGACTTTGTGATAGTGTTGGGTTGAGTCGTTCACTAAACTGAACAAGTGAACATGTTCTTCTTCAATTGAATTTTTTTGATCAGTGGGACGTGTTCAGTTGGAGTGGTTCAGTGAGCTTCTTAGAGAGTTTTTAGTTAGTTGTACAGTGAGTGATTACTACATGAAGGTGTGATCTTAAAAATCTTTTATTAAACATCACAAATATTTAAGAGGTGACTAACAAATAGGATACATACCGCAGTATGATCAGCGACAAAGGACTACAATTAGTTCGAGTGATTGATTGCTAATAGTCACCATGCCCTAAGGAACTGCTGAGCAACTAAACAACTAAGCAATTTGAGTGAGTTGACGTTAAAAAAAAAAACAAACAACGGAAACATTCTATGCAGTAGCAATTATTAGAACATAAAAAGATGTGTATGTAAGCAACAACAAATTGGCTTGGCCAAAACAGTCGATTTAGCCCATTTAAAAGAACACCATTTGGAGCAAAATTTTAAAGAGATAAAAGTAAAGGTCACAACATACCTAATAACCATTTATTGGCGGCTTATTTACTTTTTATATCTGCCTGTCTTGTATATTTAATCCAAGTATGCTATCGATAAAATAAAGTGCAGAGGTTTCGCACACTTTTCGCAAGTATCCTTAAGTAGCTTTAAGAATAAACAGATGTTAGAAATGGTAAGAGTACGCAACGTAGACTCTCTTCCTCCTCTGAAAGAGGAGGGGGTCTTGTGTCATAAATATACAAGTGATTTTATAACCCCGAGCACTTACACTGCACTAGTATTTCTACTATTTATTTTTCTTAATAGAATTGCATTGTTCCTTTGATTTGCGAGATACTACTTACTGCATCCAAAATCATTTAGTTTCTAAGATTGCTTTCAATTTATGCTTCGCATTTTATTGGTTTACGAATGATTTGATGAATTGAATCAATAATTTGCCCGTTTGGGAAGAAGCAATTTGATGGCAGAGATGAAAACTGGTCAGAAAGGGACTTTCAAAGATTCAGGAATGCATTTGAGTCTTCTAGTTTACTCAATAAAAATGATTTTTCATTTATCTAATATCGATTGAGTTTTATGACAGTTAACCAATTGTAGATCTGATCTAGTTACTGTACAAATTTGGCGTCATGACGTTTTATTTTAAACCGAACCCCAAAGCCAGTAGGAGACCAGACAGTAAAAACAATAATAATAATAACAAATGACAAATCCGCTTAGGCAAACAAAAAAGGTGTGGGGTGGGGGGGGATCGTTGCGGTGGCAGTGGTAAAACCACAATTGAAAATTTCGTGTATAAACGGAACAAAAGTTTCTGCTGCTGCTGCTTGTTTTTGTTCTGATTGTTTTTTTTTTAAAGGTATTGTTTATTTTCAAACTGATTGCGCAAATTTCGTCTGGGAAGCTAAAGTCACGTTTCCTGTGATGATCAGGCGAACTAGCTTTATGTGTGCTAACTTTTAAGCTCAGTCGTCGTTTCTCTTGAACAATTAATTATGATTTAGTCTGTCTACTGAAACCTGACAAAGACCTTGTCACCTGTCACACCACAAAGAGAGACATACAGACACAGAGAAAGAGAGAAATAGAGAGAGTGAGAGACAGTATGCCAATATATTTGACATATTTGTGTTAATTTCCTATGGGCTCGACCGAAATTCTTTGTCAATTGGAACTTGTTAATTTGTTAAGCAGGGTTCTCGCTGCCATCACTCAATCATTCAATTAGAAACCTGTTCTTCTATTTTTTGGTGGGCCACTTCCGATGAATGATTTTTTGGGCATACCTTTTTCTTTTATTTCAATTCCAAATGGGTCGTAGTGCGCCTGCGATATGCTTACAGTTGTAGTTGTTGTGTTTGTCTGCGAATTACATTTGACATAATTGAATTAAAACAGTTGCACTTTAACTGATTTTTCCTTATTTATTTATTTGATTTAATTTGTTCTTTTGGTCCAAAGGGGCAGCACATGTAAAAGCGCGAGCGACGACAGACGGCGAGGTGGGCAGCGACGTTGACAGCGGGTGGGCGGCAGAGATCTTGTTTAAAGCGAATGGTTGGTTAAAAGCAAAATACACAAAACACTGGCACATGTGTATGTGAGTGTGAATATGCTAATAATGTAGGTGAAATATAAGAACAATCTAATAGGGGAATGCCAATGGGAATGACGTGAGAGAGACATCGAGAGAGAGAGAGAGCAGCTGTTTTGACAACGACATCAGAGATCATTTTTTTTTTTTGTTTTGCACCAACGATTAGGTAACTATTTTTTAAAACGTACATAATTCTTAAGACCAAGCACACACACTTATCACAAATATGAATATTTCACACACACACTCACGCAGAGCGAGACTCTGCAGGCCACAAAATCGATATTCTAAAAATAATATAAGTAAAAAAAAAAGAAAACACAAAATAAAATATAAAACCCCAAACGAAATTCAATTGTAGGCAGCGGCGGCCGCCTGGCTCTCTCTCTCTCTCTCTCTCTTCCTCTATGTGTGCGTGCCAGTGTTTGTGTAGGAGCATCGAATTGTCTTGGTAATTACATATTTATTGCGCACTTTTGAAACAATTTGCATTCAGCAAATTCTTTTATATATTTTATTTTTATTTTTTTGTATTTTTTGATAAAACAGATTGCGTTCTATATTTCAAGTGTGTGTGTATAAAAGATTTCTTATATCTTTTGCACTCAACCGACGACGACAGCGGTGTACGGCAACTGAAACGAGTCGACGTCGTCGTAGGCACTGGTGCGCCACAAAGAAAGGCGCTCTCCGCTGTGTGTGTGTATGTGTCTGAGCCCCAATACAACAGCAAACAGCAAAGCAAAGCACCCCAGTTGGACCCGATGACACAATGAAAAAGGCACATCTTTTATACTAATTTTTCACCGAAAAAGTAGTTCCCAACAGGTGAGAAGTTGTATTCGCTTTAGTTCACGGCCCATTCTTAGATGAATTAAATATTAGTTTCGTAACCGCAACTTCATATGAATAGAATACCATTGAAAAGCTTAAAGCATTTCAACAACTGCCTGATTCATATGGAGCATTTTAACGAAAATCAAATATATGTTATCTAAGAACAGGCCTTAAGGCGTGAAACCCTCAAAGAATACTTCACTACTTTTTACTAAAATAACATTGATTTTATTACCATATGGCACTCACTTGATTTTGACGACTGAAACAAAGAACATTAAAGAATAAGGAACTGCCAAAGCAAAAATACCAAACTAGGCAATTCTTTGGTTTGGACCAGTGGGGCACGATTTGGGAAACCTCCATAAAATATGGTCACACTGCCAGGTTTTCTGTTTTGTTGGCTTGAATATAATTACAATGTGTATTAGCAATAAAGGGAGAGCCAAAGGGCTTAAGAGTTTAGGTTTTGGCAGTTCCTTTGCCGAAGTGTACATATTCTAAGCTTTACACCGGCAGTATATAGTGAATTTGAAACAGATTTTTTAAATTCTTTCACACTAAACATAATAGGTAATGACTTCTTCCCCACAAAAATTACATTCTCATGGGAACCAAATTCTGCAAAGTCCGACTGGGAAACCCCCAAAAGAAGAGGCGGCTGCTGCTAATACGTTTAAGCTACACGGCCACACTGGTGGAGTTTCGTAGGCGACAGGTGGAGAGAGATAGAGAGAGTGAGTGAGAGGAGGAGTGTGGCCAGCTGCAATCGTGTTGTTGTTATTGTATAGTAAAAGTGGCAAAAATGTGTAGTAGAGATATTAAGTATGTGGGGTTGTTGCTTTTGTGAATCACTAACACATACGCAAGCGAGCACACACACACAGACACTCTGAGCAAGCTCCCCCTTTTCAGAGTGTGCCCCAAAAGTGTGTGGTGAGTTTTTCCGTTTTCGAGAAATTACATACACAAATAGATACTAGAGGGCTTAGATGATAACAGGGCTCGTAAAATGAGTGAAGAGCAGCGAGGGGACCACAACGGCAGGACATGCCCAAGACAGGGGGGGACAATTGGGGATTATCGGGTTCAGCAGCCGGTCCCCGTCGGCAATTAAAACGGTTTAAATAGCTTCGTTAATGGCAACACACTCACCACAGAAAAGATTGTTTTTCGCTCTCCCTGACTGTGCGCGTTCTCTCTCGCTGGCTTGCTCTCTGTCACTCTTTCTGTGTGTAGTTCCCACTGGCAGAATTTTTACTTGGACCGCACACAATTACTTATGTTTGCCTAGTTAAATTTTCTTTTTATATAATTTTAGCACAATGTTTAACGACGGCTTCAAACAATTCGCAAACACCAACTCACACACAAAATAAAGCGAGCAAATTCACACCTTAATTCAGTTTAGGAGGCAGCAGCGCAGCTGCCTTGCAAAACGCGCCGCACGTACATACAAAAAAGCGGCGACAGGGGCTACGACGACGACATTCGCATTTTTTTCACACGCACAGCACGGGAAACTGTTTGCTTTTGTTTATTGCAGGGGAAGTAGAGCACTCACTTGATATTAATTAATTGATACTTTGCGTTTAGTTATGCAGCCGGTATGGATATTTAATGCGCAACCTCACATAAGATTGTTCACACAGAAAAAACCGTAGAAAGTGACGCCATCTTTATTTGCCGTTGCCCAAAAATTACGCAGAACGTAATGGAATGACGTGAACGTAGTAAATCGTAAGCGTAATCAAATAGTGTGCTGATTGAATAAGGTCACACTACCACGACAGGAGATTTGAAAACGCCTAAAACATTGTCAAAGAAATCTAGTCCAGAATTTACGAAATGATTAAAAAAACATGAGAGTTTTGCAACGGTTTTCGATGCTGGCTATAAATTCTATGTTGAATCCTCTGCACTTCACAATATTGGTAATTGTTATTATTGCCTGGTCTCCTTTATTCCGGAGCACGACAAATTGCATCAAGTTGAATTGTGGACAACTGTTTGATCCTTTGCATTGAATTCGCTTCAAAATTTTGAATCTAGTTCGTTAATCCGATTCCAAGCTTCCCGTTTGATAGCATTTGGGCATTTTTCTAGCAAGCCAGCTCTGGTCACACTAAATGTGAATCAGAATGAAATTAACGAAATCTAATTGATTGCAGACAACAAAAAGAAACGGGAAAAAACTAATAGGGGCAATTGGCTTGGCATATCGGAGCTCAACTGTAACTCTCTCTCCGTGTGTGCGTGTTCTTCGTTATTTGTGGAGCCGTACGATTCGCTAGTCAACATCGATCTGGACAACTCCCAATTGAGTAAGAGGCGCAGCACCATGTCCTCGCTCTCCGCTTCAGCGGAGAATGTGTCCACGCTGGGCATTGGCTCGGCTGCTGGTCACGATTCAAATTCACATCATGGTGGTGGTTCCGATGGCGGCGGCTCGAGCATGTGCCTGGAACTGGCCCTCGAGGGCGAGCGTCTGTGCAAGGCGGGCGACTGTCGGGCGGGAGTGGCCTTCTTCCAAGCGGCCATTCAAGCGGGCACCGAAGATCTGCGCACTCTCTCGGCCATCTATTCGCAGCTGGGCAACGCCTATTTCTATTTGGGTGACTATGCCAAGGCCATGCAGTATCACAAGCACGATCTGACTCTGGCCAAATCCATGAACGACAAGCTGGGCGAGGCCAAGTCTTCGGGCAATTTGGGTAACACCCTCAAAGTGATGGGACGCTTCGATGAGGCGGCCATCTGCTGTGAGCGGCATTTGACTTTGGCCCGCCAACTGGGCGATCGCCTTTCCGAGGGGCGCGCTCTGTACAACCTCGGAAATGTATACCACGCCAAGGGCAAACATATGGGTCAACGGAATCCGGGCAAGTTTGGAGACGATGTCAAGGAGGCCTTGGCCAAGGCTGTGGAATACTATCAGGAAAATCTAAAGCTGATGCGTGATTTGGGAGACCGCGGCGCCCAAGGTCGTGCATGCGGAAATCTGGGCAACACCTACTACTTGCTGGGTGACTTTCAGGCAGCCATTGAACATCATCAGGAGCGTTTGCGCATAGCCCGAGAGTTTGGGGATCGCGCAGCTGAGAGGCGAGCAAACTCGAATCTGGGAAACTCGCACATCTTTCTGGGTCAATTCGAGGACGCCGCCGAGCACTACAGACGCACGCTGGCCCTGGCCATGGAGCTGGGCGAACGCGAGGTAGAGGCCCAGTCGTGCTATAGCCTGGGAAACACCTACACACTGCTCCATGAGTTCACCACAGCCATTGAGTATCACAATCGGCACTTGGCCATAGCCCAAGAGCTGGGCGATCGTATTGGCGAGGCTAGGGCCTGCTGGTCCCTGGGCAATGCCAACTCGGCCATTGGAAATCATGACAAGGCCTTGCAGTATGCAGAATCCCACTTGCAGTTGGCCAAGGAACTGCATGATCCCGTGGGGGAGAGCACAGCCAGGGTAAATATTTCGGATTTGCGTAAATTGTTGGGTTTGCCGGAGGCCGAGCATACTCCCACAGAGGAAGAGCGCTCGAGTGCTTCAGACCATTCAGCGGCCAGTGGACACCAGTCCGATGGATCGGAAAACTCGCAGGGTAGAATGGTAAGTGAGCAAATCTGGTTGTTTCTTCCTTTGTTCTACTTTCTACTGCTTAGGTACGCGTACGTCGCCAAAGCATGGAACAATTGGATCTGATCAAAATCACTCCGGATGGCAAGCGCCTGCAGCAGGAGGAAAAGCGCAAGGCCTCCAACAAGGCCAAAGAGGATGATTTCTTTGATTTGCTCTCACGTTCGCAGTCCAAGCGCATGGATGATCAGCGTTGCTCCATTAAAATCAATCCTGGCCCGTCCACGGGTGCCACCCGCAAGCCTCTGGTGCAGCAGAACTCTCTGTTTGTGGATCCAACCAATCTGCCTGGTCTTAAATCACCCACTTCAGGAAATCCCCCATTGGCCAGAAGTGCCACTACCACCAGCCAGCCGGATGATGCTTTTCTGGACATGCTTATGCGTTGCCAGGGCTCACGATTGGAGGAGCAACGCTCAGAGCTGCCACGTCCCCATGTCACCATGGATGCAGAGGCACCACAACCCCAACAGGCACCCGATGCTGTGGCGGCGGCAGCTGGTGGTCCTGCAGCAGTAGCTCGAGGACAATCTGGTCGTGGCACCACAGTGCCCGATGAGGACTTCTTCTCGCTCATTATGAAAGTCCAAAGTGGCCGCATGGAGGATCAAAGGGCGTCCATACCATTTGGTGGCTTCAGAAGTGCCAACAATAATAACAACAATAACAACAACAACAATGGGGCAGCTGGCGCTGGAGCTGCCAAATAAGCGTCCAATCCATACCATCCCATCCCATATTGTTATACGTACATTTTCAGACCATTCTCCGTTTTTTCTAGGATTTATAAGCGACTAATCAAGTAACCAAAAATTTTAGGGATATTAACGAATACCAATTCAGCATGCTCTTCGCCCCCCCACACACCTCCACACTCAACACTTACCCAAGAAGCTGCACCCAAGTTTTTTGCGATATTTAAATGTGTTTTTTGAATTGCATGCAAAGTTAGTTTTAAGCCTACAAAAGTTATGAATAATCCAAAGTTGCTCAATAGAATGAAAACAGATGTCTTCTCTAGAGCTTGTAGCCCTTTCCACACTTGACTCACACCAAGATTAGCCCAATTTGTAACACAAAAAGCCACGATGAGGCGACAGGTTCTCAACGCAAATTACTCAGATATTCTCTTATGTGTTGCATAAAACCAAATCTTTGTACAGTTAGATAAAGAAGGACCTTTAAAGTTTGCAAAAAAATTTGAAGTCGATATGAAAATTTAGTCAGATTTAGGGACGATTTCTCATCTTCTACATAGGGCGGGCTATCTGTCACATAAACTAACAAATAACAGAAACAAATCAAAGTTAAACCTACACTTAGGGCCGATTTCACAACTTCTACATCACATCTATCTATCTGCTACATATAAACTAACAAAAAGTAGAGTTTAATCTAAGCTTATCTGACACAAAGCAGCTGTATAGAAAATGTGAAATCGGGACATAGCACCTTTATGGAAAATCAGAAATCAGCTGCTCTGCTGCTATTTTGAATTCTATGGAATTCAATTGTACTTGACTGTTTACTGCCTAAAGATGTTATACCTCAAAAGGATCCAACGACTCTTGTTTACCGTATTCCTTGTGTATCAATCTTGGGAAACCAGCGACTTAGATTTGGTTCTCAAAAAGCCAAAATCGATTTCGACTCTTATACATTCTACAACAATTAAGGTACGGCGCCCCGCTTTTGTACGGAGAACATCGAGCTTCAAGAGTACGCGAAACACTAAACGTTTTAAGCACACTTGCGAGCTCCCTACCTTTATTGTTGTATCATGCTCCCGCTCTTCCCATTCAAAGCAAAGCTTCCTACAAACAATCAATTTACATTTCAAGGGCAACTAAAGGGAACTTATACCTCTGAGGAAATGTCTAAGCTGTCCTCTTCAGAAAACTGGTAGTCAGATTCTGAAAGGGGGAAGCATAAAGGCCTTTGATCTCGTCAAATAATTAGAGCTGTCTCTTAAATAGTTTATTAACGATAAGTCTACTTAAATATCGAGTGTGGGAGAGAGAATGAGAGAGCGCACATAGCACAAACATGAGTTCGGTAGCCTGAGAAAAAATACCTTTTTTTATCGAAGAAACTAAATCAAAAGAGCAGTTAAGGATTGTTTCCGTCCCGCAGCCTAAGCTCAGTCCCTAAAACGTTTAATTAAAAAAGATTTGATAGCATTTGAAGCTGTCAGCAGCTTCAGCTTGAACTTGAACTAAGCTCAGTCCCTAAAACGTTTAATTAAAGAAGATTTGATAGCATTTGAAGCTGTCAGCAGCTTCAGCTTGAACTATAAACTTGTGAAAAGTAATGTAAAATATTACCCGTTCGGGGTGAAACATTTACGTTTTTATAAATCTAAAAAGGTTTCAACAATTTTCTTTTCTATTTATAAGAATATTCACAAAGCGTCAGAAATTTAAATTGAAAGAAAAACAAAATGAAGAACTGAAAAGTTAATCAAGCACGACTAAAAGCTCGAATGAACACATTTGCTTCAATATTTAGAGTGCCACTGAATGTTAGTGAAATTTAAGGGGATATTCACGATGTGGACCCACGATTTAAGATATGTGTGCCGTGTGTGTGCGCAAACTTTGTTCGCAGTAGACTTTGCACAATCATTTAAAATCGCAGGTTTATTTAGAAATTTCCACTTTGTGAGTTCTATAGTCTCTAAAAAGAACCAGCAAACTCAAAATGTCCCTCGAATATCTTGAGGTTCCCCAAAATTTGGTCTTACCGGCTGAAAAATCAAATACCTATTAATTTTCAAAATTTCTTCTTGAACTTCAAAGGCCGAGCAAAAGGTCAAGTCTACCAAAAATATGGAATGGTTCTTGGAATTACAATGGTTAATCTTCTCCTCATAAACTTTTGAATACTTCTACCCGGAACTTCGGTTTAAGTTTAAGTCAATAGGTTGACATTTCATTCGAAATTGAAATTTGATCTAAAAAGAGACATTCCTAAGGCATTGATTAAATTTAATTATCATTTCAGTATTAATTCACCTTACAAGCTATATTTTAATCAAGGCAGTCTAATCATTCCTTCTATCACAGAAAATTTTACATAGAAGTACAATTGGAAGCGCATCTCTACTTCAATTGATGATTATACCTTACTCAAAGTTATTGTGACATTGAAAATCAAGGTGGTTAGAGGGAGACGAACATTGTGAAAAAGAACTCAGAGAGCGAACAGCTGATTAATGATTTGAGTTTAAATTGTACTTCTATGTTAAACTTTTCTCTGCTCTCATCTGCTCAAGTGTGGAAATGGCTAAAGCATACTTTTTGCTAAATTTTATTTATTTATATGAAACAAACACAAGATATTTACATTTAAATTTTAAGTTTTTTGTACACTTAACAATCATGAACTTAACTCTAATCTAAGCGCTAATTGAAATCAAAACTTTCCAATTGTATGTAAATGAGTACTGCATTTTTTCTATTGAAACTCGAACAACAATACAACTTAGGTAATTTACAATACTTTTTTTTTTAAAAGATATTATCCGAAAGCGTTCCACTGGTTTCTCTTTATGGCCTGTGGAAGCTGTCACTTACGTACATATACGAGAAATACATATTGATTGTTCAAAGGCAAAAAACTGAGTTCGATTTGCAAGAAAATGAAGCCAAAATTGATAAATGTTATGTGTTGTCTGATGATAATGATAACGATCATGATATATATATATAAAATATACTTTATGAACTGTACTATTGAATATTAAATCAAATGTGTTTGCTGACCAGAGAACAAACTGGCGATTTCTTGAATATGGGCATACAAAAATGGTATAGATCTTGCCTTAAAGTCGATTGTAGGTCAAGTAATCTGAATGCTGAAGCTGATTTTGGCATTTAGCTCGTAAGTCGTTGCATTGCTGGTCGAATATTATGCTTCTTCGTATTCTTCTACCTTGTTCGGATATTATGCTATTCATGGCTACCTTTCTCTTATGCGGGGTTTCAACCATACGATTTATTCGATAGATATATAAAGCCTGTGTCCGTTTTCTATACAATCAAAAATTGATTTCGGCCATGCCTAAAATTAAATTTCGTTACGTTGGGAGGGGTCCGTATGAGCGCACAGATCTCAGAGATGGTAAGAGAGAAGTTTAATGTGTATGGGACTAAAACTTCTTATACTTGCAGGAAGATCAAGTTAATTTTCAAATTTGGTTACGCCCCCTCCCGTCCTGCAATTGGGTAAAAACATCATTCCTCCCACATAGACATATTTAGTAATCAGGAATATTTATGGATCCGCCATCGGTAAAAATCGGATGAACGGTTGTCGAGTTATGATCAAAAAGCTGTTCGCTGCTGCTTCCAGCTGCTACTGCAGCATATAAATGTATGCTAAGCGAATATTTTCGTTGGAACACAGTAAAGTTATAGTCTTTCCTGCTTTGCGATGTATTTAGCAACTTTTGTGGCGTCGAATGCTCGCCTGCTTCTGTGTTTCAGAATGTCTTAACCATGACTGCCGCTTCATTTGCTTAATGCTACGCAATTAAAATGGTTGCGCAGTCTCAGCAGCTCGTTGGGGTGCGATGTGCAAATTGTTGGCATCGATTACTCGCCTGCTTCTCGCCAGCTCACTTGGCTGCGATTGTTTCGTTGGCTTAGCAGCACTCTGGAATGTTATATGTTTGCAAATTGCTGCTATGGATTGCTCGCCTGTTATGCAGCTCTCCAATCTGCTTGTCAGCTAACCTTTTACATACTCCTAAGCTCCTCTTGCGAACAAGTTTCGTGACTTCTCATTACACCCATTCGACTTGCTCTTCAAGACTTTCGTTTTCCTGACATAGTTTGATCAGAAATCATAAAAGCTCATGCTAGGCTTAGGGCTTAGCGCATTTGCTTTTAGGTCCACCCATGATAGAACAATAAAGGTAGGGAGCTCGCAGTGTTCACCCTCAGCAAAGTACTTAAAACGTTCTGTGTTTCGCGTACTCTTGATGCGAGAGGTTCGTCGCGCAAAAGCGCAGTACTTAAACAAGAAAGAAAGTCGGTCAAGCCCGACTATAACATACTCTGTACCAAGAAAATTTGTCTTTTGATCATAACTGATCAACGAATGATGAACGAAAACCGTTCATCCGATCTTCTTCATTCCTTTGGCGGATCGATAAGTTATCCTAATAACTAAATATGTCCAGAAGGAACAAGCCATCTATCTTCAAAACTGTGGGAGATATGACGTTTTTTCTAAATTGCGGGGGCGGGAGGGGGCGTGGCCGAAATTGAAAATAAACTTGATCTGCCTGCAGACATAAGAAGCATATGTCCCATACATGTCAAACCTCTATCTCTTACCATCTCTGAGATCTGTGCCGTCATACGGACAGACAGACGGACGGACGGACAGACTGACAGACGGACTTGGCTATATCGACTCGGCTGTTAATGCTGATCAAGAATATATATACTTTATGGGGTCGGAGATGCTTTCTTCTGGATGTTACATACTTTTGCACAAACTTATAATACTCTATGTACCTTCGGTACAGAGTATAAAAAATTACCTTCTTTGTTGTATCATGTATCATTGTTCCACCTATACTTGGAAAACGGACCTCTAACAAAAAGATTAAACTTATCTCGCCCATTCTTGCTGTGTACTTTTTGTTCTAAGTTCTCTCGTCTTTTTTGTCATCAAGTCTCATTTGCTCTGTTCATTCCATGATTTCATTTTGTAGCTCGCCTTGTTCACAGAATATCCTATTTCTCTCCGCATGGGTCATAATATAATTACCCTTATCATATCCGTTAATGCAAACCGGCTCTGAATCGAACCAGTTTTGAACCGAACCGATCCGCTTATTCCAGCTGGGTGAACCGAACCGGCTTCCTCTTAGAATTCCTGAATCGAAAAGCATAAATAAAAACAGTTCTGTTCGGTTCACTTCTCTGACAAGATTAAACGGGAATCCCTTTCCTTTAGCCAATGATTTTTATTAATTTGGGAATTTGAGAAAGTTTTCTGCAATTGCCCGCCGATTTTCTAATAAACCTGTCATCAATCTTGTTTTTTCCTCTAGTGGACAGTATTTTCAATTTTCTGTGGGACTTTTTCACCTTTATTCAATTTTAGACAGAAGAGATTTTTGTCATATAATCCTTGCAGTTTTACGTTTCAGGGCCTGAACAGTAGGAACATCTAAACTCAATGCCTGAATACAAGCATGAAACTCACCCATAAGATCAACTATGTTTATGACATGTCAGTGTAAAATCCATGGCTGACACTCATAAAAACGACGTCATGAATTCAGGACCAGCCCTTCCATTTCAGGGCTGAATCAGCTATGATTCAGGTTTGAGCATAACTTAAGGGATATGATAAATAGGGTAATTACGATGCATGTTACGTATTCTTCTCTAGCCGATATTCTCACTTTTCGAAGGGCATTCCTCTAGGAAGTGAACCGAACTGAAACCGCGGTTCAGTTAACTCCAAAACCCAAGTAATCAACCGAACCGGCGGTTCAGACACTGTGTGAACCACTGAACCGACCCAGCACTTATTTTCGAGTGGTTTGCATCCCTGATCATAACCTTAGCAAGCAACAGGGCTGACCACTGAAGGCTTGGGAAATATACAGTGAAATCAGGAAGAAGGACAGAGAAAGATACACCACACACAATTTGTTCGATTTTAAAGCTTTATTCATAAATTAAGTGTCTTACGTTAAGTACTTGGCCTAATGGGGGTTCCGATTAAACTGGCATCTGATAGATTCGCTAGATTCCTTTCTATGTATTTGGCATATATATATTTTGTGCTGTTGTTTTGTCAGTGAATCTATTGCCCTAGTGGGGGGCACCCCTCTTACTGTATTTACAAATTATGTTTAACAAAACAAACAAATCCCTACGCCTTGGTCCCCTTAATACTCTCCGTCTCATGGTTGCCGCCGGCCAGCACAAAAATGGGCGCCGAGTAGTCCAAAGCCTTGTCACCCGGATAAACCGGATAGGTGGTGTAGGCGTCGTGCTGGTGCAACATTTTGGTACTCTTGCCACGCTTCAGCATCACATAGACCACAAAGATGCTGACCAGAAAGGCCGAACTGGTGGCCATTATAAAGAGAACCAGCTGAATGGACTCATCCTGAGCAGTGGCCGCCTGAGCCAGCGTTGGCACCGCACTGCGATGGACAAAGTGCGACCGAGTGAGATCTGGTCGGAAATGCCCGCCAGCTAATTGGAATTCACCCGCTGTGATGGCCGACTCAATGGCAAAGGCCAGATCCACTTTGGACTCCTGATGCAACTCAAAGCGTACGATCACAGAGCCATCGAAATTCTCCTGTACCCTAAGGTTCTCCACCGCCTTGCCCAGCAGCTGCTGCAGCTCCATGCGTATCGTGTCGTAGGCATTCCTCACACTCCGGCCGCTGGTGTTGGTCATGTGCAGTTCAATGGACACCGCCTCGATGGGTACCTGACTGCAGTGGCGATCGCCTTGGCCAAAGATTTGGCTGGCGTGCAGCTGATTGCCGGCGGCATCCACGCACCAGCAACTGCGGCCATTGCACTGAAGCGGTCGGAAGCCGCCTGTCTCGTCACAGCTGACGGGGAACGGGGCAGTGGCGGCCAAAGCGCGACAGCGTGTGGTCTTCAGCTGCATGGGCTTGAGAGCCTCCACCGTTAGCTGAGAGTCTAGCAATGAGTTGGCCAGTTCTAAGACCCTTTCCGTGGCTGTGGCCTCCACTTCCTCAAAGTTCAATTGTTCGCTGGCCACATCATTTAGCTGGGTTAGCTGGCTGATTAGCTGCTCCATCAGAGGATCACTCAGATCGAAGTTCTTACGATTGCGTGCCTGGCGACTATTGCAGATGGGCTCAATGTCGCGGGTGAGTGAACCCTTAAGTGGAGCTCCCTTCTTATCGGCACACCAGCAGACGCCGTAGGGACTAGGCAGCTGATCCTGGGTTTCCGCTGCAAAGGCACGACTTACGATCTCGGTGTGGCTAGCCCCTGTGGCCAACTGAGGCTGTTTGCCCAGACATTGGACTGGACTCCAGTGGCCAGTAATGGGATCACAGCGTGGCTGGAACCAAACGGAGGAGTGACCTGTGCGTTGGGCAGCCAAACTGTTCTTCAACTTGAGGCGCTCGCACTGGGTGAGCACTGAGGAAGAAGAGATGGAATCAAAGAGTTTCATTTGAGCTTGAAGAGGACTACCCACCTGGACAAACCGATGTGCAGGCCAGTTCATTGTGGAAGAGATTCTTGGTCTGACAGCTGGGTGCCTCCTCATCGATCTTCACCGCCAGACACTTGTTGGCATTGGGACTGAAGCGATATCGTGTGCTATTCCTGGACGAGCTGCTGGTGGCCAGGCAGAGGTTATCCATGGACTCGAAGCAAACATCTCTGGTCTTGGAGCAGCAGACCCCACGATTGCTCACTGGATTCAGCTGACAGGAATGGGTGGTGGGGCAGGCCTCGTGTTCGTTGTGCGGTCCACAGCTTATATCCAGCTCACCCTGTTGCAGGGGATTGCCCTCAGGGCAAACGGAAGATCTACGCGGCACACAGATGGGCATCTTCGGACAGGGACTGTCCACGCACTCCACACTAATGAGTTGGCATTCCTCAAGGCCGGAGCAGCTCACCTCATCGCAATAGTTGCGACACTCACACTGGGAGCAACCATTGGCATCCACCTGGTAACCACTTTCGCAGGTGAGATTGCACTGGAGGAGAGGCGCACAAGCCAAGCTGGAGTTCTCCTGGCAAACAGGAGTGGCGGGTGACTTGACTCTGGTACCCGACAAGATACCACCCTGCTCGTCCACACACCAGCACTGGCCATTTGGCGAGCATTGCACCTGCTCCCATTTTCCCGTCTGCACCTCACACTGGGCCACGGCCATCTGGCGAGCGGGTATGCCCAACTCGGAGCTCTGATGCAGCTGTATGCCCTGCAAGTGCTGGCAGGCGGTTTTCAATTGCGGCTCCACACACTGTGTGCCACAGCCATTGGAGCAGCAGCGTCGGGAGCCCTCGCAGTGGGCATCCGTGCGACATTCATAGGCGCAGGTATTGGCATCCAGATTATCCGGTCCCGGTGGCACCAGATACGGACACTGGCCCGGTTTACGGGGCAGACACGCTGGAACTGGTGGACAGTATTCACCCTCACAGCTCACATCCACAATGCGACACTCCTTGCCCTGACCGCAGCTAACACCCTCGCAGGGATCGCGACACTGACAGGCCGGACAGCGAGTGTCCTGATCCAGGGCAAAGCCATACTCACAGCCCATGCGACAGGTCAGATCCAGGCAGTCCAGCTCGTCGCGCAGCTTGTGGCACGAGTCGTCGGTGACATTGAAGCCCCTCGAGCGGGGTATCTCAGTGCCAAAGCTGTCCACACACCAGCACTGCTCCACCTCCAGTTCCACCAGCTCACTCTCGGACTCGGCACTGGGGCGACGGGGTGCCGACGCCACCTTCTTGAACTCCGTTTCGAACAGCTGACCCAGTCCCTGTTGACGCTCTGCGCCCACATCAATCACCTTAGCGCTGCGTCCCATCACCGGAGCCGCCACCTGCACCTTCAGAGCACTGTCCTCCACGCGGTATAGCTTCAGGCGTTCGGTATCGCGCCGGGAGCGCTTGCTTAGCAGCATGCGCATGCGACGTATGGTGTTCTCCTCCAGTATCTTTCGCTGTTCGTCACGGGTAACGCGTATCCTACTTAATCCACACTGCCGCGGCTGGTAGTCACCCTCATCGTTGCAACGTGGCGAGGATACAGCCAATTGCATGCCCGCCTCGGTGCCCTCCATGCGCTCCGAGAAGTCATGCAGATATTCGCACACTGCCAAAGGAACTCTTAGGATAACATTTCTCTCAGATTTAAGCTCTACTCACTGGTCTGCTGCCTTCCAGCTGACTCTTCCTCCGTTGGTGCTGTACTCTGTTCAGCCACAGGACAGCACACACTTTCCGTTTCACGGTGTAGTTTTGTGCATTGGTATTGTTCCGGACACACGATGCGATTGGTCATGGCCCGACCCTGCTTGGAGTCCGCTACGGGTTCAGGTTCAAAGAAGGCTGTGGCCTGAAAGCTGCTGCGTCCCTGTCGTTGCTCCTCAAAGCAATACATTACCTCACCGGTGACGGTGTCCGACAAGGGTGTGCCCACCTCACAGGGATTGGAATAGGCCAGGTCGGGCTTGCAGACGGGCCAAGAGGCGCACAATGAAGATCCAGACTCGCATAGAGGATCAGTGGCCACCTCGCAGTGCGAGCCAATGGAACACTTGAAACCCTCGCAGGGCTCGGAGCACTCGCAGGTGGGACAGCCATTGTGATCGTTCTGAAAGGATGCCTTTTATAATTGAATCCTTAAAAGGATCACCTCACGGACTCACCTTAAAGCCGTACTCACAGACCGCGGCACAAATGTTGGTGTCGCACTTCTCCATCTGGAAGCTTCTTCCGTATGAGCGACTAATCATATTTTCCCAGCCCTCACAGTTCACATTGTTGGCCGCACCCATGGACTCTTTGATCTTGTGCCCAGTGCGAGGATCTACACACCAGCAGACCAATCCATTGCGAGAACATTGACGCGGTGCATATTGCCCGCCCGGACCATTGCAGTCCGGCACATAGCCGCGTCCCTCACGCTCATTGATGGCCAGTATATCGGCCAGAGCCTTGGCCTGGTGGCAGCCGGTCACATTGCTGGGCTGCTGGCAATTAAACTGGCATCCCTTGGTGAAGCAACACTTCTCCATATTACGACACTCCAGGTCGTGAGTGCAGGCTGTGCCGCACATATAGCCAGTGCTTTCGGTGTATTGCGTCTGTTCGGGTGCCGGACAAATGCCCGGCTTCTGTAAGGTCAATGCACTGGGACAGCAGACACCATAATCATTGCCCGACTCCACCAGGCACTGATACAACGGTGGACACTGCGGCTTGCCCGGCTCTAGGCCACACAGAAATGGGCGCGCACTCTCCGCAATGGAGAGTGGAAGACCAGCTGGACAATAGTTGGATAGCGATCGGGCTTTCTTGCAAGTGGGCAATGGGGGACAAGGCTCTGACTTGCATTGCACCTCCTGCAGCTGACACGACTGACCATTGGGACAGGCCAGGCCATCGCAAGGATCCCGACAGCGGCACACTGAACAGCCAGTGTCCGAATCTCTAGCAAATCCCGAAGGACAGAACATTCGGCAAGCCGAGGCGGTACAATGTGCCGGCTCAACACAACGAACAGCCGCCTTGCTTTCGTTTCGTGTGCCCGGCAGCTCCATGCCGTACTCATCAATGCACCAGCAATCCTTGGCCGCCCGCTCGTCCGTGCATTGTATGGAATCAAATTTGCCATTTTTCAGGCAACGCGGAATGCGTATGGCAACTTCTTCGCCAATGGGCTGCAATGCTTTGGCACGTCGCGTTTCCGAGCGTCGCAGGTGCTGACAGGCCGTCAGATTTGCTGGTAATTGGGTGAAAGAACAGAACAAATTAGCTTTCAATCTCTAAGATGACTATTAAGCTAAGCATTTAAGGAGCTGAAATCGATTTGGAAAAGATTGATTTGAACTTGACTTTCGGAGTGGTTCTTGATAGCTCTTGAAATAAGTACTGAATTCTTGAAACAAGTATTAAACTTGGATCAATTCGGATCGGATTTGATAACCATGGAGGTAACCTCTCATAAAAATTAAAGTAAGTTAGGAATTTCAAAGAAAAAGCATCAAAACCTAAAGTTAATGTGAGAAATTTCGACAGCGTCAACCAAAATCTCTCTCAAAAGAACAGTCAGACAGGGTTCCTTAAGAAGAGACGAGCTCTGGGTCTCTCTCTCTCTCTCTGACACTCAGTGATGCATGACTTCGAGTGTGTTCGTCCTCCAGTGGCTATGGCTCTGGAACATTGCAGTAACTGTAAGGCCGCACACATTCACACACCTTAGAGTTACTTATCAGATACACTGATCGACTGTATTTTTCGCCAATTCCCAAAATCGACATGAAAAACAAGTAAGAAACTCTCTCAAGTCCGACTGCAACATGCTCTGTACCTCCCGAATATTGTATATTTTACACGAATTGTTAAGATGTGTAAAGTGCTGCCCAGCAATAAATGTTTGATTTCCCTATAACTCGCCAAATGTTTTTCAGATCTGCACTATTAAATCAGCCGATAGAGTAATATTCTTGATTTTCAACTAGGCATCGCATCGCATTCTCAATTTCCCTAGGAAAGAAATGTCCCATTTTAGAGACAATTCTGGTCGATATGAAAGCGATACTTTGGGGAGATGTGAAATCAATTAAAGCGCTACTTAATGGGAATTCTTCCAGGGGATTTCTTCCAAGAGTTAAGATAGCGATTCTTCTTGTAGATAAAAATAGAGGGAAGTTAACTTCTCGGCTTGGCTGGAAATTGTATATCCCTGGAGCACGTTTTTCTAACTAATTTGAAGGACATATCCACTGAAAACAATCACGTTTTTTTCACTAAGACTACTTTCCTGACTTAACTTTTGTTTGAAACTTAGTGGAATCATGGGAAAACATAGCAAAATAAGAAATGCATAGTTTGGAGGCGTTTTCTTTGAAAACAAAAAAGTTTTTCTCACTAAAATTTGTTTCTCGATCGATCATTCCTATGGCAGCCATAACCCATAGTCATCCGATTTTGACAAAACTTTGAAGAATTGTGTGAAAGCAAGATTTTTTGGACAACCTTATGTATATCCTCTGCAAGGGTACCAAAGCTATACTGATAAATGCCCCAAAAGTATGCAAATTTTCTTTACTTAAAAGCTTATACGAGTAATTGAGAGTCGGTTATGATAGCGCCAGACATAATACACACTCGGATTATCAGACCAGTTGAAGGTATTTGAAATGAGTCAACAGTAAGCCAAAAATAGAATTATATATATTGCTAATATTGCAAATATTCAAAAGCTTAACAAACTTTGAAGAGCATTTATCATAATATTCTTTATTGTGTTTTAATTTTATACCCATCAAAAATCGAAATAAAGTCCCATACGATTTTAGGATGTGTAGGAACGAATCTACAGGCCGAACCTTTTGCAGAGCCATTAAGAATTTCTATGCGTCTATCTGTCGCTCCATCATTTTCAGAAACCAAAACTGGTCTGGCAACATTTGCAAACCATGAAAATTGAACAAAACGAAAAGGACTAAAATTACAAAGCATGTTTGTACCTCTACCTATACACGTAATTGGGAAAGGTAAACTACCAAAATTTATGTACAGCATATATCGTGTGCATGTGGGAGAGGGTCTGTGACATACTTTCGTGTTATTCAACTGCGAAATCCCCAACCAACGACAGCGACGTCAATTTCACTTTTCTGTTTCGAACGTGACGCGTGCGTTGAAACTCATAAGAAACTGCAGAAATTGAAATTTAACGAAACCAAAAAAAAAATACAAATACAAAATGGAATTGCCTACGGCAGCCTAAACTCTTGCTGTTGTTATTGTTATTGTCTCAGGGCCAAGATTTCAATGGTGCTTTGTATGCGAATAGCCAGCTTGCCTTGTCTATGGCCACAAGGCGTATGAGCAATTTGTTTTCAAACATTCTGCCCTAACTTAATAAGGCAGCTTCATTCATATGCTTAATGCTTATGCAATTAAATTGCCGATTTAGCTGGCCTCACGCAACGCTGCTTTTTGGATTGCAACAGGCGAAGTCGCGACATTTGTGCTGGTCATTCCCTGTGCACTTTCGATACACATTTAATGCAGCTTATGCAATTGCCCATCGTCAGTGACTAATGGCAAAGAAGCACACATCCGCTTTGAATCTTTGCTATTTGGTTTGTTTTGTCTGTCAGTTTTCACTGTAAATTGAATGAAAGTTGTATTTTGGCAGCGCCTCCGCTTGAGTTTTTGCCATCAATTATATTTGTTTTTTTTTTTTTTTTAGTGAAATGAAAATGAAGCTTTCTTGAATGAAAACAAAACGCAAAAGTCGTTTGACAACAACTGGCATTTAAGTCGTATAAGACCCAACGGCTGTACGTGATTCTGGACCCCCTTCCAGCGCAATCAAGTTTGTCGCTTAAGTCTTTCGTTTCCGTAGAGAACCGTAACGAAAACGAAATCAAAGACAAGAAACTGGTACTAGGGTACTAGACACATTGTCTGTGCTGGGCTGGCTAGGAGTGAGGGTTGACCGACTGACATAGCTAGAGTTTTTATTTGGTTTTGTGCTTTGTTTCCCATTTTCCCCTCAACCAAAGCTGGGCGCTCTTAACGGTTTTTGGCGTACATCACAAGTTCGTGCTCTAAGCGCTTTTTAATGATGGCGTGCTCTATATGTATAAAGCCTCTTTGGTGGATGTCTGGTGCGGAAACGACGCACACAAACACACACACCGATAATTACCAGCTAAAAACTTTTGCAATTGCATTTGGTTTGCTCCACATTTGGCCGCCAGAGTTCATTGACATTGGCCAAAAAACTGTGAGTATACAAAAAAAAAAACCCAAAATTAAAAGAAGGCAATGTTTTGGCATCTGCCCCTCTTTACACTTGAAAAAAATGTACCATTACATTTTTTAAATTTTAATATGTATTGTTTTTGTTTACTTTTTATTTTATTTATTTTATTGAAAAAATAGAGGAAATTTTCTATACCCTAGCAGAACGTTTTTCTAACTAATTTAAAGGACATCTCCACTGAAAACAAGCAAGTTTTTCTCATTAATACTACTTTTCTGACTCTACTTTTGTATGACAGCTAAACTATATAGATGTTTGATTTTGATTAAACTTAGTGGAATCATGGGAAAACATAGCAAACTAAGAAATACAAAGTTTGGAGGCGTTTTCTTTGAAAACAAAAAAGTTTTTCTCACTAAAATTTGTTTCTCGACCGATCATTCCCATGGCAGCTATAACCTATAGTCATCCGATTTTGACAAAACTTTGAAGAATTGTGTGAAAGCTATTAAAATAAATATATGCCAATTTGAAAGAGGATTACATTGAAAACAATAAAGTTTTTCTTACTAAGACTAATTTCTAACCTTAATTTTTTATAACAGCTATACTATATAGATGGCCGATTTTGACCAAACTTGGCAGAATCATGCAAAGGCATAGAAAACTAATAAATACGGAGCTTGAAGACGTTAGCAGTGAAAACAAAAAAAGTTTTTCACACTAGAACTAGATTTTCGACCGATCGTTCCTATGGCAGCTATATGTTATAGTCATCCGATCCGGCTGGTTCCGACATATGCGCAGCGTATTTATACCAGAAAACTTCGTGCAAAGTTTTGTGGCGATAGTTTAAAAACTGACAGAGGAAATGGCATAAAAACAGACGGACGGACTCAGTTTGTTATGCTGATCAAGAATAAATATACTTTATGTGGTCGGAAATGCGTTCTTCTACGCGTTACAAACATCTGGACAATTTCAATATACACTTTGCAAGGGTATAAAACTGCCCCGTTTTCAATGTAAATGTCTTTAAACATTATAGTTATTGATTGCTCATGAATTTTTATAAAATCGGTTAACTATATAGTATAGCTGCCATACAATTCTGAAAAATAGATAAGACTTTTTGTTTGATAATAGTCTTGAAGTTTGCCATTCCTTCAACTTATATGCCTTCACCAGGTTCTACAAAGCTTAGTCAAAATCAGATGACTATAGCATATAGCTGTCATACATCGGTAGAAGAATGGGTCTTAGTGACTAGCACAATAAGTTCTTTGTTTCCTTGAACTGAACTAGCTTATTGATACATAAATGTTTTATGTGAATTTACACTTAAATTATCATTCGACATTTTCTCATGATTTGAAAAGGTCAATTGATAAGCTATTTACATTGAAAATATGACAACATGACAACATTCATGTGTCGAACAGTGGGAAGGCATCCTGAGGGAAAACAAAGGACGTGTTCGGCAGAAGGATTGATCAATGAGCAAGTATAAAAAAAAAGGTTTATTTTTTCGAAAAACAGTTTAAGCTACAAAATTTTGTTTCCTTTCCTTGTCATCATGGAAATTTTTGTTAGTTTACTCATAACTTATTTGTAAATAAAATGCACAAAATATTCAAGATACGTATATCAGTATCATAGGGTTATCACTGGAGTTCAGCAGAAAGATCAGTGAAAATGTATAATTGATCAGGGAGCAAGAATGCTGAACGCGGCCAATGTTTACGGGTCAGCTAGCTTACAATAAAAGCAAAAAAAATCCCATTTCACATTTCTACTTCAGAAAACATGTTGAACATATTTCCCTGATTTAGAATTCTTGCATATTTTTTTCAAGTGTACTCACCATTCGTCCGTTTAGCCTGGGCAACTGGCAGTGCGGGTAGCCCGAGCAGCAACATCACCAGGCAACATGAAAACAGCTTCAGCCAACGTTGATCATAGTGAGCCATTTTCGGGCATACAAAAATTCAGCCCAAAACACAAAATAAAATACAACTTTCCTGTTTGTGGCAGCTGCAAAAAAAAAAAAATGGAAATAAAAAGCGGGGAAGAGCATTGCGAGTGAGTAATTTATAATAACCAAGTCACACCGCGCACCTCTTTGTCACGTTTGACGTCACAAAAAATTTGAATATTTAGATACTTTCACTATCAACAGGTTTACGTTTTGCCTAAAAGAACCACCATGACAGGCATTTTTGGATTATATAATATGAGAAAATTATCTCTGAAGAAGTTGGGCGATGTTAACTGGCAACTTGCTCCAAGTTGAGTGATTAACCAGTGCAAGCGGCGGCGGCATTGGCTTTGCACACGCTAAGCTTTCACTTTGTTTGGCAGTCACCAATTTTGGTTCGTCTTCTTCTTTTTCTGCATTTGCTTTTTGGTGAACTAACTTTTTCGTACGTTTTCCGGTCCATTGAAAACGGCCGAGCGGGAGCAATGCCAAAGCAATCCCCCCACTTTAATCACCAGCCGCCGGGGGATTTTCACTCGCTAGGAGTGAAATAATTATATAATGCACGCTGGTCGTTAAACTAAGCTTTAAAACCACATTTTTTTTTTAGGAAAAATCCAGCAACACGGAACTAAAATTTTTGTGTAAATTCTAGTTTTTGAATTTCAAAATGAAAGCCTCTTTAGGCGCACCCAGAGATTTCACCGACACATGCAAAAAAAAAAAAACAAAGACACAAAGAAGAAAAGCCTTAACCTGAGTTTATTGTTTGTCATTGAAAATAGCACAAGCGTTTTTTGTGGCTTTTGTGGCCCGTTAAAGTCAAGTGTGGTTAATGGGAGTGTTGTTGCAGTTGACCCTGCCACATTAGCCTGATATGCTATGCTTGGCCTGGCCGCCGCTCGCCTTCCCTGCGACAGTTAGTAGAGTGTAAAGTTTAATGATTGGTGAAATGAGGTCACATGTCAAGTTGGACGAGGGTAAACCATGAAGTATACTACTGGGCGATGGTGTTTGATGGAAAGTAAAATATACGTGTATGTCTCTACTCCTACGCTTACAATTCTGGTTGGTTCAATAATTATGTTAGGGTAAACGGTTACAGTCTGGTTCGACCGATTACTCCCAATGTATTTGGGAAGGCCGGTAGTAGGGGACGGCCGAAAGTTGCGGCAAGTCTTTGCCAAGCTGGGTGTAAGCGAGAAAGCTAAGCTAACTTTGTCTGTGCCAAGGTTTTTATACCTGTTACTCGAAGAGTAAAAAGGGTATACTAAAGTAGTGCTATTGTATGTAACCTCCTACCCGAATAAAGTATTTATATTCTTGATCCGTATCAATAGTCGAGTCGATATAGCCATGTCCGTCTGTCTGTATGAACACCTTGATCTCAGAGACTATAAGAGCTAGAGCCACCAAATTTTAAATGTAGACTAGTATTGTCTGCACGTAGATCAAGTTTATTTCAAAATTTTATATCACATACATTTTTTAAGATTTTGAGCTCACATTTTGCAGTCTCTCAAATTTTTATAGAGATCGGAAAATAAATGGCAGAGTTAAAAAATGTTGCATACTTATCTGAGCCACATAAGGTTATTAAACAATTATTCTCCTGAGTTTTCTTTCTTTTGTATGACAGCTGTCCGATTTTCATGAAACTTTGTAGAATTATAAAAAAGCACAGAAAACATATGAATACAAAGTTAGAAAACGTTTCCATTGAAAAGAAAAAAGTTTTTCTTGCTGAAACTAGTATTCAGACCGATTGTTCCTATGGGAGCTATGAGATATAGTCATCTGATCCGGTCGGTTCCGACATATAAGTATCGTTCAGCAAAAAGAAGACTCTGTGCTCGAAGACTGAGAGACTAGTTTGCGTAGAAACAGATAGACAGACAGGCGGACGGACAGAAGGGCGGACAAAGGTAAATCGACTCAGCTGGTAACCCAGATCCAGAATTTCTAGGCGTTGCAATCTTTTGATCATAATTATAATACCCTTTGCTAGTCCAACTAAGAAGAAACGAACGAAGCTTAAAAAGTCTAGGATAATCAATATTGGTACTCAGTAAATCGAACATCGTCTACTTTCAACAAGTAATAAATTGCTCAGGGATGCCAAAAATAATATCGATATATCGAAGTTTCGACATTTGTATCCAAAAATACGATATATATCGTTATGGAATACTTGTTTTGAGGTGCAATATCGGATGTTGATATTTTTGAGCTACAATTGATGATATGATGATTTCGTGAGCTACATCCAATTCTGGTAAAAATGTGGAAAAATTTGATTCTCAATTTAAACTCAACAAGGATTTTCTTTAAAAAATAAAATAATAATAATTAATAAAATAAAATACATATCCTTAATCTATATTTTGCTGTGTCGCAATATGGGTCTAAGTAGTGTTTCGACTTTGGTTTTTGGGTCCCTCAATCCTTCAGACAAAATATAGTTGTATTTTGCTAAAAAAAAAAAACATATCCGATCTTATATATTATATTTAATAGCTTCTTTAGCTGGATGCTTCCTTCTCATCGAATATAAGTATCTAATTTTGTACCAAAAAATTAATAATAAACAAATTAATGAGTAAAGAAATGATCTGAGAACTGAACCTTAGATTTCCATCGGGTTCGAACCCGAGTTTCAGAGGTTTGTCGATTTTGATTTTATACATTTTGATCTCAGTGCTACATAACATCTAAATTAGCTTAATAAACAAACTATTCTAAAGAAATTGAATTTTTTTTTAAAAATATTGAAAATATTTCCCTATAAAATATTTATATCGAAATGATACTTTTTCATCATTGTCCAAAAATATTGCTTTAGAAAATTACATAAAATCTATCTATTCCAATTTGATCTTTTTTTGATCATTGAAGTTTGCTAGAAGTGATGTGAACTGAACCATACATCAATAACCGAACCGCTAATTGTAGCTGATTAACCGAACCGGCGTCCCTTATCTTATTCGAATATGCTGAATATGAAAACCACAAAGCAAAACGGTTCGGTTCAGTTACTCGACAGTGAAGGCGTTAAAATTTAATTTAATTTATGTAGCTGCCAATCTTTTTCATCTGCAATTACCCACCAACCTCTTTATATGCCTGTCAAAAATTGCATTTCTTTTTTGAAAGTTGCTTAAAAGGTTTCTATCAAGCCCTTAGTGTAATTAGAAAGGATATACACTTCAGCTATGTAACGTGGGTTTATCAATTCACAACTGCGACCAAATAACAATCAACACAAAGTACAGTTTTCGTCAAAATGATGGCTTACTCAATGCAAATGGTTTCAAGAATAGCACAAATTAACAAAATTTGGTTTTGATTTCTCCAATATCAATATAACTTCCCAAAACGGAATGGTTTTCCAAAATGACATTCTCAAATAAACCTCATAAATAGGCCTGCAAATAAGTTTAAAGCCCTTGTTGGTGTCTGTTCGATTTTGTCCAAACTGACTTTCAATCCGCACTAAAGTACTTATAAAAATATTTTAAAATATGCCTTAGAAACGCATGAAGCGATTGTTTTTTAAGGTAAATCCAACAACCAAAATGTGTCGAAATTTTAGCTTTGCACTTTTGAGGCTCTCCAAAGTGCTTCAAATTATGAAGCGGTTTTGACATCATTACACAGAATAAAAATCAAAATTCGGGATTGAAAACAGGGTAATCCTGGAGTAGGCTTGAAGTGATCGTGTTTTTCGAGATTGAAAAAAAAGTGGAAGTTAAATCAATCCTTTTTCCGGGATCAGCTCAAGAATATTCGGGATCACTCCGTTTTCAAATCCATTTCGGGTTGATTGTTTTTTTTGAGTGTAGAGTTTTCGAATAGTATTAGGACAACTATAAGCAATAGAGTCTGTCAAGTCCGACCATAACATACTATCCACCTAAAGAAGATTATATTTATCACACAAAGTATTAAGGTGTGTACAGTGCTGCCCAGCGCTGTTTCAGCCGCTACTAACTATCCATAAATACGAATTACTCCCTATAAAATTGTGGGAGATATGACGATTTTGACCAATTTTATGGGTAAGGTAAAAATTAAAAAATAAAGTGGATCTGCCTGCAAGTATAAGAAGCATATGTCACATATATATCGATCCTCTATTTACCTACCATTGAGTTCCTTTCGGAAAAGATTATGATCCGAGGGCTGTTAAAAAAGCGACTTATGTAAAAGCCTTCTCTGCCACTGTCTTAGCGATACCCAATACATTTGGCCAACGCTTTCTGACAAATCCCTCAGAAATGTCTAAGACAGAGGTACAGAGGTCTCTAGAAATGTTTTTTCTGTGTGGAACCTCCTCCGGCTTATGGATATATTTTGGTTTCACAACTGGCCCAGCTTGATCCAAGTATATAAGCAATTGATACGATTGCGTTGTTTACACGCTCATGTAGGGTTTCTGGCCGAAAAACCCAACCCAATTAACTCGAGCAGAGCAACAGCGGTACAAAAATCAAAAGATTGCTTTGAGTTTTACTTTCTATTGGTTAAACGGTTTGACTCGTTGGCTCTAGAGAGCAAGTGCTTAGTTGGTTTAGGCAATTGGGTCGATCATTAACGATCAATGATCGGCCCATACGAAATGGGTACTCATGACAGTTGAAATACCCACGGATATATTTTTCCTACGTATTTCGTATATTTCTCTGTAAGAGGATTATGAGATTTCTTTTCCCATGTCTTGAGTATTTTCCCCCAAAAGTTGTGTTGTTTTTTTTTTTTTGATGGTTTCTTAACTTTTTCTGCTACAGTTATTTTCGGCCCGAGTGTGTTTACACACTTGCGAAATGTTCCCAACTCTGACTAAGTATTACTTGCCTAACGGTTTGACTTGGTCTCTTGCGCAGTTAATGTCGTTGCGCGTGTCGGACTTTTGACTGACCAAAAATAGCATAAAAATAAATTAAAGAAATTAAACTTCAGTTACTGCTCAGAGCTTGCAAAACGTTGTGGCAAAATGTAAACAGTTAACCTTGTGAAAACATTTAGATACTTGAAGTGCCAGTTTCAATTTCAATTGAACCACATGCGTTTGTCTATTGCTCAACAAACCTGTTTACTTCCAGAGATGCAGCTAATCCAATAAAAAGTGAAATTATTTGAATGCGTCGCCTTTTGATTTGTGGTAAAGCGATTGGTTTTTTCGTTTTTCGATTTTTGATTTCTATTTGGTGTGCTTTATTCCAGGTGCACACAGTTGGCTGCAAAATTAGCAATTTTCACAATTTCACTGGGCCTCTACACACACACACACATACACCAAAAATTTTGCAGTTTTCACTTTGAATTTCTACGACGAACACCAAGAAACTCTCTCGTAACGATTTGATTTGATTGCTTTCTTTCGTGGCGCGGCAATTCAAAATTCGCGTGCAACTTCAACGGCTTGCGTGGAGCATTTGAGCTTTGGCAATGTCTGGCGCTGGCCTAGTAAGCCGTGTTTAGTTGGCTGGTATGGCTGAGGTTCGACAGCGAACATGTTGGCTAACCCATGTTTGTGACGCACTTAGTTTACCTTTGTCTCTATTGGCACTGGGTGCGTTGGAGTTTCAAAATGAAGGCACCTCAATGTCCATTTATTCATGCTCCAATTCAACAGGCAACTAGATTTGGATTCTCTTTGAGGGTGGGGCGGGGTCATCAGCCAGTTGTGAATGAATCACAAAGTTCACCCAATGCATAATTATTAGTACACTTAACCTTCGTTAGCCAGAATAAGCTTGACTTTGGGCAAAACCAGCCACTGGGCTGAGTCAAAGCTCATGCGTGCATAAGTACGTCAATCAAGACTAGCAAGGGCATTGATTTATGACAAAACATTAACTTTTTGTGGATGTTGTTGTTGTTGTTGTTGATGTTGATGGTTGCAGCAGCTTCCGCTTCGCCTGAATTTCGCACGCTTTTGCCATCTTTCGACGGGGGCTTTCTTATTTAATTTCATTAATGAAATCATCATCATTAAATAAAGTGCGATGCCTGAAGTTCCGTGACAGAAAAGACACGCAAATTGCCAGAAACATAAAACACGAATAAAAATTTTCTAAAGAAAGGACAGTTTAAGAAAAGGTTTTACTATGTACATTCAGTTTTAGACAGGGATGAAAACCGTTTGGACTAAGCAACTGTTGCGGTTTAGTGGTTTATGTTGGTTAATAACATGGTTTTGTAAGAGAATTAATACGTAGTTTTGAATCGGTTCACTGGTTCACTCTGAATTTCTTACCTTAATTCTGCGTAACAAACTATTTTTTCTAACCTTTCGAAGGTAAGTAAGTCTGCAAAATGCCACTAACGCCATTCATGTTCTTGGTATTGCCTGAAATGTTGTCAAATCTCAACACTTAAATCCCTTCATTAAGTGTATGGATCCAAAGTTTTCATAAAGTTAAAAAAACATAATATCGTCGAATCCTTTACTTAGTTTTAACATCTAGAAATTTTCTGCCGGACTTTCGAAGATTAAGAGATCACCTTATTGTTTAAAGATTGTCCCTAACTTCGCCAAATCACAAGCTTTCTTTAAATTTTATATACCAAATCCCCATTTGTTCTAAATTCTGCTAGGAAAGTTCATTTTTTCTAAACTTTCGAATATAAGGCAGTTTGAATAAAGTTTAATAGCTTATTTCTGTACTGCACAGAAAAAAATATGATCAAATATCGACTAAATCTTTCAATATAATTTGAAAAATTTCAAAGATACATTCAATATGATGCTATGGTACTACATTGGTACTAAAAATGTTATATTAATTGGTGAAATCATCACAGTCATCTAAAATATGCTTTAGTGACCTTGATTTCAGATCAAAGTAGACATCGAAAATGTGAGAGCAGAAAGAGCCACGCAGATCATTCTCAAATCAAAGGGAGATAGCTATAGTGCAACTCGAAAAAGGCAAAAACAATGTTCATGTCTCTGCAGCGGCAAGCGAGACAGCGAATACTCTTTCGATTAGTCTGTTTTTGCTTTCATTGCTGACTGCAGTTCCCAACCGCTTAAAGCGGTGAGCGCATGGAGAGACATTCAAACAGCGATAGTCATTAGCGAAAAGCCTACTGAATGTTGAATCGGGAGATTCATGAAACAGTACTGTATAGGCAACCAGCTATTTTTGGTGTATATAAATGCATAAGGGATTTACAGTTGTGAACAAACGCAACTTTTCGGGACCTCTAACCAGCTAAAGACACTAATTATTATTCAAATATAAACCATGTCAGGGTACTATTAAACTATAGCTTTTATATTATTAAATACACCATGGGTAATACATTAATACCACTTTTATGTTATAATAAATCGAGAGCGTAAGTTAAAGTCGGCTCTGCCCGACTTCGAAATACCCGTTACTCAAGGCAATTAGTGTTTAATAACCTCAATCGGCTCAGATAAGTATGCAACGTTTTTTTAACTCTGTCATTTATTATCCGATCTTTATGAAAATTTGTGGGATTGTACACATTGGCCTGCTGCAAAATCTGAGCTCGATAGCTTACAAATTGTAGGAGATATTCAACATTTGTTATTGCGTGGGCGGGAGGGGGTGTGGCTAAAATTTGAAACAAACTTGATCTGCCTACAGACAATACTAGCCTACATCTAAAATTTGGTTGCTCTAGCTCTTCTAGTCTCTGAGATCTAGGTGTTCATACAGACGGACGGACATGGCTATATCGACTCGGCTATTGATCCTGATGAAGAATATATATACTTTATGATATCGGAGATGCTTCCTTCTGCCTGTTACATACATTTGCACTACTTTAGTATACCCTATTTACTCTACGAGTAACGGGTATAAAAATTCCAGCCTTGTCGTACAGGTATTTTGAAAATACTGCATTGATACTATAAAAATATATCAGGGATATTAACAAATATCATATTGTTAATCTGAAAAATTTCACTTTGATATGTTCGAAATGTTAGAGTGATATATTCGAATCTTTTTTTCCGGTGTGGTGTCGTCCTTAGTTTCGCCTTATCTGAAACCTGAGAACCTTTCCTTGAGTATATCGATGCGACTTTATCTTGACAGTCATATTTTCGTACTTTTGAACGTAAAATCTTAAACGATGTCAAAAACTTCTTTCTGTTCAAGGATGGACCTTAATTCTACCGAATCTTAACCCTCTAAGCTAGATCTGAAGTCTATCGTTCAATGAATGTTGTTGAAATGATTTGAAACTTTTTTTGGAAATGTGTGAAAGTTTGAATAACTATCTGATTACTATCTGATGTAACATAAAGCTAAATTACATTGTATTCAAATACAATATAAAATACATATTACGTCTGGTGTAAAGAGGTCTTAAACCTCAGGTTTGTATATGAATCAACCCTATCTGGTCTACATCTAAAACAAACTCGATCTGCGTACGGTATACACCTACCTTCATTATTGTTGCATTTCGAAAACTCTTATTAAGCATGTTAAACTGAACCGAACCTTATTTTTTCGTAAAAGTGGTCCGATTCGGGTTTGGGTTCGAGGATTCAAAAATGTAAGGCGAATGTAAGGACCACAAAAAACTCGAACCGAACCGGTTCTCAGGAGTTCGGTTCCGGACCGGTTTGCAGCCTTGCTTCTGGGGTTTTTGATTTTTGCTTAGTTCTTTAGAAAATTCTTTTAGACCTTCAAGTCGATTTTAAAGTGTTTTCTTTGTTTGTCAATACGGTAGACCTAGCGAAATGGGCCTGGCCATACAGGGTCCCTGTAGCTTTCGATCAAGTTGTTTGATTGATTTTGAACAATTAAAATCACATTTATTAGCATTTTGGGACACTGGCGCTCTTTCATGCTAAGTTTCATGGTGGAAGGCCAAACATAATTATAGCCATCAAAAGACTCGTTCCAACTGAAATGTTAGCATAGTTCGCCAACTTTCCCATACATTGATTTCCTTGCCTTATTTCCCCGCATCTCATGTTGCACTTACATCGTTTATCAGCTCATACAAGCTGTGCTTCCAACTGCGCTCCAAGTTTGCTGCCGGCTTACGAACTTGCTTGACGTCTTCGCCCAGACGAAAGTGAAAGTTCTGTGATGGCTCATCTGAGCAAAGAGAAACAAAAATAAAATCAACACAATAAAACGCTGGGTATGACATAAATTGTGAAGTGTCTTTTGTTTTTTATTATCGGTTAATAAACTAATATATGATTTATATTCATATACATATATGTTGCTTGCTGCTCGGTACAGTTGGGTCAAATAGGTCTTACTGGGATATCAGCAATTAAAAATATGTGCTTGATTTTGATTCATAAGCACCCACTTGATCCAACTCCACCGTACGGGGAGGACACTAGACACTAGGAGAACAAACAAGTCTTTATTTAAATTTGTTGAGGGGGGGCAACTCGGCTGGCAAGTGTATTTATAAGTTAATTTAAGTTTTAAAGTGTGTGTTTTAAATTAGAAACAGTTGATTTCAATAGAGGTGACTGCCTAACCTGTCCTGTGTGTGTTCTTCAAAGTTTGTTCTATATGTGAGAGTAAAAGTTTCGGATTTTGATTTCTTTGCTGGAGAGTGCCTAGTAGTTAATTGTTGTCTGTGGTGTGCCAAGTGGAAACCTTACTCTTAGTTGCTGAAAATTTACTTGATTTTGAATGGAAATAAAACCGTTTGATTCGATTCTCTCGATTTGAGTGTGAGTTTGTGTGTTTAGTTTAGCTGCATAATTTTACGTAAATGTATTTACAGGCGCATTACAATGTTTGCTTTGTTCTTTGTTGTTCTGCACGGGAAAGGAAAATGTATAACCTACTATTGAACACAGTTTAGCATATTTCCTTTTGTTCGTCAACATTGATCACTTTTGCTACACAATCAAAATAAATGTCTTTTTGTCGTCTTGTCTGCAAATTGCATAAATAAATTCTAACAACACGCTTAAGCTTAGTTCATGTGGGTGGTGTAAAAAAAAAACGGCTGCCGCTACTAAATTAGATTAATAAATAAAACATTTTACAAACTATTGCAACGCTACACGACCTATGGACTATATCAAAATTGTATATAACTTGTGTGTATATATATAAATAAGTTCTTTTTGCTAAAAATTGTTATTATTATGCAATATTATTAGTATTAGTAATAAACTAATGCATTAAAGTAGTAATAACTGCGGATCAGCAACCTGCTAGCTGTCGGCCTGTTGTGTTGCTCTATGTGTGTGTGTGTCTGGGGTAGAAGAAATTGGGGAGGGGGCGGGGTACCTATGGGCTAATTACATATTATCATAATTATTATCGATTTATCATTAGCAATATTATTGTTATTGTTATTATGTACAACTGTCTGGATGCTGGCTCTGCTTGCGTTTTGATTTGGGCTCCTTGGGATGCTGCTCAATCGATGGACGTCGCGGATTGCCCAGCGTGACTAAAGCGCTGGCCACGGCCAGGCCAGCCGATTGGCCAGCTGGAGCTTGGGATAGGCCGCCTGTTGAAAATAAGTTGTAGAAAACCATATCAAATTAGGCATAATAATTAAAAGTTGAAAGTGTTTGTTCAGCCCTTGCAGGTTAAAACATGGAAAGTGCCTCAAAAAATAGTCAAGCTAACAATAATACGGACCTTTACCGTTAAAATGTCAAAACAAACAAGTTTTTTTTTTCCAAATCCCACTTTGCGACCGATTGTTGCTAGGACATAGTCATCTGATTTGGTCGGTTCCAACATTTTAGTAATGTGTAATACAAAGAAAACCCTGTGCGACATTTCAGCTCAATTGCTTCAAAACGGAGTCTAATTTAAGTAGAAATAGAAAGACGGACCATAGCAAGTCTATGGTGGGAAAATAAGTATTTCTAAGCATATGAATAAATATTAAAGGTTTGTCTCTTTTCAAAAAAATACTGTATATCCGAATTTTGTGTTTTAATTTTAAACTTTTAAAGCAATACTCAACGTTAAGGTGGATTTTGAAGCAACCTTTTTTTTTGGCCACACTGTTTTGGGCGGCTTCGCCTTTTTTGGCCCCACATGCTTCTGTCAAACATGTTCAGTTTAGTCTATAATTCAACCATGAATCGACTTACATACAAACAATGCTTGCAGACTATTCAATTTTATTATCAAAATTATATTTCTTTCTTACACTTTTTTATCGGAAAATTGTGTTCAGCGACAAAGCTCATTTCTGGTTGAATAAATAGGTGAACAAACAAAATTGTCGTATTTGGTGTGAATAGCAGCCAGAAACATTGCATGAACTGTCAATGCTTCCCCATCTCAAAAAATGTACTGTTTGGTGAGAATTATGGAAGCATTATTGGAAGAACTTTTTATACTCTGAACCGTAGGTACATGGAGTATAATAAATTGTGCAAAAGTATGTAACAGCCAGATGGAATCATTTCCGACCCTATAAAGTATATATATTCTTGATCAGCATCAACAGCCGAGTCATGTCAGATCTTATATATCTCATATATGGGACATATGCAGATCAAGTTTATTTAAAATTTTTTTTTTTATCTTAAATTTTTAGCCAGTGATGATAGCAAACGGTTCAAATGTATTTTTCCGTGCTAAATTCAAATAGATTATTCCATTTGCCCTGCCACGTCATTGGTTTATTCACATTTGTAGATCCTGTTGCCACATTTATTAACCTATCCAAACCTAATACGTAAACTTAGTTGAATAACGATCGCGAAACCCAAAATAATGTTTTGATCTAATTACTAAGATAGCATTTTTTTGATTTAGATATAGAAAGTTAAATTTTTTTTTTTTTTAATTATTTAAAAACATTAAATCCTCCTTTCTTTCACCTTTTCCCCCCCAAGTTTAAGAAACTCATAAAATTTAATCTGAATGATATTTAAAAATGAACTTGTTAATAGACCATTGTGCTCTTAAGTTTACTACATTTACTCATTATGGATATCATCGCGCATTTAGAAGATACTATCCGACAGATTTCACTTCAATTAATACGAAAATTTCATAAAATACGAAAATAATAACTTAAAAATTGTGAAAAAAGATAGTTGATATTATAAAGGAAAAAATATAGCTATGATTTTTACTTATCTTGTAAACGTTTTAAAGGAATATTTTATGAAAAAAATAGTAAAAATAAGTCGAAAATTCGATAAGTTTTTAGTCTAAACGTGTCATAATACTACAAATTTGTAAATGTAGACAATTGAAGAACACAATGGACTATAACCTAGTTAGTTTTGTGAATTTCTTCAATTAGTGGACAAATTTTACAAATATTTTTCTCTTGGGGAGAAAGTCAATTATGTCTGAAAAGTTCGTATTTTTAATATTTAAATCGAAATAATGTTATCTTAGGATAAGATACGTTGGTTTTAATTTTTCCTGATCGTTATTCAACTATGTTTACGTAGAATCAAGTTTGGGTTGACTAGGTTAATTAATGTGGCTACAGGAACTAGAAATATGATGCAAATGTATCTTAAACCTGATGAAAATACATTAGGAACGTTTGCTGTCTTTTCAGGTAAGAAAATTGAAGTTTTTTTTTGTAATCCTGAGTTACAGGAATGGCATTCTCCAATCTCCCTCACAGAATACCTTTTCATAATGGCAATTAAAATGTTGAAAGCGATCAGGTTTAAAGTCGGAGGACTTGGTTTTCGTTTTAGACCCGTGCTTTTGGTGTACATTTTCTTGGAATAGTTCCAAAAACCTATATAGCTCTGAAGCAATTTCGTTTAATTCGTTGTTCGTCCTGCTAATAAGAACTAAAATGGCAAAATCTAGATGCAAGCATCGCTTTTGAATCAGCCAATTTCAAATGCATAAAATTTATCTTGCAAGGGCTTACAACTTTTAAATAGAAACGATTCGAACCCGTGGGTAGCCGGACTAGAAGCGAGAGCACAGCCGCTCGATTGCCGCTGCAAGGCTCCAAGGCAATAGGACTGGGACATTCCTGTTTAAAATTATATTGAAAAACGTTAAAAAATAACCAAACAATTCTCAGTGATTACTCACCTTCTTGCGTTTCTTGGACAGGTGGCCGATGCCCTCCAGCGTTAGACTCAGATCAATATTCTCACGCTTTTCAATATCGACCAGCACCTTTGAACAGATGTTTAAGTAACTTTCTACGCTGACTGAAAATCTTTTCAACCAAACTCACCTGTGAAAATGGCCGACTTGCCATCTGCTCCATTTCGACAAACAAACGCTGCCGCCGACGAAACATATCATATTTCTGCTTAATCTTCCACAGCACTGCCGCCATGAGCAGCAGCAGCAGGAAGCACGACGAGAACGTGATGAAAAACTGCTGCAGATTTAGCTTGGGATATTGCGAGAACGCAATCTGTATCCAAATCGGCGGCTGAAAGTCATGCACGAACACATAGAACGTGGTCAGCGAACTATTGTCATCCGGCGAATGGCCAAATTGATATTCCGTTTTGGCAAACCGATGACGAAATGTGGAGCAGTTGACGCCCACCAAAATGAGCTTATCTGGCGAACCGGCACGCCTCACCGAAATGTCCATTTTGGCTGGCACACTGCAGGTAATGGTAAAGTCCGCATCGATCTCCGGTTTGCCGGGCGAGTTGCGAAAGTTGATCTGGGTGAAATGGCGATCCTCTTTTTTGGACAGATTGAAGGTGAACTGATAGTCGATGGTGAGTTCGTAGTAGCAGGAGTCGCGCAAGGGATCGCCGTGGTAATGGTTCTGCGAGTCACATTTCTCGCAATGATCGCCCACAATGCCCTTGGTGCTACAATAGCATTTGCCCGTGTCCGGATGACAATAGTCGCCCTGTCCGTTGCACTCGCAGCGCTGGCACTCGCCACCATTGATGGCATTGCCCCAATAGCCGGTGCGGCACTTCTCGCAGTGAGCTCCAATGGTCAGGTTGTTGCAGGGCTGCTCGCAGTGCTGCTGATCGTTGCAGTAGGAATGGCCATTGCAGTTACAGCGCGGACACGAGGTGAAGAACCAGTGCTTTAGGGCGCATTCGGTGTCGTCATATGGCGCCAGGGCACCGCCCACCACACACTTGCCCAGGCCAGTGTTGGAGCCATTGTCGCACCAACCGCAGGCCGGATCATCCAGACACTGCTGGCAGCTGTTGTAGTAGCCGCACTGAGCACTGGACAAAGCTGTGGTGCTGCCTGCACTCAAGGCCGTCACAGGCGAGGAGCGGCACTTGGACGTGAAGGTGGTCCACTCTCGGCACTGTCCGTAGGGGAAACTGGCCGTATAGGCATTTCGATCCACACACCGCTGCTCGTTCTGACACCAAATGCACTCATCCTCCGTGCAGTTCTGACAATTTGTAAGCGTGGCACAGGCCGGCGGGCACATGGCATCATCCTGGGTGCGATTGGGCACCACACCCGCGGCAAAAACCTGACTGCGACAACGATTCTGCTCGGTGTCCCATTTGCAGGCCTCATTGGACAAACAGGCGCGACAATTGTGTAGCTGCTCGCAGACGGATTGCACTTGAAAGTCCTCAGAGGCGGGACAGCTGTCCAAACGCTTGGCGTTCAGGGGTGGTCCCACTGTGGCCACTGTCTGCTGCAGTGTATGGTGTGTGGAAGCCTCAAAGAAAACCGAAGCCACCGAAGTGGTCTCGCGACATCTCTCCTTGCTGCAAACTCCATTGCCGCAATAGGTGCACTCGAAGGCGGTGGACACACACGACTGGCAGTTGTTCAGTTCCTGGCAACGCAACACATCGTGCAGATGCTCCGAGGTCATGGTCAGACGACTCTTCGAGGGGCAGGCCACATAATCATACTGCTCTCGGCCGTAGATGGCCGATCGTTGGACTTGGGTGATGGCTATGCAACGCATCTTTGCCACATCCCAAATACACTTGACTCCAGGCCGAGCACTGGTGCACTTTTCCTGCTTTGTGTAGAAACTACATTGTCCTGGCTCGTAGCGCAGCATATCATTGAGCAGTTGACCATTGAAGCCACCATAAATATACAAGGCATCCTCAAACACCACCGATTTGTGACCAAAGCGAGCCAAATCCGCCTGCAAATGGCCCGGCATGGCGTGCAAATGCCAAGAATCACAGTAGACATCATAAATGAGCAGATCTTGGCTATAGCACTTGGCCCCATAGCTCTGCGAGGTGTCGTTGTGCGTGTTACCACCAAAGACCATCATTAGTCCTTGGTTCACAAAGTTGGCTGTATGCAGCAGCCTGGCACTGGGCGCCGCCGACAGCATGGTCCAGATACGCGTTGATGGCTCATAGGCATACAGACGCGAGCTCAGCACCTGGCTGGATTCACTCTCCGACACAATCCCACCATAGACATAGACCTTCTCTGTGAGAAAATCGTAAGCGGAGCTATGTCCATAGCCTCCTTTCACCACATAGCCAGAGGTCTGGACAATGCGCCACTCGCGTGTGCCAAAATTGAACTCCTGCACTGTGTTGAGGTAGCCATACTGGGGTGAGTGTCCAAATATGACCACCATATACTGATAATTGTTTTTGTCACCAAAGCCTGGGACCAAAGTTGCCGTATGACCGGCCACTTTCAGGGGTCCGCACATGGCTGGGCCCGTGGCATTGCATGCATCCGTCTTCACGGCCACATTCTCCCAGGTCTTGGCCGACACATCAAACGCCCAGAGTTCATTGGAGATGCCTTGACCCTTGACAACGCCGCCATACAAAAAGATCTTGTCCCCATACATGACCGAAGAGGCGCCATAGCGTTTGTCTGGCGTTGCACTGTCATCCTCTGGATGCACTGTCTCCCACAAATTGCCATTAAAGTCATAGGTACTCATTAGTTCTCCACGCCCATACGATTCGCCACCAATAATATGCAGAGTGTCGCGCCAGACGGCGGCGCCATGAGAAGCGGTTCCAGCTGGTAAATGCTTGGGGTGTAATGTACTCCAGACGCCATGAGCGCTGACTTGGCTGCAGTCATCACCCCCATATCCTTCGTTGCAAAGGCACCTAAGGAGTAGAAATGGTAGTTAGGATTATAGAACAAGAGAAATTCGAGATATTTGTGCAAGATTTTCACTAGCACGGAAGCAATTCTTTTCTGAACCGAGATCGTAAACCGAACCAGAAACCATTACAGCTTTCGGGAGCAGTTCATTTTACCAAGTATCAATTGTAGTCTTAGCCTGGAATACTTAAGGTCGAATTGGCCACTTTAGAAAGCTTCAACAGTCTCTCAAGTGTATATTCTTAAGTTGTGGGAAGAAAAATAGGTTCTAAGCTATTTATCCAAACTTTAAGAAATATGACACCATTATTCGTAAAGTGAAATGAAGCTGGCTAGCACATACACTGCAAGAAAATGAACATCAAATTTGTAAGACGGCAATGGAATGGAAACCGTTGAACGAACTCTGTCGAAATCCTGTCCGAACCTAAGAATCTTGAAGGAGGACTGTCAATAGAGAAGCGGAAAGGTTGGCCACAACTCAAAGCGACGGCTAACTACAGTTTGCTGGAAAAGAATAGTGGCTGATGCTCTATGTCCCATATGAGATAGGAACTAGAAGAAGAGGTGAGGAGCGCAAGTCGAATAACCCATCAGCTCTAGCACTGAAGTGAGACTATTTTAAAGAGCATTGCCGCTGTTAGGGATGATCCGACTTCGACAGTTGGAATATTTAGAATATTTCAAGAGGTCAGAATTAAGCGTCCTAAGATTCTCTACTGGAACAGTCGGGACATGGCCCTTTCCTTTTTGCATGACAGGATTATTCAATGTGAACGATTCATTCTGACGGAAGATATGACTATTTTCGATATCTATATTTGATATATCGCGTCTTAAAATGATCGACAATTCGAAAATATCGTTCTTTTCTGAAGGTTACGAAAAAAAACAGAAAAGCTATTAAGGAACGTCTACACCATAAGACTTACTGGTGACTTACTTGAGTGCAAGATCTATCTGATCTTTCCAATTGCATAACCCAATGGGTAAGAAATACCACAGTATACTGTTTATTTGGCTGTCAAAAAAAATCATGAGAGAACTCAAATAGAATACCTTTTTCATGTAGCTTTTCATATATTTTTGTGATTCTCTCTGCTGTCTGATATCTCTATTGAGAAACTTTTACGACAAGTGAAAATTCTGCTTTTTCGTCACACTAAATTATCGATATCTCTATATATGGGCATTTATACAAAAAGGTTCACCTAGACCATAAAACAGCATGTTTTTATCAAAATTTCAAGGGGAAAATATTTAATTGAAGTATTGTAAACTAATTTTACACTTATTCTGAACCAATATCAAGATTTCCGAGGGTTTTCAAAACTTTTAGCTCAGAACTCTCCAAGAAATTTTGCTGCTTGTTTAAAAGCGCTACATCCATACGGCATCATCAAGGATCAGAGGTCGAAAATATCTCACTCAACTGTTGAAGTGTTAGAAAAACAACTATTTTTTTGGAACACTATGAAATATCTGACACAACAGAGAGAATGCCAAATTTTTTTGAATTTAAGTGTCTCGCTCAGTGGGGAACACATATTTTCTTTTTGAGTTTCTGTTGATCAAAGACACTTATTATTGATACAAAAAAGATAAGTGTCTTTTGCTCATAACTCGCTTTTTGTTCATCCGATTTTCCCCAACTCTTTGACGGATTAATAAATAATGCTGATTACTACATATCTCTAGAGTGTTCGAAATATCGATCTGCAAAACTGTAGAAGATGTGAGGTTTCTTCTAGCTCTTTCTACCTCTGAGATGTGATTGTTCATAGCGACAGACAGGAGGACATCGACATCGACTCGGCTGTTGATGCTGATCAAGAATATATATACTTTATTGGGACGGAAATGCATCCTTCTAGCTGTCACAGGCGTTTGCACAATCTTAATATACATGGTGGTTTGCCTTTGGTACAGTGAATATGTGAAAACGGGTAAATAAACAATTTTTATAAATCACTAATAGAAAAAATCCACTTATTGACATCCACTTTTGTTTTTCTGTTATACTTTAACTGTTAACAAAAAACACTTTGAACTTGTATCTTTTCAAAGTGTTTCTTAAGGACAGAATTTAACAGTCAAGAGAAAACTTAAAAACATTTCTCAAAAAATTAAAGCACTGAGAAAAAGTAATTGCTTATCAATTTTGTGTTTCCGTCAGTGAGAACCACATTGAAAATAAGTGTTGTGGGTTATTTTTGACCTCTGTCAAGGATCAATTCAGTACATGAGTGGAGGGTCGAATGAAACATTCGAGACTCGATTAAAATTTTCAAAATTTAAAAGTTTCTCTCATTATCCGAAGGTAAGCGCTCTCTAAGTTTTTAACATGTTGATACGCGCTTTTCCTTTCGATTTTGCATCTTGTAGGACACCAGTTCGGATTATGAGTTGAAATTAACGGTTCGGTTCATCCATCAAACACAAAATGATTTCCAACAGGACTCACCGCTCTTGGTCTGGCCTACAGATGCCATGTCCACGTGACTCTGTGCAATTGCCAGGGCAAGCGGCTACATTACAAGCTTCCCCTCTATACATTGAATCACAAAGGCAGTCCCCATCCCGACATTTGCCATGTCCCGAGCACTCTAGATCTGTAGAAAACATCAACATTAAACAATTGTTTCGAACAGAGAAATTGTACAATTACCATCGCTATCCGTGGGACAGCCGTTCATCTTATAGGTGAGATTAAAACCAGACATATTGTACGCGTCATCACTAAAGAAATGCACTAACGCTGTTCCAGATCTTGCTATAACCTGTGGTACATGGCGTATGGAAAAGTTCCCCCTGTACATGAGACCACTGTGGAAGGGAGTAGACAAAAGGAAACCATGGTTAAGAGCCAGGCATCATATTAGGTTATTAGGTTGCTTTACTCACCTGAACACCGCCAATAGCGGTGAATCTACACTGTCGCCGTCATATATATACAAATGATCCCAGCCACATTCGGTGGCGAATTCGCGTAGATGAATCCGTATGTTGGATGTTCGAGGGGAATTGACATTGTGCCGACGTCCCCAATGTGGATGGCGTGCATCGATTAGCCAACTGCACTTGACACTCACCGAATAGTTGCCCCAGCCATCGTGAATGGTGCCCATGGGATGGTACATGCTGAAAAGAATGGAACAAGAGGTAGAAGGACAAACACATTAGCATGTGAAATGAATCCATACAAAGCTTAATTGACGTGGCAAAATAAATCAATTTCACTATCGATTAACTGATAGACGCGCCCGTCAAATGCTGGCTTCAACTTAATGACCATTACATTACATATATACTCGCGTACACATGTAAATGGTGGCCTGATGCTGCGCCAAGATAATTGAATTTTGTCGGCCAACGCAATATGCAATCTCAAATGAATGGAAATAGAGTTGGAAATGAAAAAGCTAACGTGAGGAAGGGGAACGAGGAGACGGCGAAGCCTTTCAACTGTTAAGGGGCCGCAGCAAGATAGATAAAGTCATAGTTCTTGTGTTCTCTCTTTTGTTTTTGCAATTGCTCTTGCAAAAGCTACGGCACTGATGTCACTTAGAAAGAAATGTCATAAGTTAATTATCATAGAAAACATTTATATTCCTTCCCCCCACTTAAGTTGAGGCAAATTGATATGGGGGTTGTTAGTTAAGGCTAGCCCATATATATGAATCAAGTGACAGTTTGTAATTTGTCTTTTTATTTATAAAAACTTATGCATTATGGGTAAGCAATTTTCAACCGTCAGAAGACTTTTGCTAAAACTAACCTTAGTTGTACAAAGTCGAGAATACAACCCTCTGTATAACTATCGAAAAACCAAGCTACCTGCTTTGCACCCATTCTTTGATTCGGGTTTGATCTGCGAGGAACTTGCACCAAGCTGTTCTCGCACAATGGACCAAAATTAAGATGTAATCCTTTCCGATAGTGCTGTTGTTGCTTGCTAGGTTCAGTGCGCCGAAGAGTCAGTTAAGTCCGAGTTTTTGGGTCCATCAAAACGGACTTCTTCTATTTTTTAGTATTTTAGAATTTTAGTATAACTTTTATAGGTAAGGCAATCACAACCAATTAACTGGATAAAAGTAGTTTTATGTTGCTGAATCGGATCATTATCATTTTAGTATCATATCAAAATTCGGTCTATTATGACTTTGATAAAGGAGAGGTGCAGTTTTTAGATACATGGAATGGAATTCGTTTATTTCTGTACATAGAAAGGTAAGGCTAGCTTTACATCTTATAGCTTAGAATAGGGTGGTTAATGTTTAATTGATAAAATGATTTTTTGACAATAATGGTTATTCCAATAAAGGCGATAATCTTTATTTTTTAAGGACGATATATCGAAATCATAATTACTATGGTCATCTTAAAATTGGCCATTCGATGCATTTGTTTCGTTGAATAAAAAAAAACGAGAAAGTCAAGTTAACTTTGTCTGTGCCGAAGTTTTTATACCCTTGAAAGTGCTCACTTAAATATTTCCTTAACTGGTTTTTTTCCACAACGTCATACGTTGTCATAGTCATCCAAATTGGAACAAAATTTGTTAAATTGTGTGAGAGCATGTAGCACAAGCAAATACAAAACTGCAGAATACTACCATTCAAAACAAAAAAGTTTTTTTAACTAAGACTGTTTTTCAGACCTATCTTTTGTATGGCAGCTATAACATATAGTTGTCCGATTTTCATCAAACCTGGCAAAATTATAAAAAAAAGCATAGAAAACCTATGAATATAAAGTTTCCACGTTTCCACTGAAAAGAAAAAAGCTTTTCATTCCAAAACTAGTTCTCCGACCGACTGTTGCTATGGGAGCTATGAGATACAGTTATCCGATCCGGTCGGTACAGACATATTAGTAGCGTGCAGTAAAACGAAGACTCTGTTCAAAATATCAGCACGATAGCTTCAAAACTGAGAGACTAATTCGCGTAGAAAAAGACATACAGACGGACGGACAAAACTCAATCGACTCAGCTCGTCACCCTGATCAAGAATATATATATATATATATATATATTATATATATACATACCCTTTGCAAGGGTATAATAATATGTATCGCATCTGGCAACACCATAACTTTCGACTGCGATGACAGATCTACTTATCACATAGAACATTTAAAGAAGGGTTGCCGAATATTTACAAAATGTCTATAACGATATTCTTGAGCACATGGAAAGAGTATCATATCGATATAAATATTTTAATTTTTAAAAGAAAGCGGGTCACGCCCGACTATAACATACTCTTTGGACCCAAAGATATGTATACATTTATGCATATTTAGCATTTTTCTTAAATATCGCAGAAAAATGTCACCATGAAAAGTTCTATATACGATATAACTCAACGGGGAATTATTTTGTTTATTTATTTAGACAAAGACACCAATATTTCGATATTATTTTCGACTTTCCTAGTTTAAAGCGTTAGCCCATGTAAATTTTCAGAATGGAACAAAAGAAATTGTCGATTGGAATGGCCTTAAAGGCAACCAGCTAAAAGCTAAATTTTCTGATGTTTACCAATTCTACCGAACCGTACCCATATAGAAGGTTCGAATTAGATTGAGGCTCAGCTTTTATTTCTAAAAAGGTTCGGTTCAGGGTTTGACTCGGATCTGTTCAAGACGGTTGCAGCCTTGATTTTAAATTGTTTGAATTGTCGGCGGAGCAATTCTGAGCAATAGTTGGTGGTGACCTGCAATTGAAGCAGCATATTCCCTCATCACCATTGTATAAGTTAACACTTCTTTTGTGGCCACATCCGTTTAACAAAAGCCGCTTTCTTTTCACGAGCAACACGCTCTTTATGAGTACATTCATAAATGTAATTCAATGTTCGCACGTTTCGCGCTTATTTTTATAAAGTTGAAACAATTAACTGACGTTGGCCAGAGACCAAATGCCAAGGGGACTGGCTGATAACAACAGCGTTTCCGTATAGCGATACGCAGCACTGCAACGGGTTCAGGTTACAATATGCCTGTGAATGGAATGATGGGGATGTGTGGGCGTTCCTTAATGCCAGTGTACGACAAGTGTTTGCTAAACTTAAAAAAAAAACAGACACACAGGCTGCCAAGCAGGCAGTTACACTGCCAAGTGGATGCATGTGCTCGTAGTATCAAGTGGCAGGGCAGGGACATAGAAAATCAATGTCTTGCAAAATGATATATTTATACAATAATTGGCTGCTCAATGAGTCAGAGTCGAACACACAAACACGTAGCCAACATAGAAGAGTCAGTCGAGCGCTAAGCATACATATTAATACTATGAAAGAGTAGGTGACGAGGCGAGGCGAAACGCCCGGCTGTGTGTGCATTGGCATGGAATGCATAGACGACCGGGAGAGAGAGGAACCAGTTTGGTTTTATTTTCCATTTTTTCGCATAGAAGCCGGCGTGTGTCAACTCTGGTTTGGATGGGTTACCGCTGCTATTCAAATTGGAATCTCGGGCAAACTCATAGACAGGTGAGGTAAGCAACATACTGGAAAAAAAACGGGGAACTCATACGCGATAAGCGTACAACTCTTTCGGGGCGGCTACTGATAAGCGCCTTACTATTCGTTATCAGCTCGTAAAACTAAATATGATAGAATACCACAAATTTTAACACCCTTTGGTATGTTTTTGGAATAGCCCAGAAAACACAACGCGGTTTTTATACTTTTTTCTAAGTGTATGTAACAGAACCAGGTGCGACCCTTATAAGTGTATACATTCTTCAGCTTCATCAACAGCCAAGTCACAGAATCAAATCTCAGAATGAAACTTTGCTCTCTCCGCGCAGCAGCAGCGCTGTTTTCAGCATTAGCAAATTATTGTTATAATTGGTTTATTTCTAAATTGTGTTCTGGTATAAGCCGCCTAGTAAATCAAACCGAAAATATCGTTTAGAAATGCGACAACCCACAAAAAAAAAAAAAAATCATATTTGCAAACAATTACAGTAAAAATATATAGAGGAAAGTTATCTTGGGCTCAGCCGAACTTTATATACTCTTGCAGCACGATTTTCTAATTAATTTGAAGGACTTTACCACTGAAAACAAACAAGTTTTTCGCACTAAGAATACTTTTCAGACTACTTTTCTATGACAGTTACACTATATAGATGTCCGATTTCGACTAAACTTAGTGGAGTCATGGGAAAGCGTAGCAAAAAAAATTAAATTTGGAGGCGTTTTCTTTGAAAACCAAAAAAGTTTTTCTCACTAGAACTAGTTTTTATACCGATCGTTTTTATGGCAGCTATGACCCATAGTCATTCGATTTTGATAAAATAGTGAAGCATTGTGTGAAAACTTATTATATATATATATATGCCAATTTATTTTTATTTTTTATATTTTTATATTCTATTTTTCTAATCTTACTTTTTTATGGCAGCTATGCTATACAGATGTCCGATTTCGAACAATCTTGTCAGAATCATGGAGATGAATAGTAAACTAGTAAATACGGAGTTTGCATTGAAAACAAAAAAGGTTTTCTCACTAGAATTGTTTTTTCGACCGCTCCTTCCTATGGCAGCTATATGTTAGAGTCACCTGATCCGGCCGGCTCCGACAAATGTACAGCGTATTTGTACCAGAAGGCTTCGTGCAAAGTTTGGTTGCGACAGCTTTAAAACTGACGGACGGACGGACAAGACTAAATATACTCAGCTCGTCTTGCTGATCAAGAATATATATACTTTATGTGGTCGGAAATGCTTTCCTCTACGCGTTAGAAAAAAATACAAATGGGTTATATATGTTGCCATTGAGATACCGAGATATATCGGTACCCTTCAGAGGCTAGATCCTTAAAAAATATATCAAGTTCTAACATATCAAAAGTTAAGTTTATACCAAGCCATCAAACCATAAAGTTTTGGTATGAAATAATGACTTGGAAGCTTCTTCAACCCATACGAGAGCATGGTACCAATGAGAACAACATCGGATCTAAAATAGTCCCCGCTTCCTTACAATTTATCATATTTAAGTATTAACCTGAATAAATTTGTTGTGTTTTATTTAAGTCCCCTTTGATTAACCTTATTTTAATCAGTGCTAAATTTGTTAAGTCAAAACTCAGAAATCGAATTGACGTGTGCATCTCAATAGTATGTAAAAGAATTGGATGGAATGTATCTTTTATCAAGAAATCAAAATGAAGCATATGCTATATGTAATTACAGATATGGATTGCGTCTATCTGTGAAATGCTGCGTCGATTATAAGGTTCGCCTAGCTACCTAAAGCTAATAGGAAAAACTAAGGCCTGCGGCAAAGATGAGAAAGAGGAACCTCATCAGACAAACAATATATTAAGTTGTTTATATTTATTATTATTATAGAAATAATAAGAAAAGCTTTACGTTTATTTCAAATATATTTAGTGTCCGTCACGTCTAAAACCAGAGTTGCACACAGCTCGGAAATAAGCACTGGCTTGGCTCAATGGTTCGCGCAGCATTTAAGCCTCCGGTTCGGTTCATTAAAAATCAAGTTTAATTTGTGTGTTTCGCTGGGAAAATGTGAACCAAATTAGTGTTTTTAACTACTTATAATTTTTTCTTGTCAGTGGAAATGCCCATATGTGACTTTTCGCACACTTTTGATATTGAATTTCTAGTTATCATTTGCAATCGCTAAATGTCATAGATAAATGAGCTTTTTGTCCCATAAAGACAATGGGACATTTAGAAACATAGTTGAATTATATGAATTATATTATAAAAATATAGAAGCTACATCAACTTGGTAAAGCTAAGGATCAATTCGGTCTATAGAGGTATAGTTTTTGAGGGTAAATCAGCGAATTGTACTTTGTCCGAAATTAAAATGAAACGTGATTAGAGAATCAATGAAAATTCCCAAAAACTACAAGTAGCATTATTAGATTTTAGATTTAGATTTTTAGGTCTTACCCCTCATCAGTGAACTGAACTGAACCGAACCGTTTTGTATAGTGGTCTTTGGTTAGGTTTAACATTTTAAAAATGACGCCTGGTCGGTTTATCATCGGAATTAGCGGTTCGGTTACGGTTTGGTTCGTAACCGGGTTGCATCCCTGCCAAAACAGCTATTTATCTCGATATAAGATGGCAACGCTTGTTTGTACCCAGTTTTATATATATTATTTTGTGAAAGCTGCCCACAATTCACTCCACAATCAACTTAAATTGTCTGAAGAGGATACCAGACCAGGGTCTCTCAGTTTGTAAACAAAGATGATGCCAATAGCAAGAGGTTTAAAAACTAAGGTAGCATTTTCGTTCCATACTTGCAGGCAGATTTCGTTTATTTTCAGGAAGATGTTAAAATTTTCTAGTTATAAATCCATTTTAGACATCCCGAGGATTGGGTGCTTCAAATGGAATACATAAAACTATATATTTAAATTATAAATCCTGCTCTTTTTGCTCCAGTCCATGAATTCTCGACACCCCATCACTTGGCTCGTTTGCTGTCAAGATATACAAAAACGTTCTCTTATCTGGACGAGGCAAATACCTGTTATTAAGCGAAAAATAAACAAAAAAAGGCTTCTAAGCATTTTACGATGACGCGGTTCATAGGGGTAATAACTAACATTTTACGTTGTCAACCAGAAGAATATTTCAATTATGGAAAAGCTTGTCCAATTATAGAGATGCTGACCAAGTTCAAAGTCAAAGCCAGTTAATTAAATAATCCGTATTGGAAAGCCGAGCGGTCAGGTGAAAGAATCCAACTGGGACGGACAGATAAGAGACACAGACAGCGAGAGAGGGAGAGAGAGCGAGAGCAAGGTGGGGAGGAGAACCTGTCTAACGAGAATGGGCAGCAGCCGTGAGCTGAAACTAAACCGTTGTTTGACACAAATAGGCCACCAAAGAGGTGAGGAAGTAGATGTTGATTGAATAACGTGAAGGCAGACTTTTTCTTTGGGTGATTCACCCAACTACTTACCGCACTTTGCCACCACAGAACTGGCACTCGGGTCCCTGCCAGCCATCGGCGCACAGACATTGCCCATCCTCCTGGCACTGGCCGTCGTTCTGGCAGCGATTGCCATGGGCAGTGCAGTTGTAGGCACTGGCCCGATGCAAGCCGCTAAAGCAGCCGTGGAACAACAACAGGGCCAGGAGTAGCAGGCATTTTCGCCTATATTTGGCGTTAAATGTGGGCGTGGTGGTGGTGCTACGCAGGCCTTGCTGTTGCTGTTGTTGTTGTCGCTGCTTCGATGAGTCTGTGGCGGAGGAGGGAGAGGGGGTGGCTGAGGAGCAAGTGTTGTTGCGAATTGAGCAGAAGGAAGATGTCGCTGCCTGTTCCCGCCGCTGTTGATCCCCTCCTGCATGCTCCACCAAGCACATTTTCACTTAGACCTTTGAATGTTATTTGTCAGTTTCACATTTTATTTTCCCCGCTGGCGACGCTCGCACTACAAATACAACTACAAATTGAAAGTCGTTGTCGTCGCTGAACGCTGCTCTCCGCCCAGCACCAGAGATTGTTATGCTAAAAAACACTAGAACGTAAACGCACACACACACACACACACACGCACACACGCAGTTGCACAACTCGGTAGCGCGCACTTAAGAATTAAGTTGTTGCAGCTGCAGCATTGAAACTCCGAGCAAAAGTTATTGACAAATTTTTGTGTGATGAACGTGAGAGAGAGAATAGTCGAGGGTGACCGTTTGCGGGAAATCAGAGAAATACCACAGGTCTGAATTGGCAAAAATACTAAAGCATAAAATACCAAAGCAATTGAAATACTGTGCAATTGGGGTGGACCAACCACAAACTGGGTGAACTCGAGAATTGTGAGAGCTTCAATTGTGATTAGTCCGAATATATTGGAAAATTGCGTGATTTGACCCTGGGCGCCTAACAAATGGATACAATGAATAATGGTTGGGTACAGAAGGAACGTGTTTTTCATTCCTGCGTTCGCCAGGCTCACCTTACCTGTGATGTTAAAATTTTTTAAAATCTACCCATAGTTATGCTTAACTGGAGCTGGAGCTCCGTAAATTAAATTAAAGTTTGAAGTCGCTCAGTATTGTTTAATAATTTTTTTCGGAACCAGTTCAGTTAAAGAGGTTTAGAGATAGTCGCGTACAAAGAAGGACTTTTTTTTAAAGACATCAAAAAACTCAATTACAATTAATTTATATATAATATTAAAGCAAAATATTAGGGCGTGCTCAATTTTGAGAAAGCGTGAAGAATTTGTATATTGAAAACACGAAGCAAACAACAAAACCATTGCTAATTGGAGATTTTAAATGCCAACCCATGCTAACTTAGTGAACCCACGAGTAAGTTGCTGTCTTGTGATTTCTGGTTCAGTTTTGTCCACTGATTACAAATATCACCCCGGGTTGTCTCCATCAGCCCTTATTTTAAAGATAAAGCGAAAAATGTGTGTTGCTTTTTTTTTGTTTTTAAAATGTGTCTTATGTGAGAGAACATATTTCAATGCAGCGCAACAAAATCAAGCGAGCAGCATCAGCAAGACCGAATTTGACAAAATTGGCCTTTGAAGAGAGTTGTTCCTTAATATATGAAAAAATTATCAAGTTTTATTTTCATGCTTTATTTATTTATTGTTGCTAAACTCAATTCTTTTGTCTGTTTTTTTCCCCAGGTGTGTTGAATGAGGGTGGGTTACATATTTAACTTCTGTGACCTCTCTATATAAATTTATTTAAGCCAAATTTTATTTGTTTTTTTTTCCTAACCTACCATAAACTTGGAAGCAGATGCGGCAAGCTCATTAATCAGAACTTTGAACCATTATATATTTTTTAATTTTATAATAAACATTTGGAAGAAGCCGTTGATGAGAAACATACTTCCATTGGATTGGATCCATGCAATATAAAATTAACAAATCTTACAAACCAAATAATCAACAATTTTATTGCTTCCTTACTGAAAATCCCCTCATCTAAAATACGATTCAGTTCGGTTTTTTATTTATTAATTTATATTTAAAACTGTTCGATCTGGCGCCTGATTCACTTTTGGCCACACTAATTTAGTCGATAATAAATCCATCAGAAGTGCTATCGACAGCTCGATACTTCGATTGATGTAGCGAAGTGGCAGTGTAGCCCTCGCGTGCGTTACAAACGCCATCGGAACTGTCTTAAAGTTTTACTCTATTTTGTGCAGTTTACTGACTGAAAGTGTATTTATTACAAGTGCCAGCATGTTTGGATTGAGCTATTTGCTTAATAAACGATAGCTAGGCCAATGGCTTGCTGCCAGAATCAATGGAAATGTGAGCACTTGCATCCGGAATACAATACAAAGAAAATCAATACACAAACAACAACAGCCAGCGGCTGCCGTTAGACGGCGCGTAAATTCCGTCAGTTTTGACAGTTTCAGTGATAAGAGACGGCATGGCGAGGGCAACAGGGCGCATGCGTACTCTCCACAACGAGGAAACAGTTGCCGAATCCTGAAAAGAAACGATTGTCAGGCCAGTCCACGTTCGGAAGTCGATGTAAGCAGTGTGGTGGTTGTTGGCCAACGGAATTTCTTGCTTTTAACCGTTAATCTGCCGCTGCATGTGCGTTACGTGTGGGTCTGTCTGCGTGTGTGTGTGTGCGAGTGTGTGTGTAGAGAAAATATTGAAACGCTTTAACAATTGTCCAAACACATGAAACAACCAGGATTAAGGCTTTGTTACAGAAACGATAATTAGTTCGGATTCGTTTTGACCGAGACCGAGCAGAGAAGGCAGCCGCAGCACAGGTGAGTGGAGGAATTTGGTGGTGAATTGGCAGCGAAGCCCAGACAGACACTTGGCATGTCTATTCGACATGTTGTTGTTGTGGAGACGGGCTGGCGGAGGCCACCACAATGTGCACCATATATGTATGTACATACCCGCCTAGCCAAGGCTTAATGCCGTGCTTATCTCGATGTTACATATTTTTTTATCATTTGATACATAAATTAAATTTTTGCACACGCACGTTTTCGATTAATATGCCCGAGGCGACTAAATCCTAAAATTGACACTGAAAATCGATGGGCATTGGGCCAAATGATCCCGCTGGGGTTGGGGTGGGGGGTTCGGGCGAAGGCCGATTACACGCTCAGAAAATGGGTGAAGGAATGAGCTGAAATCGGGTAACAAATTTAAAATTGGTTCAGTTCGATTTTGAATAAGTTGTCCAGCAGTTTTCCCAGTGCACGCAAGTCCCATAAAAATAAATTCACAAACTCTGAAATTCTGTTCTTGTGGGTCATTTAAGCCATACACAATACACACACTCCCTTGGTGGAGCCATTGAGGAATACATGCGTCGTCCCGCAGTTACTCATTTGGCATCATCAGTTGGTCTCTGGTCTTGAGAAATTATTTTTAAATTTTGTATTTGTATTTGCGTTGGCGCTTGGCTTTGCTCAAGGTCATTACATTTGTTTTATTTATTTTCTATGCGCGCATTGGTTGCGTTTTTTTGTTGCTTTAATTTCGCCCGCTTGCTTTTCCTTGCATTATATAATTTGAGCTGATGGAGGGAGGACAAGTTCAAGTGCAATGTGGTGGATGGGTATTTCGATGGATGGGATGGGTGGGTGGTTGGCCTTATCCATTCACACTTTTGCGGTTTATTTTTATTCTCTGCTGAATGTTTTGCCAATAATTTTGCCATTGACAACAAGAGGCACCAGGTACGTTTGGCTTTTTGTTGTTGTTGCCTGCAAAAACAATATCTGAATCTGGCATTTTGATTATATGGTGGGAGCAGCAATAGCAAGTAGCAGCAGCAGCAGCAGCAGAGGCAACGGCCACAAATAATGGAAAAGTTGTTTATATTACCAAGGAAAATGAACAAGAAAACGCACCCGGCAACAAAAACCATAAAAATATAAAACATAAACAGTACTCACTCGGTATAAAGTATGTTTGCTTACAAGTAGGCTTGAGGGATATTTGAAAAATAAATATCCATTTCGATATTGAAATAGCTTCGTTTCGATTTTGATATTTACTTGTCAAAAATAAATATTTTATCGACATTTTCGAATTAGAAAAATATCCACTATCTTTAGAACACTCAGGTCTGCTAAAGCCATTTAACACTTGTTAAAAAATGGATCCCATTGAGCCCAAAATCAATGGATTTAAAATATGAAATTCTTTAGAGGGTTTGGTAATGGGATTTCGAGCCGGATTTAAAGTCTAGCGTTTGGTTCTTGAACCGGTTTGCTTAGCCATGAATCCTAAGGTTTCGGTTCGAAGCGTGGTTCATGAAATCGTAGATCGATCGTATTAGGTAAAATCCAGACATATTTTCGATTAAAAAAAAGCTATCATTAATTAGACTTCTAAAACGACCTGGTCTTTAAAATAGAAAGCAAGCCTAATCATTTGTTACCATATATATAATATAAAGGTTTGTTTTGCCATTTAAGAACTTGACTTATGTTTAATTTTCTTTTCCGATTTCGGAAATGATTTTAAAATGGATATGGGCCGAGTTAATATTAATCAATATTTAATATTAATATATTAAAGCTAATATTATTCGGTCAATAAGGTGTGATAGTTCGATAGGTTACAAAAAACCCTCCGAGCCGAACCTTTTTTAAACAGAGGGAGACCGCTTTGGGCTCAGGTTACGAAGTTTCGGTTGTGGGTTCGGTTCAGCCGAACCGAACCGGTTTTCAGGGGTTCGGTTTAGGACTGCTTTGTAGCCTTGCAATATATAAACTTAATAGATATATATAAATATATATTAAATATATAAATATATATAAATCGTTGAGTTACAATTTTTAAATGAAATATTAAAATTTTTCTATGAAATAAGCTTCATGAGGTTTTCTCAGTGGACGTCTGTTTCGCGTGAGATTATATACCTTCCGTTAATGAGCTCTATTTTTGAATACTAAAATATTTATCAAATGTAATATGATTTTGTTGTAACAGTTTTGTAAATTGTAGACAGTGTGTTAGGTTTGATTTGTAACTTTGCTGCAACAACCTTTTGGGCCTTTCCATCTCCCAAGATTTTCTTCCAAGTAAGCCAAAGTAAATGTGCACTATATGATCTGCAGACTTTTTACGATAATCAAGTTCTAAATATTTTGCACTTAATTCCAAGATGACTTACAAATTTATTTCATGAATCAGCAAAAGACAAAATTATGTGATAAAATTTGTTAAATACACATTTTTCCGAGTCTACTAGGATTAAAATCGGTTTAAAAATATGCTAAATCCGCTGTCTAGTTATATATTTCATAAGTAGACTTCGAAATGGAATTTTACTTAACAGTAAATTATATCTTAATTAATCCCATGTGTTCTACAAGTCACTTTCGACCCAAAAACGACCCAATTTCCAAACGATTTGTGTCGTTTTTAGGTTGATTACTATATATATTTGTATAAGCGTGAGCCAAGGTTCGAAACCGAAACCTTCGCCTCACAAAACTCGAACCTCAAATTTCCGAATCTTAACCAATGGTAAATGTCGGCTCGAAGCGGAGCGAACCGGAGCTCTAAAATTATTTTTATGTTTGTAACGCCGAAAAAAAACGGAATGGATGACTCCACTCGAACTATTATGGCTTAAGATGATTATGGAATAACAGTAACAGTTGAGTCCAAGAGTCACGAAAAAAATCCTCTTCCTGAAAACAGAAAACGATTTTTGGTTTTTGTTTTCCAAGTTCGCTCTTCCGAATGTGCACTGTACATTGTGTAAGCTCAAGCGCCATTGAGGCGCACATTTTTCCCCAACTTGTGGACGCTTGAGGGGAGGATGGTTAAAGTAGAAACAAATTATACGACACACCCCTAACCCCCCCGCACATAAAGTCAATAAACAACAACAATGGACAGCAGGAGCTAGGAAAACAGCCCGTCAGCTTTTATACCGCACCCGCTACTGCTCCCCAGTTAAAGCCCCAGTGCACACACCGACACACCGACACACCCATACTTAAGCTACCCGAACACCAAAAACATCTCTCTCTCTGAGTATTTGTCAATGTTGCTTTTCTTGGCTGTCATTTATTTCGTCATTTATGCAAAACTTTATTGCCTTTTCTTGTCCTTTAGCTTATGTCTGTGTTTTGGCCCCACAATGGGGAAGAGTTAAAGGGGGGGAAAAAAAAGACGAACGATGTAGAGAAAAGCTCGCCAATTAATTGCATGCAACTAACTACATAGAACAGCTGTGTAGTTTTGCTGCTTTGCTCCTTTTTGGAGCGCATTTCTTGTGCTTGTTGGCGTGCGGCTAATTAAAGTCCAAAATACCCCCCGGATAGCCATAGCAATTGGTAACTGTAACCGAACCCCAAGCAATTACTCGCTCTGTCCCCCGGGCAGTATGGGGCATGCTTTGAACTTGTTTCAGCCTCGCTGATTGCCCGACATCTAAGATAATTATGCGAAAATGAAAACCTCAGCTTAGATCCTTGTCGATTTGTAGGTGCTGTTTCGCTGCAAGAACGCACACACGAATCTGAATTAAGCACAAAGTTGGTGCCTTGTTGCATGCTTGGGTGCATTTTCATTATACCAAAGTGCTGGTGGGTTAGTTTCAAGCAGTTCAAGGACACTGCTGACATGTAGAAAACAAGAATACAAAAAAAAAATTAAAGGAATGGACAAAAACACAAAATGAACAATGACAACTCGTTAGTTAAATGAAAAGCTTCAACGTATGAAATAATTGAGCGCACACAAATTCCATTATGCCGTGGAATCAAAAGCAAATTGGCACAATTAATTCAGGGAAATAATGCAAAAGCATGCGCAGAAGAATAATTCCGCTTGGCTAAGCAAAAAAAGGATCTAAGTTTATACAGTCCAGCGAAAATTATGCCAATGAAATATAAAGCGGATTAAATGTCAACTGTGCACAGTGAAGCGTATTCGTAATCCTGTTTTGGCAGTTTAATTGCATTGAGGCATTCTTCACTGGCTGCTGTGCTGTGCTGTCAACGGGTGGAAAGCGAAACTAACTAGAAACTTAAGTTTTGCTTTGTCTCTCTGCTTACTTGGGTGCGTGTGTTGCGTCTTTCCACATAATTATCTTTTAATTGCTAAGCCAAAACAAATCCTTGTCATGCGTCGTCATAGAGTGTTGCCTACTTATGGGGGCAGCCGCAATGTTTCTTGCTCATTATACTGGGTCAGCGAAAGGGCACCCTTTAATGGTTCGCGCAGAGCTGAGTGAATGGTATCGATAGCCGAGTTGCTTCTTTTTGGGCAAGCTCTTAAACCACAAAGTAAAACAAAAGCTGACAGACGTCTGAAAAGCACTCAAACTTTTTAGCAACTGGCTTTCGCTTCGCAGTTGTCGCTTTTAAACTCAAGAGACACAGGAGTGAGCATGATTGTTCCAAAAACTTTAGAAACAAATATGAAAATGGATTTTGATTGTGTAAAATTTGTTAAACTTTATATTTTTGATGAGTTCATGCAGAAGAACAACCGAAATTCGAGTTCGAGCTAATGCTTAGATTGCTTCCTTATGAAAATGTTTCCAGCAATCTTTAAGGACGATTGTTTGATACCAAATATCAAGTTGATAGTCATCTTATGCTGTTGTATCTTTTTATACCCGTTACTCGTAGAGTAAAAAGGGTATACTAAGTCGTGCAAATGTATGTAACAGGCAGAAGAAAGCATATCCGATATCATAAAGTATATATATTCTTCACCAGCATCAACAGCCGAGTTGATATAGCCATGTCCGTCTGTATGAACACCTAGATCTCAGAGACTAGAAGAGCTAGAGCAACCAAATTTTAGATGTAAGCTAGTATTGTCTGCAGGCAGATCAAGTTTGTTTCAAATATAGGCCACGCCCCCTCCCGCCTCCGCAATAAAAAAATGTTGAATATCTCCTACGTAACATGTAACAGCCAGAAGGAAGCATCTCCGACTCTATAAAGTATATGTTTATATATTCTTGATCAGCATCAAGAGCTGAGTCATGTCCGTATGAACCCACAAAACTCAGAGATGGTAAGAGATAGAAGTTTGACATGTATGGGACATATGCTTCTTATGTGTGCAGGCAGATTAAGTTTATTTTCAATGTTGGCCACGCCCCCTCTCGCGACCCTAATTTAGAAAAAACGTCATATCTCCCACAGTTTTCCAAATAGATGGTTTGTTTCTTCTTGACATATTTAGTAGTTAGGTTAACTGATCGATCCGCCAAAGAAAGAATGGTGAAGTTCGGATGAACAGTTGTCGAGTTATGAACAAAAGACTGTTCGCAGCTGCAGCGCAGTAGCAGCGCTACTTACTTTTTATGTAGACCGTATAATATCGTTGGTACAGAGTATATTATAGTCAAGCTTGACCGACTTTCCTTCTTGTTTGAATCGAAGAGCTTTGTTCTCTGGCTTTCACGGTGATAGTTTAGGAGTATAGTTTAGTTTAGTTTAGTCTTTTAACGCGATCCACGAATCTTTCCAAATTTGGAGTTCTTTAAAAAACCCATTCAGCCCATTTAAGCTTATCTAGGTATATTTTGAACGACCGAAAGTTGCTTTGTTGAAAAGTTACCTTGCAGTGCCTTTGCTCTGGCTTCAATGCTTCGCTCAAACGCATCAATTTAGTTCGGTAGAGTTGGCCTATGATGGCTTCACCAAGTTGTAGCAGCGCATAGATCAGCAAGCTTGATTGGTCCTATCAAACACACATTCATGTCCTTGCCGCCTTAAATATTTGGCTTTGAAGTGGATCTTGCCATCTGGCCGGATTTGTTGCGCTTAGGATTATCGGAATGGACCCATCTTATCTTCACGAGTTACAATACAAAGCAATAAGCCGTTTCTTTTTTTACTGTTGTCCAGAAAATTGGCTTGGAAGTAGACATTCTGGGAGCACACCAAACTATGTTGCCAACTATGCACACCAACTATGTTTGCACTTCAGCAAAACGACAAATACTTAAAACGAAGAAAGCCCAATGATGAGACTTTAAAGTTAAGTTGCAACATTGTCGGTTTGGATTTAATACTACACAGAAAAAAATAATACTCTATGTACCTACGGTACATAAACTAAACGTAAATTTAGATTTTCTACACGTTTAACATGGATTTTGCACCCATATCATTTTATATTGCTTCCGTTTAGCTTTCTCATTTCTACATGCCACGTTTCGGGCCCAGAATGAACAAATTTTAATTATAATTAATTTTTTTTGACTCACTTTATCTGGGGTTCAAACTCACAACTCACTTACCTTGTCTCTGAAGATTAAACACAAATGCCGGCATCTCAGCCCATACGGCTACCAAGAACTCGCGCGGCATTGCTGTAAATCATAGAAATAAAGAGAAGCGACATGCGACGATGAGATTTTCCATACTAAGCATTCAGCATTGGTAGCGCTACTCAGCATTACTGAGTAGCCAATTACCCAGAATGTTGCTTTTCGCATTTCGTACTAGTGAGTACAACTGGGCTTGAGTAAACACATTGCTTCATAGTAATCAAGCTCGCTTTTTTTCCATGTAAATATTCGCTTAAAAATTCCATCTAGAATTAACTTCTCTCAGTGCTTTCATTTATTGTTTACTTAATTAAATTGCTTTCAGCGCAAACGCAATATGAAAACATTTTAAAATACAATTATTTTCAATTTACAGCAGAAAATGGGTTTTTTAATTGAAGCTGAAACATTCTTTCATATTTTTGCAATTGAATGAGCCCGTCAAATGTTTTCACTTCCACCGACTCCACTGCACTGTGGTGTTGTGGTATTTCTTTGACAGTTTTTGTCTTGAAGGCCAAGGACAAGGTAAACGCCATGGTTATGCCTCAAATGCATATTTTATGACTCAAGTCTGACTCGGACTGGCACTTCTTCGACAGCTTTGCTAACAATGCTTCAGTTATTTTTGTAGCTTTCTTACATTTTGGCAACCATGAACCGTGCCAGCAAAATATATTCAATGTCGGAGTGCCAGATAAATGGAATGAAAATAATGGCAGGCAGACCAAGTGGCAAATGTGGCACGTACAAAACTATGCAATCATTCATCGGCAACTAGTTAAGTTCTATCATTCTTTAAGCAGGCAGACAAAAGTTTTCTATTTCCATTTGGCGAAAATGGTATTAGTTTTGGGAACTTTGTTGATGACGGCACACCCACGGGGCGTATACGCAATCAAAAATCCTATATCACATGACAAATTCAATCAGACAAAGCGACATAATTGAAGTGTACGTGAGTGCGTCTGTGTGTGTGTGTGTGTGTGTGTGTTACAGCAGCCGGAGGACATGCCAGGCTCTGGATAAATGTTGACTGAGCTGTTGCCTAGACCAAACAAAACAAACGCACAAGCTGAGTGATGCCGAACTAGGCAAAAAGCTAGCCGTACAGTGGTCACATAGACGAAAATGATTTAGTTGACAAGACCTCTGAATCTATTATATTCAAGACCAATCAACTTTTCCTTAAGTAAGGAAAGTACTACTTCAGACCACAGTGAAGTACTATAATGTACCAGTATATAACCTAATACCCAGCACATATCGCAAAAGATAAGAATGCTGTTATTCCAGCTGATATCGCCTTACTACAGTTTCGCATTCTCATCTCCCTTTGCCTCACGTCTGGAAGGGAGCATATTAAAGATAATAAAATGTCTCTATTGAGTTTACAAAAAATCTATACTGAAGGATAAGAAACTGGACAGCAGACGCCATTATAAATGATTAAAAAGCGTTTTTTTCCAGGAGACCGGTAAACGTTTCTTTCAAACTTTAAGAGAAGTTTTTGGAAAAACAACTTATTGTATAAATTTATATTCTTCTTTGAAATTCTACTATCAAACTATCACCAAATTCTCTTTTTGACTTAGATTTTCGACTTGATTGCAAAAAATATGCGAAATCTCAGCATATTATTTCAAGAATATTTGAAATTGAAATAAGAAATCATAGGAAAACTATCGCAGTATTCATGGGGAGTTATCGCTGTGACATCGATTAAAATGCACAATTCGCTATTTATGTCAGGACAAACTAATGAAAAATCCAAGTTTTTATAGAAGTTTTGAGTTCTCAAGACTTTTCAGTGAAAGGTTTATACCTCGATTAATCATATTATAGCTGTCATTGAAAAGATCGGTAAGAAAACGAGTACACTCAGAGAAAAAATTCAGAATTACATACTTCAATCCAGAATGATTGATGTCAGAAGAATGGAAATTCTTGACCCAAGAGCGAAATTCTTAATCCAAGTATGAAATTGTGATCCCGATTTTGTTGAACCAAGCTTTTCAATACTTGAACCAAGTACAAAACATTCTCAAGTCAGGTAGAAAAATGATTGAATCAAGTGCTAAACATACTTAAATCCAAGATTGCTCATTCTTGCATTAAGTGCATTTCTTGTGTGAAGAACTCATCAGGTTCAAGCGTAATACTAAGTTTATAAACACCAAAATATTTGTGGTTAATGCCCTTCAAAGTATGCAATTAGATCAATTGCTACTCAGTTAATGACACAGCAAATTCACCCAGATTTTTGAGTAAGCTTTGAGTATTCAACAAAATGTTAAGTCAAGACATTTACAAAATAAATACTTACCTAAAATTAATATTTTCGTATAACGAAGCATACTTTTTAGGGCATAAAGCATGATATACTTTGTGTGTATAAACGTAGGATGTGATCGTTTACTCTTGAATCAAGAATTTCACAGATCCCAATCATACAACAATTTTAAATTTGTGTTTTTGCATTGGTATTGGTATAACTGCTTGGAAATTCCAAAACAACATAAGGGCAAAAATCGATGGCGCTCTCCACACACCCCTCTCAATTAAAAACCTAAACTTTGAGAAGTCTGCTCTCCTCTCTTTACCCGACTGTTACGAAAACACGGCTCTGTTTTCGTGTACACGAAAATTTTTCTTAATTTATAATCACAATTTTATATGAAAAGCTCGTTCGTTTCATTTTGTCGAAATGAATTCACCTGGGATTGAACTGTCGGTTTCAACTGCTAAAGCAATTCCGATTTGCCTTAAACCTGATCTAGTAACCTATCATTTACTTGTTACTTTCCATGTAACCTTCAGCTGTTTTCTCTCTCATCACGGAATGCGGATTCGGACCTAACCAAAAATGTTCCAAATTTAGGCAAAATCCCAACAAAGTCTTTATATTTTCTCTGTGATATCTGTGATTTATCGCCCATTGTACTTCAGCAGCAAGTCATATCAATTATTCAAGCATTATATGAAACAATGTCGTTGGCAAAAATGTTTGACTTTTGCCAACGTGTCCCTTCAACTTTGAAATAAAACTCTGTTAAATTATTCGAATGAGCTTGCATAGAACTCTCAACAACTTTGTTGCACTCACAGTTTATATCCTTTTTATGATTTTAAATTGGACACAAGTTTCCATTTTGTTCCATTTACCAAAAAGCTTTTTTATGATCCTTTTGTTTGTGTGAGTGTGTGTGTGTGTGTGTGCGTGTGAGTGGGTTATTTCCGAGTCTGAAGGCAAGATAGGACATGTACACTGAGATCCGCCAAACAGCCACTTAACCACTAATACCAATTAGCGTGTCCGTGCCAGGCCCAACAAAGTATGCTTCAAATTATGTTGTGTGTGCTGCAATTTGTCAACCCTTGTGTGCATGGGATCAAATGGGATGGCAAGCATATGCCCGCAAATCCACCACAGCCAATGACCCGCAAGGCAAGTGTGTGCGTCAGGCCGATAAGGCAGCAGCAGCTCCACTGCCGCCAGCATTCATCGTAAATTAGTTATTGGCATGTTATACTAAACGATAATGAAACGCTCACCCACTACTCCTCCTCCTTCTCCTCCACCTCTTACAGCGACATGTGTGAGGCATAAATCAGCAACAAGGAGCAAAAACAACAACATCAACTGCTTTCTGGGTTTTTTTCGGCTGTTTGGAAGGCGCAAAAATGCATTTACATTTCGAACGAAATGTCAACACAAAATGTGACTGCACAATACTCTCGCTATCATGGATGGGAAAAGTACCAGATGACATACCCGAGGTAAGTGTTAATTGGCCCATACATATAAGGTTAGATACAATAAATACTGGCAATATCCATTAAACTGTCCAGGACACTTTAAACTTGTGAAGGCAACTATTAAGTTAAGTATACTGTCTGTAAGCCATTAGGCTGAGGTCAAAGAAGGCGTTTAGAAGGGAAGTAACTGGCGTTGATGGCTCGTAAATTGACAAATGGAAGGACGTTGGATAAGCGTTTCACTTCTTAAGTTAAAGATCTATGGGCTAGAAACTAGCTTCAAGGCTTGGTAAGGATATTTACTACATTTTAATGGGGGAATTGGTTTGAAGAAAGCATGGTAATCGAAGCATTCTAGAAGCATTCAGGCTTTCTGAGCGCTTAAATCACGGTATTTTGAACCCCGGGATCAATGTAGCGCTTAATATGGTATTGCTTTCATTAAACAAAAACTTTTTGAATACTTCAAATAAAACATACATCAAATATTACTATTTTTGACTTCAGTCAGAAACTTATCCATTTCGGGAAGCTGTGATGATTGACGCTTAATTATAAAAAACTATCGAAATACATCGATGGCGCGAAACATCGATAAACGAAAGTTTTCCACCTCCAGTAGAAATTCCACAGTGTCCTTTGGCCCCCAGAAGCTATGGTTAGGGAAGACTGTTGTATAAGGTGCACCCTACAACAGCGCTCTTCCTTTTTATACTCTGTACCAAAGGTACATAGAGTATAATAAGTTTGTGCAAAAGTATGTAACATCCAGAAGGAAGCATCTCCGACCCTATAAAGTATATATATTCTTGATCAGCATCAACAGCTGAGTCGATATAGCCATGTCCGTCCGTCCGTCTGTCTGTCCGTATGAACGCACAGATCTCAGAGATGGTAAAAGATGGATAGAGGTTTGCTTCTTATGTCTGCAGGCAGATCAAGTTTATTTTCAATTTTGGCCATGCCCCCTGCCGCCCCCGCAATTTAGAAACGTCATATCTCCCACAGTTTTAAAGATAGGTGGGTTGTTCCTTCTGGATATATTTAGTAATAAGGATAACTTATCGAATAGCCAAAGGAATGGTGAAAATTGGATGAACGGTTTTCGAGCTATGATCAAAAGACTGTTCGCTGCTGCAGCGCAGTAGCAGCGCTGCTTTCAGCTGCTACTGCAGCATCAAAATTTATGCTGAGCGTATAATTTCGTTGGTACAGAGTATGCTATAGTCGGGCTTGACCGACTTTCTTTCTTATTTAAATTGAATTTACTGAGAAAAAATTACAGTTCATTCACACCACGAACTGTTTAGCTACCATCTTTGTCTATAATACTGGAACTATTCGAATATACTGTTAGTACCAGTTCTGCAAACCGTTTTAGCTGTTTTCGTAGCACTGCTTATTGGGTTTTTATAGATAACTACCAATAATTGAGACTGCACTTTCGACCTAAAATTGTAATTTCACAATCACAATTGTAAATCACAAATTATATTTCTTTGTCAGATGCGAAAAAAACGTTTATTTCTAATTTTATTACATTTTTGATTATTCCCTTCGTATGGGAGCTACATCTAAAAATTAAGCGATTCAAATCGGACTAGTTTTAGGAGTACCCTACTTAAAATCAATAGTCCCTACAGTATAGTCTACGCGTTATTGGTTACAGATGTACAAAATTTGTTTAATGGTCGCTAAATTATATTAAAGTAATTACATATTTGTTAAAAAAAAAAAAACCCTTATGGATCTTTTTTTGGTCCGAATACACCCACCCATCTCTTTCTTTTGTTGCATATCAACTCCTGATCGGAAAATTATTGCCAGCCAACGAAATTGGAGCACCCAAATACCAATCAAACGATACTTTATTAAATTTTTATACCCTTGCAAAGGGTATTATAGTTTTGCCCAGAAGTTTGCAACGCATAGAAATGTTCATTTCATTTGGGAAAACGAGTATTTTTTGAAAATATTTAAGCGAGCACTTGCACTTTGCTTAGCTTTCTCGTTTTTTATAGATATTACCCCATTTATAAGTCTGCCCCCTCAACTGAATTTGCAAAATATCTCCAGAAATACAATCTGAGCACCCAGAAGCCCCATTTGTTTTTTTGTTTTATTCAACATAAAACCATAAAAGTTATTAAACTTTCTTTCTTTAAAGAATAAATTTTTGATACTTAGACAGATTTTTCTTAAACTTAGAAGAGACACACAGAAAATATACTTTTTTAGAAATTAATCTCTTAATTTTAGAAACTTGGCAACATTTTTTTTAAATTTATGATAATTTTTCCAAATATATTTCAAAAAATGTTCTTAAATTTATGGCAGATGAACCCTTGAACTAAGAAAAGAAATACATTACACAGTGTCTTAAAATATGGCGACTACTGAATTTACAAAAAACGCCCTTAATTTAAGAAGGAACCTTGCTTAAAATTTTTGAGAAACCAAATTAGTAATTCGCGTTAAAAAAAACACCGCTTGGAGTTCTCAAGTACGAGTTTCCTGTATTCAGAATATTAAACGGGCAACTGATATTCGTCTTGCTAAGTGCTTAACATTTGACTGTTGAGATAGTCGAATGCGCCAAGATGCCTTATTTGTAGACACCCCGAGGTCCCAAACCCAAATCCCAGACAAGTTTACGCTTAGGAAATAATTATTACTAATTTGTATATGATTTTCAGAGTGAAGATTTCATTTAAGAAAGGCGGTTACTACGCGTCTTGGTGTTGTCTCTTCCACTTGTCCCAGTACTGCCTTCACTTTATTTCCACTTTAATACTTAGAAAATATTTGGTTTCTTTCCAAAAGTTAGAAAATTTCTTGAAAAAATTGGTTTTTGAATTTAAGAAAATATTTTTCTAAAATATTTGGTGAGTCTTTGACCGCAAATGTCCCCAGTTTTGTTTTTTAACATTAGACTTGCAAAAATAGGATCATGGATCAAAACGGCCCTTAGAATTCAAGGGTCTTTAAGCCCCAATCAACCCATTTTTAAAAAATTTCAAGAAAAATTTACCATCATTATTTTATCTTATAAGAATGGTAAATAACTGTGACCTATGACATCCTTAAGCCTGTTTTTCCGGCATTAAGAATGTCTGTCCATTTGAGGCTCAAAATATTTATTTTCACTTGAAACACCGGAAGTGCCACTTCGTCCCACCTGTAAGGCCTATTTATAAGTCTGGCGGTGTGAAGGTCGTCGCCCGTCACTTTAAAAAGCGTTGGTGTGGAAATGGAAATCCGTTTCGGAGTACAAGTCCTTAACGAGCCACATTGTATTAATTTATGGTTTCGTTTGCCGCTTTTCGGGCTTAAAATTGATTTTCGCTGTCACGGAAGGCGAAGCCTGTGTGTGAGGGAGGCTAACCTCAACTTTTCCCCTGATTATGCACATTCAATGCTTGCACAACAAATGCCATATAATCCTTTTTATATTGAATATAAAAATCCAATCACGTCTCTGTTTCGGTCTGCTCCAGCTCCAGCTCTTGATTGTGTTTTGTAGCGCAAAATTAAAGTTAAGTGGATGCTGCCCATGCTGTCTCCACTTGGTACCATCTCCATATCTCGCTTAGCCTCTTTCGTTATTTTCTGTGTAGGTGGCAAGCAATAAACTCGTTTGCGATTTATTTAACAGTTTTCAATTTCATTTTCTGCACTCAAGTGTGCGAGTGTGTGTGTGTGTGTGGTTACGGACACGTGTCAGAGTTTGCCCGGGACGCGTGTCTATCCTTGTTCCCATTACCAACTCAGAGGCCAAGTGCGCTGACGCCTTTGCAGCAATTTGATGAGCGATAAGCATTTCCTTTTCTTTGAGTTGCTTTCAATTTCTGAAATTCAAGCCCGCTGGGAGTTGTGCTGCTCATCTTAGCGAGAAAGTGCATATTAAGAATACTTGTTAAATATTCCCTTAGTGTATAAATATTTTTGTTTTCAGTTTGAGTAAGAGTCGTGAATATGTAAATATTAAATATGATTGTCCTCAGCTGTGACTGCTCTGATATATTGGTTGTCTGCCATAACTGGAACTGGAATTGTCAGCTTCAAAAGCGCACACAGCCATCCAATTCACTCAATTTAGGGGTTGCACTTCGGCTTGACGACTGTCGCGGCATTTCACATAAATTGGCACAACAAACTGACGCGTTTATGTTCCCTGCCAAGGCACAACGACAGGCCCGGTCACTAAATGTAAAATGAAATTCGATAGTCAACCATCACGGAAAGTACACCATGACACACTCGTGTGCATGTGTGGGATACGCTTAGATGACATTTTTGGCCGGAGGGGATAACGAAAATCAATGCCCAGCACAATCAGCCACATTGCATAATTTCCATTGTCATTTTGCTCTGCGGCGGATGGTCATTATGCAAATTTTTGTGCCATTAAATGAAAAACTAATGCAAATTGGTAGCTCAGCATTCATTGTTGTTGGTTATCAATTTGTGTGTTATTTATTTAAAACACCATGATCAATTTAGTAGTTCGATAACAAAACCCAAGACAAATTTAGAAATGGAAAAGCTTAAGTTACTTTTGCTTGAGTCTGTGTTTAGTTCTGTCTGAGTGTGTTTAGTTCTTATTGGTCTCTAATCCCTCCATGAACCGCCCACCGCTCACGTTAGCCAGCAGCGATGCTGTATTTAAAGCAAAAACAAGACTATCAACCTTGCTCCCAACTCCGCTTCCTAACTTAGAGACCAAATCAGTAGCGAAACTGGCTTGAAAATGATTACGAAGTGGAATTAACAACAAGGCTGTATATTTTTATACCCTTTTTATACTCCAAGAGTAAGAAGGGTGTACTAAAGTTGTGCAAGTGTATGTAACAGGTGAAAGGAAGCATTAACGGCCAAAACGATATAGCCATCTCCGTACAAACACCTAGATCTCAGAGACTAGAAAAGCACAAATTAGAATAATTGGCAGAGTTATAAAATGTTGCATACTTTTCTGTAATCGAAATGTAGACATGCTTACATTAATGTTAATGCTCTGTTAATTAACATAAGGAAAGGCCACAAAGTATAGGGTATATCGAAGTCCTTCAGAGCAATTCCGTTTGATCTACGCCTGATATGCACATTTGAAAAATTGAAATTTACCACCCAAATTTGATCTTCCCTTAAAAGTTCCAAAATCCTTTGCTAAATACTTCTACATACTTCAATTTTTTTTTTTAATTATCCCTCAAATCAAGAGGTGTCGATCTGTGCATCATTTTATCTAAGTATAGACCACAAAATCGTAATGTCATTTGTACCCAAGCGTCCGCAAATGCCTTTTCAACTGCCAGCGGCATCAACAAATGTATTTTGCATATTTATGCCGTTTTCACTCGAAATTATGCTACAATTTTTCATGGCATTTTCATTTTCCTTGAATTGCTTACTTGGCGAAACTTTTAATAATGCAAATAAATTGCAAAAGGCAACTCCCTCTCCAACTCATTCCATCTCAAATTCCCAGCTCAGCTGAAGATGAGGCACTGTTGCTTCTTTTAGTGTAATTAACTTGGCAACGGTTGATGAAGTCAGCGAACGTTGTTGGCATTAGCAACAGACTTAGAGCTATGCCATTATAAGCAGTAGGAGGACTGAGCATCATTTATAAGTATGTCCTGTTGCTGATGCCGGACAATTCCTTGTGCTCATTATCATGGTTTAACGTTTGTTTTTGCACTCTTTTAATCACGCGCAGTAAAATCATAATTGAGTTCTTTTCAAATGACAGTTGAGTGCTGGTCAGTGACCACAAAACCACTTGAATGGCCCTGGGCTAGTGGCTGGCTAATTATGTGCAGTAGACTGTGCTTTATAGTCGCGTTTTTTTTTTTTATGTTACTCTCTGTTGCCGCCGGGCCGGGGCGGGTGGAAAAGTTATTTGTGCATGTTGTTATTTAATTTTGCCAGCATCATAAAAATGCCATGCTGCAGAGACTGTTGCCACACCTTCTGGCCTGCTTTAAAGCGGCAAGTTTTGCTGTCTTAAAGCAACCACCCTGAAAGTATGCAGTGGAAAGTTGCCAGAACTCATTTAGGCGATCCCACAAACACACATACAGACAACGACATGCTCAGGCGTAATAAGTGTGTTACGTGCTTACCGCGTAGTTGCTCCCACACCTCCACTCCCCTCCCCCAGTTGCTTTCCCAAGAGTTTACGCTACGCTTGTTAACACAGGTGCCGATTACAAGTGCCAATTTCGCCGCTGCCGCTGCCAGTTAATTGAAAACTTTTTAATTGTTCAGTTCTCGAAATAAACTTGCCTTCTACTTCTAAGGCCTGGTGTGATTTATGGACATGTCTTTGCATTGGGCCTGTCGCTGACAGTTTCAATTAAGCAGCGCGGCATACTTTTTAGCCTTGGGCACTCTGGTACTGTTGGCGCCAAAGCCATTGTCCAAAGCATTTTCAAACAATCGCTCGGTCAGCCATTGTTGAGTCTGCAAACTTGTTTGTTTCTGTTGGACTCGCCAAAGCTCCATTAGAACAGAATAATGGAATTTAATGTGTCCAGGCTCATACAGTTGAATCCTTTTCATTCAGCGCAATTGGTTGTAAGGCCATTTGTCAAAGTAGATTCAAAATTGATCAAATTTGTACGTGCAGTGCAGCATATATGCCGAAATTATACCCCATTCTAAATATAAAACCCAATTCCACTAGACCCAACCAAATTTTTAGAATCCAAAAGAATTTTGGTTTAATTGTAGAGATGAGAATAACGAAAACAACGCGAACAACCGACATTGGCAAAGTCAAGAAAGTAGTTATGGCCTATCGTGGAATTACTGAAATCGCTGAAACATATTGATTTTCAATTTTAACCAACCATTTGGGACGCAAAATTTGTGCCAAAATTGCTCAATTTCGACCAATAACAGCATGGCGTTTACATTTTCCAGGTGACTCCAGATGGTCATTACATGTGACAAAGCATGAGCCAAAACCAATATGGACTTTGATATTCCCGCTACTCAGTGAAATGAATATTAAATAGACTCTCTTTATTTTAATTAACAGTGCCCTCATATTAATGTAGATATATTAACATTTTGCTCTAAAAACTCCGTCACTTCTTGTTCATTCTCTATGAAAATGCATAAAGATCATGCATAACATTAGCTTGATATCTTAAAACTTGTTGAAGGTACTCAATATTTTTTATTGAGGTGGTGGGAAAGAGCGTGATCAAAATTTGAAACAAACTTCATCTGCCGGCACCTAATACTAGCCTACATCTTTAATTCGGTCTGAGATCTACCCACCCAGCACTTGGGAGATCATTTTTTTAACAATATCACCTTGGTGAGTCTTTTTCGAGCACTTTTAATGACTAAAAATGTATAACTATTATCTGCGATTAATGAAGACTTGAAAATGTTTCGAGCAATAAGTTAAAATGTGATTTATGTAAAAACGACTCTAAAGAGTCTAGCAAATGATTCGAAAATGACTCAAATCTTATCAGAAGAACGGGTTAAAAACGTTTCTTCAAATAGACTTGCGGTTAGGGTACCATTTTCTTCCAACAAAAGTGCAAAAAAGGCTTGAATTTGATACAAGCTATCACAAAATGTTTGCTGGGCTAGGAGTTCATACCCCCACCCAGCATTTGGAGGATGATTTTAACAAAATAACCTTAATGATCCTTTTTTTTTGAAAATCCTTGCTAATTTAAAAATTAAAAGAAGGCTTCAAAATGACTCATGCACATGCTCAAAATGTGATTTATTGAATTACGAGTTGAAAAATACTCGGAAATGACTCGAATACGAGACGAAACTAATTAGAAGAACGGGCTTAAATCGACTCTTCGATCTTCTTCGCTGATAGGGCGCATTTATGACTATTTTAATCAAACTGAGGATTTGAAAAAGACCAAAAAGTATATAAATTGATTGCTGGGCATTTACTTCCGACAACCCACCCAACATTTGGAAGATCAATTTAAAAAAAAAACACCTTGATAACTCTATTTCGACGCCATTTGATGATCCAAAAGGAATGCCTATCATATGCGATTAGTTGAGACTCGAAAATGACTCATGAACTTGCTTAAAATGTGATTTAGTGAAATACGAGTAAAAAACAAGAAAGAAAGTCGGTCAAGCCCGACTATAACATACTCTGTACCAAGAAAATCTGTCTTTTGATCATAACTCGAAAACCGTTCATCCGATCTTCTTCATTCCTTTGGCGGATCGATAAGTTATCCTAATAACTAAATATGTTCAGAAGGAACAAGCCATCTATCTTCAAAACTGTGGGAGATATGACGTTTTTTCTAAATTGCGGGGGCGGCAGGGGGCGGTGGCCAAAATTGAAAATAAACTTGATCTGCCTGCAGACATAAGAAGCATATGTCCCATACATGTCAAGCCTCTATCTCTTACCATCTCTGAGATCTGTGCGTTCATACGGACAGACAGACGGACAGACGGACATCAAGAATATATATACTTTATGGGGTCGGAGATACTTCCTTCTGGATGTTACATACTTTTGCACAAACTTATAATACTCTATGTACCTACGGTACAGAGTATAATTACCCAAACGAATCCAAACTGATTGGAAACTGATCAATATCGCGGCTAGGGTACCATTTTCTCCCGACTAAAGTATCATTTAACCGAGCGAAAAACAAGCGCATTTATAACTATTTTAATCAGCCTTAGGATTCGAAAATGATTCGAATGTGATCAAAAATCACATAAAATGTTTGCTGGAAAAATTAACCTTTGCCATCAGAAAACGAGCTCATTTATGTGCTTGATGCTTTTCGATGAATCGAAAATGACTTGAATGTGATCAAAACGAACATAATATGCTTTCTGTATACAGACGGAGGAACAGACGCATATATACATAGATTTTCAAAACTTTAGTATACTCTCTTTACTCTACGAGTAAGGGGTATAAAACTAGCCACATCTTTTAAATTATGGTATCACCAAAATCAGCAAGGATAAAAAGCAACCGAGCCAGAGGAAGTCCCTTAAGAATAAGTTAGAAGCACACACAAGCCAAGAGATTGTGTGTAGTCAGTCAAAATTTAACAATTTGAGTTTTTACTTACCTTAACTGGGACTTGAAAACTGCAGCACCCACTGTGCCGACACCGCCACAACGCGTTTGACCACTGCCATTTAGACACGAAGTGAGATCTAAAGCCTGTAGCTTAGCGATACACTCTTATAACTCGAGAACAGCGAGGTTTTTTATCTCATGTTTCTTTATTTATTTACTCATTACTTAAGGTAGTTTTTACATTTACAATGCAAGTCTAATAATATAAAATGCATATTTAAGCAATCTCATAACGTAACAATTCAAGCTTGCTCTTATTAAAAACCATGTATTCCCCCTGCTGGATACTTGTTTGGCATACAATTTGCACAGGATTTTTGATTCCGTGTACATTAAGTTCCTTAAAATCAAAGACTTGGAAGACTTAATTTAATCTCCCTTTACTTTGTTCTACTTTAATACCCTTGTTACACTGCCAAACATTTAACAACATTCAAGAAATGTTCCACTGACGAATGAGGATTACGGCAACACTAACGAATACAAACATAAGCTGATTGGATTGCTTTTGTATGCAATTGTTAATCAAAATTTGCCTCGTACATGTCAGCATGCTCTCATGGTTTTCCTCTCACATTATTGCCAGTTTTCTGTATGCATTCATAAGAAATATGATGGCACTTTAGCATTCTATAACAAAGAAAGAAAATTTTGCATTTGCCTTGGCCATAACCATGGGCGTAGTCAGTTTTGAAAAAAACGTATATTCTAGTGCTAAAACCCATAGTGCCTCCATGGTAACTACATTGACACAGAGCTGTATTCGATAGAGTTGCAAATACATTATTCAATCCTTAATCCTTAATGTTTTTTATCGGAGAACTATCATTTCAAAATCGTATTCAAATTAAATTAAAATGGTGTGGCATAACAAAGTTAACGAGTAAGAATGCCTTTGGTTATTGATTAATAATTATAATCTTCCTCAGATGGAGGCTTTCTTCTCCAATAATGTGAATGATTCTTTACCAAACGGTCTAAACTTCCAAGCTTCGAACGTAACCCTTAGGTTTGATATGTAAAGATACCGGTCTGAGAACCGAACCTTAATCTGTACAAAGGCTCCGAGCACCCGGACCGAGCCTTCCCAGAATTTCAGGAGTTTGCCGCCTTCATACTTCTTATTAATTTGGATCTCTGATCTCTTTATATTTTTAAGCGTAGCTTTCTAAAGCACCTTAAATGACTTGAGTATTCTAATGAAAAAATTGTGTTTTTGCAAAAAATATTGAGAATATCTGTTTTTCTACAAAAAAGTATCAATATCGCTGTGGCCGGGTGTGGTTCAGCGGGTAGTGTGTGTGTCTAAAAGGGGTCGTGAGTTCCATTCCGTCTCGGAGCACCTAATGAAATGGATTATTTTCTTAGAAATATATTAATTATATATTTTTACAGTCTGTACCAAAGGTCCACAGTATTTTAACTTAGTGCAAAAGAATCTAACAGCCAGAAGGTAGCATCTCCGAACCAATACAGTGTATATATTCTTGCTCAATAACAACACGCGAGTCAGATCTCAGAGATGGTAATAGATATAGGTTTGAAATGTATGGGTAATTTGCTTCGCATACCTGCAAGCAGATTTGGCATATTTCCAAATTTTGCCACGCCCTTTTACGCCCTAGAAATTTGGAAAAATCGACATAATTCCCACAGTTTAATAGATAGAAGGTTCGAAACTTTTGGATATATTTGAAGAATATTATAACAAATATTCTTTGAGGACCAGACAATCGATACGATATAACATTTATGATGGGCAGCACCGACTGAAACTGGGGCGATGGGCAGCATTTAACACACCTAAACACTTTGTATGTTAAATACAAAACTTTGGGCGATAAAGACTCTGTTTCTTAATTGTTTAAGTATCCGACAATCCTACTTAAAGAGAGTCTATGTTTAAGGACCCCAATTGTTTTTGCAAACCATTGGAACATCTTCTCCACCTCTTGCTTGTGGTTGTTTTTCTGTTTGATAAATGTATTGAATGTATGTCATAAGAATTCTGCTCTGCCTGCAATCAATTTTTGATAGAAAAATGGAAATGCTGCCCATGGTTCTGTGTTCTCTGTACACTTGAATAACGCTGTGGCTACTAGTTGTGTCATTGATTGGTTTTCCCAGCATTTTCTTTGTTAGCATTGGCTAGAAACTTTTGACATCCAGTTGTTGTTTGCTGTCTTTGTGCCTGCCACTTGCCAATAATCGCCATGTTGACCACTTCCCACCACCAAATGTATATTTATATTTCAATTGTTGCATGCGGACTTTATTACATTTGCATAATGTTTCAAGCATTGCTGGATCGTAACATATCGTTTTCCCCACATTTTTACTTATTTCAAGCAACTGATTTTTACATTTTTTATATACACACCAAAAATGTAAACAATTGGAAAGGGGATTGGGAATGCAATTTGCATATGTCAGTTGTCATGGCAGAGCAGCTCTCAAGCTTCATTTGTCCATGCACTCACACACTCTCGCGTTCATATAGAGTTTTCTTTTGTGTCTGTCTCTCTGTATAATGTAACAAAAGATGAGTTGCACTTGAGCATGCTGAAATGCGTTATTAAGTGCATAAATATGCACTGTGTGCAACCTTTGGCCGGCCCACCCCCCTTGGACTCAGGTGAGCTGACGAGTTGGTGCATGGAGGAGCAGAGCCTTTGCAACTTAATAAAATGCAAATGCAAAACCCTCTGAGCCAGACATGTGCCACATACATACCAAGCCCGATGTTCCTGTTGTCTGTTGCGGCGCCCCACCCCTTCCATCAAAGGGTAGGCACACGCTAATGAGTTGAGTTTTGTCTGGGTCTCGCCACACAAAGACACAATCCGGTAAGGGTTGGCGACAATGAGCATTCTATGAATTATGCAGAGAGCCGAAACGATGCACTGAATTGTGCTAATGGCGAATACTTGAATACTAGTTTAATTATTTTAAATACGAACCTGCAAGTAAACTAAGTGAGGAAGCGGGGGGAAAAAAAACAAACGCAAAAAAATCGATACAACTTTTGGGCTGGCATTAAAAAGGATCAAAAGGTGGAACACGTGCGCACGGCCAGGAGGCGAATCGCACGAGCACACACACACTCACACAGTCGTATGCTGCTTACACATTTCCGTGTATACACATGTAAGCCAAGCCAGAGCCGAGCCATAAAAGATGACGTTGTCGTTGTCGTTGCCGTTGCCAAAGCCAAGGCAAGAAGCCACCTCCTGGTACCCAATCGGGCCAAGCCTTTGACACCTACGCGTGCTTGGCACAAGTGGCAAAATGTTGTTACGTGAGCATTAAACCATATTTTAAGTTATTAAGTTATTGACAAAAGCACACGTCACCCCTTTTGGCTTGACGGGGCGTGGATACGACACTTGTGCGCTGCTTATCCCTTGTTATTTACAATGCCACGCCCAGCCGCACACACACACACACACACACACACACCTAGAGAAAGAGACATTCTCGTATAATGCCTGAATTATATGTCTGGGCATAAAATTTTGTAAGCGGACACACGCATAAAAAGAAATTTTCAATTTTACCAAGTTGCCGCTAGACTCAGCGTCTCTTTTGCTGGGAAAGCCAGCAAGTGCTGCGAAGTTTGTTAAATTTCAGTTGTAAATTAAACATAAATATTTTTGTATAAGTTGCCCTCCAGGGTAGCCACACACACACACAGATGAGAGCACAGCTAGCAGTCAGTTAGTCAGTCAGCCACACGTCCATTGGTCCTTTTTCTTTTGGCTTCGTCTTTGACATTTTGCTGTTGCATACTCCCAGGCGCTTGTCGGTATCCCTGGCATCCGCTGGCTTTTAGTATTGCCAGGTAACATTTTATATGTCTTTTCCTTTACGTTTTGCCAACTGCAAATGACATGAAACAAAGCGCATAACATGACGTCCAGGCAGGCAGGCAGGACGATATATTGTATTATTAATTTTCCTGGACTGGTGCTGAGAGCCAGCGGGCAAACCAAAAAAAATACAAAATACAAAACGAAAGAACAAATAAATTATGACACATTTCAATTTGATGTATGTGCAAGAGAGTGCAACTATTTGTGTAGACAACAAACAGCTTGAAATTGATTGACTAAAGATTGAGAAGGACTCGCAGTTAACTCGATTGGAGAAACAACAATATACACAGTATAGTAATTAATGGTAATCAAATTTTACACGGAAATTAACATTTTATAACCGTCTGAAGCTTGAACTCAGTCCGGAGAGTTGAACAAGTCTGAATAACATAATGGAATGCAATGGCCAGCCTACTTGGAGAGCTTTAACTTGATCAATGATCATGCTACATTTTGTGCCTCAACAGGGACAGAGTAAGTTAAGGTGCCCGACTTCGACATACCTGTTACTTAGGGGAATGTTAGCATTAACATTAATGTACACATATCAACATTCGGATGGTCAACCATACATGCTGAGCAGGAAAGTATGCAAAAATGTAAAACAAAACTTGACAATTCCACTAATCTACACACAATATTCACGAAATACACATACATACATACATACATACACTCAGAGAAAAAATAGAGAATTTCATACTTGGATCAAGAATTTTCGAGATCAATAGTTCGATAAGAGTGAAAATTCTCAATCCAAGAGCGAAATTCTTGATCCAAGTATGAATTTTTGATCCCTGTTTTCTTGATCCAAGAGCTTCAATACTTGATCCAAGTACGAATCATTCTCAAATCAAGCACAAGAGTTCTTGGATCAAGTGCTGAACATACTCATTTTTAAGATTGCTCAATTTTGAATCAAGGGCAAACAGCATTGTCAATTGAGAATGTTCTTCCTATTATCAAGAGCTCATCACATTCAAGAGTAAGATCGTTTACTCTTAAATCAAGAGCTTCAGAGATTCCAACCATACAACAATTCAATATCAGTAGATTTTTCAATTTTTTTAAAATTTATTTCATGGAAAACTAATTGTTGAGCCATGTTGCAACTTTAAGTCGGCTTGAGGAATACACACCTCAAAGCAGCATCAGTCCTTCTGTGTCAACTATCAGTCGAACAGACGTCTCTCCATGCCAGCAATGCCATAACAGGTTGGGAATTCCAAAGCAACATGAGTGCAAAAATCTATTACGCTCTCCGCTCGATAGCTTCCCCACACCCCTCTCCCATATAATACAAAACTGTCAGAGCAGACTCAAAGTTATTCTCTCAAATGTGCTTGCTCTCCTCTCTCAGTTTCTATACCTCACTTCCCTTGCCTAAAAGCAACAAGCTAAGAACGTATTTAGCTCGACTTCAAGAGCGAAATTCTTGAAAATTTAAGAACGAATAAATATTTTTTCAAGAGCGTTGGTTCTTAAGTTATTCGTTCTACTTTTTTCTGGGTGTAGAGTATTATAAGTTTGTGCAAAAGTATGTAACATCCAGAAGGAAGCATCTCCGACCCCATAAAGTATATATATTCTTGATCGGCATCAACAGTCGAGTCGATATAGCCATGTCCGTCTGTCCGTCCGTCCGTCTGTCTGTCCGTATGAACGCACAGATCTCAGAGATGGTAAGAGATAGAGGTTTGACATGTATGGGACATATGCATCTTATGTCTGCAGGCAGATCAAGTTTATTTTCAATTTTGGCCACGCCCCCTCCCGCCCCCCCAATTTAGAAAAATATCTCCCACAGTTTTGAAGATAGATGGCTTGTTCCTTCTAGACATATTTAGTTATTAGGATAACTTATCGATACTTTGCCTTTGATTGAATAAAAGTAAAACTGGTTTGCTTTTGCTTAAGAGCATCTCGAAAAGTGGGGAATAAGACCATTTTAAAAGCAAACAGAGAAAAGTATACTTGTATCTGCAACAACTTTTGTCATTTCTTGTCACATGCCTAACGGAATCCTTCTAGCTTGATTTGACTTTCTTATGCTGATTAGGTTTTTGCATCTGTCAAAGCGTTATGGTGACTCCTCTAGTTATTTTGATTTAAATTTTTGTGCAATTCCACATTGGCCTGTAACACAACACGAGTCCCATAAATTGCCAAAGAAAAAGACACATTTGGGGGGGTGTCTTAATGGCCAAGCAAATAAACAACAACAAGATACCCCCCCCCCCCCCCCCCCCACACTCCCTCACAATGCTTTCTGTTTGCTGTCGTCAGTTGGCTTTCCACTTTTTTGTTTTTATTGTTTGCAATGCCAAATCAACCACCACCGACGCAGATAATTTGCCAAGGGAGTTAGATTGGTCAGGGCATGGGGGAAGATGAGGGTTGCGTGCCTGTGTGTGAGTGTGGGTCAACCCAACGCCATGACCTACTTTTGCAGCAACTTTTTCAATTTGCCTGAAGTCGTCGTGTATGTGAGAGTGTGAGGGCGCGAATGTGCGTACATGACTGACTTGGCTAAGGCCAAAAGTTTATTTCATAAACTACAATACAAAGAATGTTGAACTAACGACTACTCATAAAGCTTTCAATGGTTTTAACTAACATGACTCCCAACCGATCAACCCACCTGGTTAGTTGTGCAGGATAAGAAGCAGCAGGCCCATCAAGACACAAGCGTCTCGATCCCGCTGAGCCAGTGCCGCATTCTTCTCGTTGGTGGCTTCCGCTGGGGAATGCTCGAAAAGCATCTCCTCGGGCCGAATGCTACGCGGTTCAGTGTCATCCTCGCCACTGTCGCTGTGATCTTGTGGTGATGTTGTGGTTGACTTATTCAAAAGTAAAGCCAATTGCAGACGCTGCAATGGCGTTAGGAGTCCTTCGGCTAAGTTCCTTGATTGATCCACGGGGCGCTGCCAGTGGGGTGGCGGCAGAAAGGGCACAAAGGTGGCCGGAACCTGATTCGCATGGTAGCCATAGATAAACATTTGCACAAACAGCGAACTGGTGTTGAAGTCCGTGATTTTGGCTTTCAGTGTGCAATTGGAGTAATGACTGTACTCGGCCACCGGTGCTGTATAGTCCAATGAGGTGACGTCGGCAAAATGCTGCAGTGGGAAATCGAATGTTATCTTATAGAAACTTAAAGATTTGCCAACACTCACATCGAATATGACAAATTTAACGTATGTGATAAATTCACTGTCTATATAATAGAATATAACTGAATGATTCGTCTGCTCCTTGGAGACGTCCGGTGAGGTTTGATATGTCTCGTACACCAGCTCATCGCCTAAGCATAGAATCAAGATGATTAATCGTGCACTTTATGGTTCAGCAACAACTCTACCTACCTATCTGTCTGTGGCCAATTTCTATAATCTTGTCCTTGGGCTCAAAATCGGTACTAAAACTGAATGGCGCCTCGGTTTCTTGCTCAAACTCGTCCACCTGCAACATTTCATCACGTTCGATATGATCATAAGGAGCATAATCATCGTCGTATTCATGGTCGGGCCCCAGTTCACCCTCAAATTGTTGATCTCGATTTAACAGCTGGGCAGGATTCACATTCAGCATGGTCTCATTGAAGCCGAAAATCATTATGGACACATCGAAGGCTGGTGGAGGTTCGGTGGTAGTTTCATTGGTGGCCCTTAAGCTGATCACGCCCACAATCAACTGATGCACATAGCTGAACTTTACCTCAGCCGAAATATTCTGAAAAACAAATTATGGAGAAATTGCAACTTGTTATCTGATGCCTCAACTGATGAAATTAACATTCATTTTATTCAAAATTTTAATATTTATAAACGCTGTATTATCCGAAACAATATGTTATACGGTCAGTCCGTCTATTTTCGGACCTAGACACTGGGCACTTTGAAACTTTTATAAATACAGCTCAAATAATCCCTGTTAAAAGTAAATAAGTTTGTGCAAAAGTAGGCAACAGCCAGATTGAAGCATCTGTATATATATTATATATATATATATATTCTTGATCAGCATCAACAGCGGAGTTGATATAGCCATTTCCGTCGGTCAGTCCGTAAGAACGCACAGATCTCAGAGATGGTAAGAGATAGAGGTTTAACGTGTATGGGACCAAAACTTCCGATACTTGCAAGCAGATCAAGTTTCTTTTCAATTTTCGCCACTGCTCATCTCCTACAATTTTAATCAGGATTCAGATGAACAGTAGTCGAGTTATGAGCAAAAGAATGTTCGCTGCTGCTGCATCAAGATTAATGCTGAGTGTATAATTTAATTGGTACAGAGTATGTTATAGTCGGGCTTGGCCGGCTTTCTTTCTTGGTGGAGAAGCAGAAAACCACAAATTAATAATTTGTATTATTTTGACTGGGGATCCAACTCAAGACCTACTGTACTTAACATGAAAGGAATGACAGTTTTTCGTACTCCACCATCGGTCACACGCCGCAAAGCCCACCCTTCAGTTCGGCTCAGTTTTGAATCATATCTGAATCAGCCCTGAAATGGAAGGGCTGTTACTGAATTTGAGGCATCCTTTCTATGAGTTTTAGCCATGAATTTAACACAGACATGTTCTACTACGCCATGACCTTAGCTGATTTAAGGCATGATTTTAGTGCTGAACTCGGGAAGTACTAACATGTACTAGCTGATTTTAGTGCTGAACTCGGGAAGTACTAACATGCCTAAACGCCGTCATGAAATTCAGTTATTTCTACTGTTCAAGTCTGAATCAGCCCTGAAAAATTCATCCCTGAAACATCGAACTGCAGGGTTCAGATCAGAACATTTTGAAAAGCGAGTACGTTGCTTAAATCGCTCTGACTGCGACCATCCCGTTTAAAGGTTCCACCTATAATAAGATTTTCATAAACTGTTTATGGGGTCCGAAAAATTAGAAAACTGATTGTCTATAGTTTTGGAGTGGAGTTTGTGCCTGTAAACTTAAAGTGAAGTGAATGGGATGTACCTTTTCTTAAGGATTTTTAACACGAGATGGTGAAATAAAACCAACCTTAAAAAAATGTATTTGATCTCCACCTTCGGATTGAAAATTCAAGCTCTAGTCGTTCTAAATCGAGCTTGATGCAAGCTCGAAAGCATTCAATCAATCCTTATAAGCGTGCATAAATCCCATCAATCCCAATCAATCAATCCTTATAAGCGTGCATAAATCCCATAAGGCTACGGTCAGTCTCGAAACTTTACTTGAAAATCAAATAATCCTGATTTTGAAATTTAGTTTAAAATAGATTCAAAATCAAATTATCCCTACTCGAGATAGGACTTAGTACGGATGCACCATGTCAAAACGAAAGCGCAAAAAAAAGTGTGTCGATTTTTGCTACTGCACTGAAACAAAAAACCACTATCCAAATTCCAGTCCAAGCGGACTCCTTTTTAAACCATTTCGTTCACAACACAAGCCCGACATTCACAGAAAAACACCGTCGTGATTGTTGTTCGCTGATTGCTAAGCCCTATGGCTGCATTCACTGTGGTTTATCGCTTAGTCTTACGTGAGGTCGACGGTGGAGTCGGTGGAAATGACGCCTTTCGTGTAATGCAGCATGAGGTCCCTAGATCGATTCCCCGCAGAGGAATGTTAAGCTTTTTTCTTTTATATAGCGAGCTCAAAATGGTCTTACAACGTGCACATGCCGTTCCAAAAAAAAATGTTCATAATATGAGAACCGCTGTTTAAGATTTACGAAAAAACGGGATAGCTCTCCTTTTGTCAACGTATCGTCTTGATTTCGGTAGATTTTGAATGGATTTTTATCTGAGTGTATGATGCCTTGCAATTCCCAAACAGTCATAGCAGTAGAATCAAATAGAACCAAGGGGTATGCAAACAACTGATGACCCTGACACGGCAAGAACTTGCTGGTTTAAGTAACAAAAAGGTCGTTAAATACATTGCTGTTGGCTCTTGTGGGAAGCTCAATGTGGGGGTAACATAAGGTTTCAATAAAGAGATAAAGTTAAACTCGGTAATTTTTGAAATAAACCTTTTTTAGATTGAGTGTAGTTTGCATATCGAGCTTAATCTATTCTCAGACAAACTTGCATAAAGCCGATTTCAAGATCAAATAAAGTACGAATTTCGACCTTAAGTCAATATCGGGTCTTCTTGAGATGATGCTACTTATAAAGGTATCGAGTCGAGTTCGGATAACAAGCCAAAACCAATCCCACGTGGGATAATGTCGGAATCAAGACAAGAATTTCGGGATTGAAAAAGCCGAATTCAGGACAATACTGTTTGTACTTAGAGCGAGCAAGTCCACGATTGACCGACATCTGTCATCGTTTGGGATTGATTTAGTCCCGAATATCTGGATTTTTTTTTCCCATGTATAGGTAGCCCAATATATTATGGAAGAATAAAATAATTTGGCGGAAATTGCTTAAATCACAGACACAGACCTGGTCTGTGCTTAAATCTAGTACTACCTGAATATAATTGTTGTACATTTGCTGAAGGCAAGCTCTAAGCTAGATCATGTATACTCTTAACAACTCCTACATAGAAAAACAATGAGATAAAATAGAGCTCAAAAAAATTGATAATATTTCGACCTTGGTATTGAAGTTATAAGCAAAAGTTGTACTAGGTCCAAAATATCCGTGATCAAGTCAATCCTATTCGTACTTGGAATTAGAAATTCCTGGATCGACCGACTTCGGACAACGTTTGGGATTCATTTTTTCGGATATGTCGATTTTAATTTTCTGTGTAGACACATTTTGAGTATAAATCTGTCATAAATTCATTTATTCATTTTTGTGGGATTAACAGGCTAAAACGTTGCCTATCTAGCTGATATAGAAACAACAAGTCAGAAACATAATAATTTTTGGTTTTAAACCTCCCAATCTTTGTTGTTTCATCACATATTTTTGGATGCCTCCACTAATAATGCTAAAATCCCTTATAAAATTGTTAATTTTCCTTTTTTTTTTAATAATAACAGTTTTTTCAATTACTTAGCTAGTTAAATAAGGGGCTTCAATCAAGCATGGCCATAACCATTTGGTTATGCATCATCAATTTTCACTTGAAAAATGTGTGTATATTTTGTTAAGGAAAGCTCACGTCATAATTGCCTTGAGAAGATGCCAAATTCAGAATGCACTTTAAACATTTTAGGTACACAACTAAAAAAAAAAAACAAATAACATGTCGTTTTTCCACTTGTCAGCCCGTTTTGCCAAATTGCCTCATTTTCAATAATATTAGCCGAATTGAGAGCAAAATGTTGTGTCCATACGCTCTGCCAATTTTCAATTATCGCGCCATCTGTAAGTATATTAGCATATTTTATGAACCCCTACAATTCGCCCTCAAATACAAATCAACAAAAAACAACTATGGCAAATATAGCAAACATTGAGCCCCAAACCGCATATACTATATATAAAACTATACATCTCTCTGGCCGACTCTTGTTGTCGTCTGCAATGACGAAAAAAAGTAAATTTCGTTTCTATTTTCGTTCGGGGGAATATGCAAAAATTAGAAAACACGAGAGGTCAGATCTGTTTCTATTTGTCCACTTACTTCCTCCGATACGATTTCAATGTAGGTAATTGGCTCAACAATCTCATAGTTGAAGACAACACTGGGCTGTTCATTAAGGATGGCCGGACGCGAATGCTGGACATCCTTAAGAAGCAGCTGATCACCCAGAATGCGCTGGCCAACGCCAAAATACCGTTTGCCCGCCACGCTGCTGCCGTCTAACAGAGCCAGCCAGACCAACAGTAAAAACCATACAACTTTTGCACACATTCTGTTTTTTGTTTCAATGGAACTCTTTTTTGGCCACGAAAGATCTTTGAACGCGACGCGGCAAGCGCACATTGGCAACTGAGCTCTGCGTTCTGAGTGGCAGCAATATCGGCCGCTGGGCGGCGCTCCAAGTGTTGACTGATCGTCTCACATGTGCATATAGTTCACTTTCGGTTTTGGGAGCACTCAGAGAGCGGGAGAGCTAAGAAATCTCTCTTGTACTTGACCCCAAATGCTGTTGGGCAACAAAAATCCAGAGTGTATCTACGCCCACTATTTTGTCAACGACCCCAAAATAGACAAAAAAAAAAAAACGAATCCCTGCCCAGGCATGACCAGCAAACCTTTCGCATTGCGTTTTAAATTGGTCGCAAAATGCGTAAAAATAGACAGGAAATTAAAAATAAAAACAAAACAGATTTGTGTGTGTTTTTTTTTTTTTTTTGGTTTTTAAAGGCATTTCAAAGAAGGGTATAAAATGATTGATGAATTGTTTACTATTTAGTATTTTTATGCTTTAAAGAAGAACATTTGGTTTATAAACAATTCGACTTGACATTGGCTGGAGGAAACTTTTGGGGGATTTATTTGCAATGTAGGAAATCATTTTCGTTCACAGATAATTTATTAAGAACTTTGGTGAACAATTATTTGTGAACTCCAACGGCAATTCTAATTATTATTCATTTTCTCTTTCATTGAGTAATGAGACTGATTATTCATATTTTCAGACCATAAATAAGCACATTGTATAACAGCATATCCATGTGATTACAGTGACCCGAGACAAAACACTATGGATGACTAACAGGGGTCGAATATAATTCACTCTACCAATGTGTTTGCCAGTCAGTGACTACTGATTAGTAATATATATGTACTTAGAAAAGAGCACAAAGAATGTTTAAAGAGATTGTACCATGATTGGCGAACAATTAAATGTCCAATAAAATCGAGATCCCCATCTAAATTACTAAACACGCTTAAATTTGGTCCTTTCGATGCCGATTTATAGTTCAAACTTTACCGCTTGTCATTGTCCATTAGTTTAAGTGCTTTTTGTTGCTGGCTTAAACCAAAAAAGGGGCAACAAATGCTCACAATACCAATTGCAACTGTCAATCACTGCATTGAGCTGCTGCACCTGACAATCATAAAACACGAATCGCAAATTCATCCCATATTTAAGACCAGGGGACCATTAGAATAGAGTGAAAAAGTATCTCAAATGCGAAACGCATTTTCCATCTCCATGCAATGGAAATGGCATTCAACGAGGCAAAGCAACAAATGATTAATGCAAGAGAGTACAAAGATAAGCTCAAATTTTTTACTGATCTGAATGATGCCAAATTTTATCAAAGATTCAAATTGACAAAATCATTCTTGCTTTGATTAAAGATGAAGTCGGACTCAATTTATTGTGACTAGGATTGTTAACAGGAATCATGCATTGTTGTCAGAGAGCAAACTTATGTTGGTCAAATTGTTCGCCAAAAAAGAAAAACCATTAAAAAATACCCAATTCGTTGTAAGTGTCTGGTCACACTACTGCATCGAGTGGAATTGATCGATATCGGGTGAAACTGTTGTTAAGAAAACCGTATAACTTAACGGCCCTAAACCAATTTAACACAGTGGGCTCAAATTCTAAAAAAAAGAAAACTAGAAGAAAACTTAATAAAATTCCACTCTAGTTGTAGACTAATTTGAGAGTTCGCTTGAATTTGACTTTTGCACCCAACAGCAAATCAAAATAGCTGCCTATTACTTGTGAAAGAAAATGAAGAAGATGAAGTATGGGTAGACTTTTAAAGACAATTTGCTATCAAACGGCTGTACCAAAATACTCTAGAAAAGAAAGTTGTCATTTCATGTAAAGTCTCTGAAAACCGTAGCCAGTTGTGATGCAGCGGGTAGTGTGGCAACTGTAGGTCCCTTTCTATAGTGCGAAAAAACAACGTACAGCTGGCACTTCATGTTTACTGTCTGGTATAGTTGTGCAGGTCCGATAGTGGCTACACGCTACTGACTGCCATGTGGTTAAAAGAGAAGGGCCAGCCCGATTGTTGTCTTAAAACTTCCTGGCGGAAGTGGAAGTGATGGTGTCCCTAAGCCGACTGCCGGATGGTTAACCATATGTTTTTGTTCCAATTGGCAAAATTGGAGTCACTCTAATCATTCGATTATAATAAAAACTCATTAATTCACTTGTAACACTTACCAATTCACAAAATCGTCTACTTTTATATTATCACTGTGCGTATAATGTCATTTTCATTTAAATACGGAATTTACGCCCATGCGCTTTGTGCTCGGACATAAAGCCCAGAAAAACTCTGAGTTATATATCAAAGTAATAAACGAAATTTTTCAAATGTGCATTATGTCCGTGGGCGTTTTGTCATGTAACCGTTTTTTAACTAACAAAATCAAATAAAAATCATATTGAATTTACTTTAATAAAAGCTCTCAAACGCAAAACAAGGACATGAAATGGTTTTTATATATATTTTTCCGTGAAAATAGATGCCGCTCTGTATTTTTTTGTCGGACTTTAATTGACTGGTTTTATTGATATGGGATAAAACGTCGTTTTTTTGCCAAATTATTAATTAATTCCTTAAGGGTGTTTTTTTCATCCTCCTGTGTTTGCAAATTCAGGTGGATTTTAAGCCTTTGCATAGCTCATGCTAAACAAGATTTGGTTACTCCACCTAAATTTGCAAAAACAGGAATGGAAAATACTTTCTAAATAAACACCACCACTTTTGTCTCTCGAATGAGGCTCCAACAATAAGAAGTCACCATCACTTTCGGCATCCACATTTTCTGGGAAGGCATCAAAGTGCGAGTAGGAAAAGTGAACATTTATAGACATTTGCGGAATCCGATTATAAGAAAAATCTTTAAATTAATCTGTAAGAAGGACCATTATCTTTGATCCTAAATCATTTTTTCGAATGTCGTTGGACTTAAAGTAATCAACAACTTCTATCATTATCTTAAGCATCTTTTTTCTAAACCAATCGATAATTTTTAATGATCTGTGCCAAAGGGCGGCACAGTTTAATTTGAACGTCAAACTAATTGTAAACAGAAGTTCTAAATTTAATGTGATTTTAAAGATAGATTTTCAAATGGAAGTCCTCTTGGTTCCTGAAAATATAAAGTTATTTTGAATTAAAGGTTGGCTGGTTGGCTGCTTATAAAAAGAAGTCTTAGGGCCGATTTCCCATCTTTTACATGTTATGTGTCAGGTAAACTAAGATTTTGCTCGATTATTTGTGGGCTTATGTGACAGATAGATCTATGTAGTAGATTAGAAAACGGCCCTTATTTGAATGACGTATTGTGCGAAACAAATTTGTAAGAAATTAGGAATCAAGCCTTAAATTAGAGCAGTGCGCCTGAGCGAAATGTGTGTCACGTCACGAACGATACACGAAATACACCATCTCCACAATTCAGGGAATCCACGAATTATTCACGATGCTTCATGAATGCTTAAGCATCATACAAGTTCATGGACTTATCAAAATAAAACGCAGTTGTAAACATTCACACGATGGCGGCGTATATTTGGCAATTAATTTCAGTAGGCTATATAGGCAATATTCTCTTTTCTTCGGCAATGTTTTTATTATGAACTTTTTTTTTTAAGTCTTTGTGTGTTAGTCCGATTTACCTAGGTCATTGTTGAATGCACCGGAGGAACATGGACCAACCTGTGCCACGCTGACCTGACTGCATGGACCTGGTAATTAGTAACCGCAACTGATGATTTCTCCCACACATCACCCGTTTTGTTCTGCGGTTTCACCAATTTAAGGTTTTTTTTCAGTTCGTCCATTTTTCTGTCACCCACAAAATTCAAATTTAAAGCCCACTTGCGGCATCTGCCAAAACCAAATGTTGGTTCGAGGTTCTTGTCAGATAAATACTATAAAACAGCATTCTGATTTTTTAGTGATGATAACTTTTATGCACGATTTTTGGCTCTTATTCAATCACGGTCCAAGCAAGTATCCCGGATGCTTGCGCGCGAAACTCTGTGTCTGCTAACTTGCACAAATGTAACACGTTCAAATTCACGTCACGGACACATTTCTAAATTCAACCCATTTCATTTCCATTTAGGTCTTTAATTCAATATAACCAGATATTTATTACTGACAAATTTTAAATCATAACATTATTATTCATTTGACAAGTATTGACAAGCAATTTAATTTCGAAGGTTTTGCAGTATGTCAAATAGGTTTTTCTATTGAAATATAACCACTTAGGGCCGATTTTTAAACTTCTACATACAGCTATCTGTCACATTTACCTACAAATAACAGAGCAAATTATAAGTTTATCAGACACATAGCAGCTATGTAGAAGATGTGAAATCGGCCCTAACTCTAGTACTTTTTTTTATACCGAGACTTTTGGCCAGGTTTTATACACCCTAGCGGCACACATCAACAATACATAATGGATTAATCCTTTATTAATTTGCCTTCAGGATGACGTATACCGCTTCGGGGTGCTTACATCATGCATTACTAGTAATAAAAGATGGAATGCCATTGCATTCCCATTACCAATGTCTATTGCTTTTCTACCCGGTTCCCATTAAAAATGGGAAAAAGGGGGATGATGAAGTCATGTAATAACATAAAGTACATACTTATATTCTTGGCCAGCATCAACCGAGCTGAGTCGATAAAGCCTTGTGCGCCTGTCTGTATGAAAGCTTCGATCTGAGAGACTATAAGAGATAGAGCCGCAAAAGTTTGCAAGATTGTAGGTGTATATCGTATGCGGAGCGCTTGGAGGTATAATATACATCAAGCAAGGCCCAATATCTATCTATTCTGAAAAGCACAATCAGATCGGAATTCATCGGAACAACGCAGTTACAAGCGAATCAATTAAGCTTGTAGAAACGGGGGGTACCGCATCGTCAGTTAGAGCTAACAAAATAATGTTGCCTACCTTCATTTAATAGCTGTTACAAAAACCGGTTACATTCAAAAACTAATTTTAATTTAGACAACTACTAACCAATCTATAATTTAGGGTTAAGGAAATGCGTTTGTGTGTATTATTATATTTATTATGTTTGACATGCATACACTAAGTTCTACGAGTTTTGTTGAATCGAACAATTTAATAATGTTCATACTAATTCCAATCGAGAGCTTGGCGATAGCTTGAGGGGAGATTTTGGAGATAGTTTGGCGGTTTACACAAAGAAAGTAACTTAGTTATCGCTTTTTTATCATAAAAGGGATGAATTGGCGAAATGTGTTATCGCATTTTTGCCGTCCATTCAATGAATATCCCTCAGAAATGGCCTTAAGGGCAACAATGCGATACTTTATTATTGGTCTCGCTTTTTCATCAGCCCATCGAAGAATTGGCGATACATCGCTTAAGAAGACCCGAATGCGATTCTTCTTGAAGTGAGTTGAACGACTTTTTATAATATTACCAAAGGAAAATACTTTGCCAACGCTTATTTACCATAGGTGCAAAATCGTTCTGTTAAATTACAGAATTCGAAACACCTTTTATTCGTTATGGCTTATATTCTTATATTCCTGCCTCTGGGAAGAATCACATTCTTATCTCCTGGAAGAATCTCTCCTTTTTATCGCTCAGAAGAGACTTTTTCCTATCTCCCAGAAGTATTGCTTTCTTTTCTCCAAGAAGTGTCCCTTTCTTATCGCCCGAAAGGTTTTGCATAGTGTCACACTTATTCTCGTAGGGAGATGAGAATGCGATAATATTCCGATATTGCTAGAGTAAAGCGACACCTACTGGCGAATCGTATTCTTATCTTACGCAATAAAAAATGTTGGGACTTGAGCAACAATAATCTGGTATGAGTTTTAGCATGCGCTAAAACAAAGCTGAGAGCTGGTATGTGTACCAGTGGCAGAGAGCACAAGAATGTGTTTGTGCTGGTGGGCACAAAAGCCGATTTACTTGCAAACGCATGCAATCAGCCCACTTTCGGTCAAATGCACGATGAGTTTGTGGGTATGACGGTGATTTTATTCAACGCTTTGTTTTATTTTATGAATAAATGTACATAATCCATGTTGGATCATCTGCTCATACTAAACAGTTCGATGCCTTATTTTGTTTTTGAGTTTGGTTGAGCTAATTAATGTCTATTTAGCCATGCCTGTAATGACTTTAAGAAACTAACCACAAAATTTCTTTTGAGAAGGTGTTTACAAGTTTGTTTCAGATTTGGAAAATCGGAGCGCATCCTTTACCGTTCTCATACTCTCAAGTATGAGAAATGGTATTATTTGTCTTAGTTTACCTTAATTTTCACTTTTACTTACAATTTTATTAAGGGTACGTCCACAACGACTATAAAGATCTTATCTTATCACTCGCGCATTCTAAATGATAATCAGCATTAGATGTGCGTTTAACCACAGTTTTGTCCATTAACCAGATCCTGGTATGTGCATAATGTGGATGAGAGTGCCAATAGTTGTCCTGGGCATGCATAATGAATTCAAATTATGGTTAATTCACTAACGAGGGAGAGGCTAAAGGGAAAGCACAGTGAGGGGACAATGTTCTGGGTCTCTAGTCAGGTGTTTTAACATTGGGAGTGGCTTTTAATTAAAAGCGTGCCTGTGTGTGTGTGTGTGTGTGTGTGAGTTGGCACTGCAGTTTAGGGTGCCAAATAACCAGCATAATTTATTGAGGCTACAGGCACACAAACACACACACACCCTGCTGATTACCATCTAGCTGCAGTGCAACATTCTGCATTTTGCGTAACTATGCAACAAATTTAAATTGCTTTAGGCCTCGTTGTCCTTCGGATGTTGTTGCACTCAAAGCAATTTCCGAATTTCACACCGCCTGCAAAGACAGCGACAGGATGTCAACGTGGCGAACAGTTAACAAGTTGCAAATACCAAAGCAATTTAAACATCAGTCCTGGCCAAAGTGCGAGCCCGTCAACGCCTTGCCTTCATGTCAGAGGGCTGACATTGATGTGGCATTGCCGCTGCTGTTGTTGATTATTAAATGCAATTACAGCAGCATTCAGCCAAATTGCATTAGCCAATAGCTTAAGCTGTTGTCCAAGTAGTTAACTTGCCAAATTCCACAAATGCTTTGCTTTAGTCAGCCGCCTTTGGCTACATGCTCCATTTAGGGCACATTTTATTTATATTATTATTATTGTAGCGAGCGAACTGGACGCATGTTTAATACTGTAAACATTCAACAATGGGATATTCACGAACTGCACTCAGAGTGCATTATAGTTGTGCTTATTAAACACAAAAATATGAGAAACTGTCGAAAATGCATTCGTACACAAATTCCCAATGCTTCAAGAGCCTCAAGTGTTTACTTTAACCAAAGGCAAATGGCTAGGCAATGTCGTCGTCGTCTTCTGCCTCAAGTGGTCCAATGAAAGGTTAATAACACTCTACAAAGAAATGCAAAATGCTTTTTTTCTTTTTATAATTGCCGCCGTCCAATGGTGAATGTTCTCGAAATGAACCATAATGAGGCAATGAGCCATTCAATGGCTTGTCGAAAAAATGCGTGCAAATGGCACTTGACATTGGGTCCCGGCCCTGGCCACGGCCGCTAGGCATCAATTTGTCCAATTACATAATTGAATTTGCCTTTGCAGGGACATACAACAGCATATGCACATCCATCAGACTAATAAAGCAATTAACTCGCCAGTCAGAAATCAATGAAAAGCTACAGCCAAGCTAACGGCCCGCTGTCCGAAACGGAAATTACGAATTTTGGGTGCCGCATTTTAATTTATGCCTCACAAATTGGATTTGGGACGTTAAAAATGCCCATTTAGCTTAGCGGGGATTAGCCTAACTGGCTTTTTGCCGAACCATAAACAAAGGGAGCTATCAAAATGTTTGGAAATGAAATAACTTTGCTTATCGCTATTTCGCTGAAATGTAGGCTACGCTTTGTAAGTAAAAAAAACTACCAGCTACCAATTGAAAGGCTGGGCTTGCAAACAGCCGCTGCGGTTGAGTGCAAAGTACATATATATATATATATTAAAGAGACTTTAGAACGTTGAATCGGCGCTTTGATACCTTGTAGGTTACAAGAAGATCCCATACAACGAACATTCTTTTGCTCATAACTTGACTAACGCTTAACCGATCTTAGTTCCTTCTTGGCCCTAAAATTAAAAATAAAATACAAAATACTATTTGTATACACTTGCAGAGGGTATATTGAAATGGTCCAATTGTTTGTAGCGCATAAAAGGAAGCATTTCCGAGCACATAAAGTATATATATATTTTTGATCAGCATGACGAGCTGAGTTGATTTTGCCTTGTCCTTCTGTCCGCCCGTCTGTCAGTCTGTTTCTAAGCTATCCCCTCCGTCAGTTTTAAAGCTATCGCGACCAAACTTTGCACGATGTCTTCTGGTACAAATACGCTGCACATTTATCGGAACCCGCCGGATCGGATATCTATAACATATAGCTGTCATAAGAACGATCGGTCCAAAAACTAGTTCTAGTGAGAAAAACTCTTTTGATTTTAATGCAAACGTCTCCAAACTCCGTATATATTAGTTTTCGTTGCTTCTCTATGATTCTGCCACGTTTGGTCGAAATCGGACATTTATATAGTATAGCTCCCATGGAAAAGTAAGGTTAAAAAAGTAGTCTTAATGAGACAAACTTTTTGATTTCAATGTAAACCTCTTTAAAATTGGCATATATTGACGTTATAAGCGTTCACACAATTCTTTAAAGTTTTGTCAAAATCGGGTGACTATAGATTATAGCTGCCTTAGGAATGATCGGTCGAAAAGCTAGTTTTAGACACTATAACTTTTTTGTTTTCAAAGAAGACGCCTCCAAACTTTGTATTTCTTAGTTTGCTTTGCTCTGCCTTGATTCCACTAAAGATTGGTCGCAATCGGACATCTATATAGTATAGCTGTCATTCAAAAGTACAGTCAGAAAAGTAGTATTAGTGAGAAAAACTTGTTTGCTATCAGTGGAAACGTCCTTCAAGTTAGTTAGAAAAACGTGCTGCAGGGGTATACAAACTTCGGCCGAGCCGATGTTAACTTTCCTCTGTTAGGAACTTAAAACTTAAAACTTAGTTGGGTCGAAAATGTAATATTAGTTTGTGATTCTCATTTGATCGAATAGGTTGTCAAGCTCCGAAAATGAGCTGCCGGGAGCTTTTGGGCGGAAAGTCAACAAATTCTCGTCTTCTTATCGAACAATTTCCAATCGAATAGTTGCTTATGTAGTAGTCTAGACTGGGTCGGTCAGACTGGACGGAACCGTACAGAGTCTTCTCCCTTTAGGGTGGATGCCTCGGCAATGGGAAGGAGTAAATCCCTCGAGTACATCTGCGCTCACTGGTTAGCCCGTGGGTGCTGGGCTCATCGTGGCGACATCGAGAAATCTATAAGAACCTTAGAAACGGATCGGATAAGAAGGATTGATTAGTTGGACCTAACAGGATTGGATGTTTGGTTCCTACTAAAGTAGGACTACCTTGACTATTGAGCTTTTGACGAGGCCGCGGGAGGTATACAGTACATATACCATTTTATGGGCTGTTACCACTCTAATAGGTAGACTGAACGAATACGCCCATAGTACCCGCTATGTACTGGGTAATAAAAGCTGATTGAGTAAAAACTAACCGAACAGAGGGGGGGAATGTGGGCAGCACATGCAATCACAAAGTGGAGCATGTTTACCGGGAGCCAAAGGCGAATTGTCGATTGTGTGAAATGTGTGAATGGGAGAGGCCAGCCTTTGAGCCTGCCTGCCTGCCTGCCTGGCTGTCTGTGGTAATCCATTTTACAAAAACTCAGCCAGCACTTGACTTGCAATTGGCGCCTGCTTAGGCGACCTGCCAACAACTGTGAACTTAGCTCTCATCTGTCTTCCTCAATTCTTCTTTTGCAGGATGAGGGCTGGAAACTGAATCGCACCAACTATTATCAGGAGGGATGGCTGGCCACGGGCAACATTCGCGGCATTGTGGGGGTAACATTCACCACCTCGCATTGTCGCAAAAACATGGACTATCCGTTGCGGACGAACTACAATCTACGTGGTCATCGATCGGATGTAAGTATTGGGGAAACAATGGCCGATCACCGATGATTAATGAGTTATACTGGGTGCAGGTGATTCTGGTCAAGTGGAACGAGCCCTATCAAAAGCTGGCCTCCTGCGACAGCTCGGGCATTATATTCGTGTGGATCAAGTACGAGGGTCGCTGGTCGATTGAGCTCATCAATGACCGGAATACGCCAGTTACGCATTTCTCCTGGTCTCACGATGGTCGAATGGCTCTGATCTGTTACCAAGATGGCTTTGTGTTGGTGGGATCAGTGGCTGGACAACGATATTGGTCTTCCATGCTCAATCTGGAGTCGACAATCACCTGCGGCATTTGGACGCCCGACGATCAGCAGGTGTACTTTGGCACCACTCAGGGCCAGGTGATTGTGATGGATGTGCATGGGGCGATGGTGTCACAGGTGCAGCTATCCAATGATGTGCCCATCACATCCATGGCCTGGTCCTGCGAAAAGTTCAAGATGGAGGAGGGCGAGGAGACGGAGCCCGGCGTGACCAATGCGGGTAAGGCCATCGAAGCAGATGCATTGATGTTAGCTTGATATTTTTACTCTATTCCTTTAGCCAAGCGATCCTTTGTGCTGGCCGTTAGCTTCCAGAATGGTTTTATCTACTTGCTTAAGTCGTTCGACGACGTTTCACCCGCACATATCAACACCTGCCTTAATGGCTCCCTCGGCATGGTAATGGAGTGGAGCAACTCACGCGAATTGCTGGCGGTGGCCGGCACCCTACGCACAGGCTTGGACGGCGTTAAGCCGGAGCAGGATCTGGGCACACCCGCCAGCTATAGCAACTGGGTCAAGTTCTATACAGAGACGGGTGCGTGTCTCTACCAGGCCCACATTCCCTGCAGCAGTGCCACCGTTTCGGCCATAACCTGGGGACACAACGACAAGCGACTTTTCATAGCCACTGGAACCCAGGTGCACATAGCCTGGGTGTCGCGACGGGTGGCCACGCTGCAGTTGCTCTGCCGACTAGAGATTCAGGCCAGTGTGGGCTGCGAGACGCTGTTGCCGCTGCTGCCTTTGCCTTCTAGGATTAAGTCGCTCATAGGCAATCTGTTTGCTCAAACGATTCGAGTGAGTAACCCAACAGAATCTCTGATAAGTAACTATTTCGAGGATTACTCTCGTTCCACAGTGCTGTGTACCTGACCTGAAGTCGCTGCGAGATTTTGTCTCGCGTCCACCGCTTTGCTCTACGCGACTGCACTGCACCATGATACGGCACGATGATGACTCCAATCTCAGCTCTGGCACCTGCTACACTCTCTACCTGGAGTATCTGGGCGGGCTGGTTCCCTTGCTTAAAGGCAAGCGCACTTCAAAGATACGTCCCGAGTTTGTCATCTTCGATCCGCAAGTGAATGGTGAGACTTGGTGCATTTCTTTAGTCCTTGATCTAAGTGGCTTCCGTTTGACAGATGCCCCTTTGTATTTCCAATACTCCGCCGAGGCTAAGAGCTCCTCGGGCTCCAGCCAGTCCACCACCACAGGCAACAGCGGACGCACTGACTCTTCGGATAGTGACTTTGATGAGCGATCCCGCTTTGGTTCACCGCGTACACCACGCAAGAAGCGGGTGCGTCCCAAGCGACGCAATCAGGCGGGTGAGCGGGTGGGCACTTCGGGTGGCGCCGGCGGAGATCCCGAAAGCCTGGATGAGCTTGCCTATGTGGACACCCTGCCAGAGGTAGGTGGCATCCCGACAGTTGCAAATTCTTTTCAAGCTCTGATGATTTCCGTTTCGCCTTCTTAAGCAGGAAGTCAAACTGGTGGAGGTCACCTCCAATATCTGGGGAACGAAATTCAAAATCCATGGACTTGCCAAAACCGTCCCAGCCAATTTAGGCCAAGTAACTTATAAGACGTCCCTACTGCATTTGCAACCGCGTCAAATGACGCTGGTCATTACCGAGCTGCGCGACGATTTTCCACCTGGTCCCGATCCCAGCTTCAACCCCAACATCTTCTCCGAGGACGAAGACGAGGCCCAACACCAACACCACCACCATGAGCCGATGCCTCAGGGAAATGTGAGCACAGCACTAGATGTGGCTGCTTTGAAACCTCCGATAATGCCGCAGCGTCGAATTACGGAAGGAGCGTCGGCTCCTTTAATAGCGCCCATGTCGCCGCGGCCCAACCGCATTCTGGCCAGGCACAAGAACTCGCTGGCAGTGAACGGTGGAGCAGAACGAAGCTCTTCCGTAGGGCTTAGCCCACTGGCGCGAGCCGAGAGCTATGACGACGATTCCTCCAACGACTCCCAGGAGGCGGGAGCAGCAGCCAATGCCAGCACTTCCACCACTGTGCTACTGCATCAAGCTCCTTCCAATGGCAGTGGACCCAGCAGCAGCAAGAATCTGTCACGTCCCAAGACTATCAGTAGCTTTAAAAACAGCTACAGTCGCTCCAGCTCCAATTCCAGCTGCCAATCGCGGCATGCCATCTCCCCCCTCTATTGCGATGGAGCCGTACCCACACTGCAATCGCCGAAGAATGCAGTGGCTCCGTCGGACATCATCTTCGAGCGACCAGCTGTCCCTGCTGCTGGCCAAACAACCCTCATGTCCTACTCCAGCAATGCGGACTATGCCCAGAATGTGGTGCAGGTGAAGAACGCTCTGATGTCGGAGCCAGTCCGTTCGGCCAACAGTCATGTGAATCCCGTGCCCCTCAATCTCAACCTGAATCTGGAGCGCATGGATGCTGCCCGGGTCAAGTGTATGGCTCCATCAACATCAAAACGACGTGATATACTGTACATAGACGAGGAGACCCAATCGCCCACGCCCACCACCAGCGGCAGCAGCATGAAGCGCACACCCACAGTGGTTTCCATAGCGCCCGCTCTGCCTGACTCCATAACGCGCAGCTGTAGCGTGGGCTACCTGGACTCCGTAGCCATAACGCCCTCCAACGAGGCACTTTCGGCCCTGCGCAAAGAGGCCCCCAATAAGCGTCTGGTGTTGGTGGACAAGCGTCGTAATCGCCGCAAGCGTCAGCAGCAGGAGGAAACACGACGCCATAAGCTCCAGCAGACGGGAAAATCTAAGAGCTTGGACTCCTGTGATCTGCTGTCGCTGCAAACCAAGTTGTCCAGCAAAGAGCACGAGCAGGTGGTGCGTAAACTGCAAGAGATCTCAGACAGCAGTGCCTGCAGCAGTGCAGCCAACACGCTGTGCTTCAAGTGTCGCAACAACATGAATCCCAGCAGTGCCTGCAAGCGCTGTCAGCCTTCCGCGACCGCCATAGTGGACGAAATTGCGCTGGTGGTGGAGCCGATCAAGGAAGTTAAGGAAATTGTTGCCACACAAACTAAGCCGCCACCCAAAAAACGCTTCGATGTCATCACCAGCTTTACGGACTCACCTTTATTTACCAGAAAGCATCGCTTTGGCTATGGACGCAGCAAGGATGGAGCGGGCACAGAGAATTCCACACCAGTGCTGGGACGCAAGCATGAGAACAGCTTTAGCTTTGTCAAACAGTTGTCCGAGGTGCGTTGGCGACGTAAGGAACCGCCCACCGCGCAGGGATCAGTGAATACCTTAGAGAGGCAGCCAAGTGACACAGTTGGAGTTGGGGTAGGCTGTGGTACTGTAGAGGCCACACCCGTGGAGACCAAGGCTTCGGTGTCGCTGCACACTCAGGTGAGGAAGTGATTCTCTTTTGGGCGGGAGGTGGGCTGCTGGACCACTTATGTCTCTCTCTCTCTTTGTCTCCCAGGCGCTTACCACCTTGGAAAACATTATCAGTCGTTTGCGCGACTTGGATGAGGGTCGTCTAACGCCTCCCTCCACACCGCAGCGTCTGCCACGAAGTTCACCCGCCTCCCCAGCGGCCAGCAAGAAGAACAAGCGGCAACAGAGCAACTCACCCATTCGCCACATACTTAACTCACCGCTGCTAAATCGTCGCCAGCGTAAGAAGCAGAGCATCATCGAAAGCTCCGATGATGAGGGCAATCAGACCACCGGCTCTGGCGAGGATCTAAACAATGCTGGCAATGGCAAGCAGTATCGTGATCTGGAGACATTCCAAAAGGCTCAACTGCGACAAAAGGTGAGTTGGTCACATTCAACTCAAGTAAATATCAATCAATTCGTCAACTTGGTTAGCTCAAACGAGGCAAGATCGAACCGAATGGCAGTGCCAGCTGTGCCCAGCCGGCGCCTGTGCGTCGCGAGTTTGTGATGCACAACAAGGCGCCCATGTGGAATGAGATGAGTCAGGTGTATCAGCTGGACTTCGGAGGTCGTGTAACCCAAGAGTCGGCCAAGAACTTTCAAATTGAGTTCCGCGGCAAGCAGGTGGGTAGCAAGCGAACTGCAGCCGGAAGCAGACTAATCTCCATTTGAAATCCATCCACAGGTCATGCAATTTGGTCGCATCGATGGCAATGCCTACACCTTGGACTTCCAGTATCCCTTTTCAGCGCTGCAGGCCTTTGCAGTGGCTCTGGCCAATGTGACGCAGCGTCTCAAGTAAATTTGCTCCAGCTTAATGCTTCTTTGGCCCATGTACCTATAGTTTTTATACCATGTGGAGACGACGACGACGACGACGACGCTTTTTTCATTTGTATGTAAATATATATATATATATGTGTATAGGTTTCTGTATACCATAACAATGGGTAACGCGTACCACCACCAACCACCACTCGATGGAAGATAATGGTATCCGTATCTCTATATGGGTGTGCTTACAACTCACAGTCCGATCCATTTTTGTGCAATATTTGTATGACAAATTTTTTCGTGAATGTTGTAGATGACCGAGTCGATCATCAGTCGATTTTTAACACTAGTTTGTACAACTGCAGCCTTTTTTGCATAGAGCTTCGTTTCGCTTTACTCGAGATTTAAGTGCAATATGTAATTCCTTTCGTTAAAACGTTTAGAAGTAAGCAACAACCACAAGATGATCATGATTACACTTAATGCTAGCATATTTTTTGATATATACAATATGATGATGAGGACGACGATGATGATGATGATGATGATGATGTAAACTAATTGTGAATGTTAACACTGCGTCGGCAACGACAGTGAGAAATACAGAAAGAAAAACCAAAACCAGCAAAATTTAAAACTTTGTGCTTTTCCTCTCTTACACTTTTTTGTAGTTAGGCTTAATTTCAAGGAAAATTCGTTAAATTGTAATTGTTGTGAATATCGTAAACGATTTAAGCGATCCAAACTACACATAAATAATTAAATCAATAAATGTATTTTACGTGAAAAAGAATGGGAGGTGTTTTAATTATTACACAAATTTTTTGCATTCAAAGCAGCTGTCACAGCAGAGAAGATTGAAATTAAGATATGAAGCTGGAGAATGTTTGTATACGTAGCTAGTTCACAGTTTGCGAGTCCCAGAAGCAGGGATGCAAACGTTAACCGAATCGCTAGTTCTGATGAAAAGCGATTCGGCGTCATTTCGAAAATACTGAACCGAAAACACCTAAACAAACGAAGTGTAAGTCGGTCCGTCTGTTTCAAAGTTATCTAATCCGTCAGTTTTAAAGTTATCGCCACCAAACTTTGCACGAAGTCTTCATTTGTCCGAACCGGCCGGGTCGGATGACTATAACATATAGCTGCCATAGGAACGATCGGACGAAAAACTAGTTCTAGTGAGAAAAACTTTTTTATTTTTATTGCAAACGTCTCCAATCTCCGTATTTACTTGTTTTTAATGCTTCTCCATGATTCTGTCAAATTTGGTCGAAATCGTACATCTATATAGTATAGCTGTCATACAAAAGTAGAGTCAGAAAAGTAGTCTTATTGAGAAAAACTTGTTTGTTTTCGGTGGATATGTCCTTCAAATGAGTTATAAAACATGCTGCAAGGGTATACAAACTTCGACAGAGCCGAAGTTAATTTTCATCTATTTTGTTAAATTTGAATAGTTTAACGTTTTAATTAACTTTCAATCTTCAACTATTTTTTGAAGTCAATTAAATTTTCATTGAATTTGTAGATTAAAATGTAGGTAGGTAGGTAGGTAGTTCCGGCTGACCCCAGATGGGGTCACACATAGACCTTAGGGTCCTTAATGAGGCCGGGTGATTATTTGGGTACGTTTGACTTAGAAGTCCAGGACGATTTTTGACGTATTGGCAAATGCCAATAATTGTTTTGAGGGCCTCTTGGCCGCTTCCTCCAAAGAAGAGAACCATGGGGTGTGCTGATTTGTTTTTCTTAAAATGTAGAATTAGTAAAAAATTCAAGCTTCAATTATTAATTATCAATGGCACTTGATATTTATTTCCCTTTCATGCAAATTTTTGCTTGTGTTATTTTCCTTTCATTAAATTTTCAATTGGGATATTTCACACCAACCAATTTGTAATTGGCAAATCGGATCGGTTCAGTCATTCGAGTTAGTGTGACTTTAAATTAAAGAACTTTTACTCTATAGAATATCAAGCATTAATGAGAAGTACCGATATATTATTTTTGCACGTAGTTATACGTTTATCTTTGATAATTCGAATTACGCGCCTTTGAGTTTCTGGCAGCACTGGCAGGTCTGCAGTATGGCCGCCTTGACTCTCTGTGTAATGCGTCGCTTACGTCAAACGTAACATTTCAGACGAGAGTAATAGCGTACCTAAGTGATATGTAACATTAGAGATGGGACTTGGCAACCTGATATTTTTAGCCACTGTGAGCGTTGAATATTATCTATAGAGAATTAATTAGAGTGTTCACTACTCCCAGTTAAGCTGTGGAGTTGTTAAATTGAGAACATTTTAAATTTCTTCACATAAACCTAATAATAACAGAGCAAAATCTGAGTTTATCTGACACATAGCAGCCATGTAGAAAATGAGAAATCGGCCCTAAATCAAATAAGTGGAGTAGATTTGCTTTCTAATAGCTGAGCCGTTACTTTAATGTAATGAATATTAAATTTTAAGTAAAAAAAAATCAGTATGGTGGATGCTAATTTGGTATGTTTTGATACCCTTTTTTGAATAATAAAATATTCATTTAATGTTAAACAAAGCTAAAAATTATCCAAAGTATTGAATATTTTAATAAAAAGAAAGGAAATTGAAAACTATTTATTATTTTATATTATTTCAATCCGAAATTATTTTTCTTCTGTGTAATATCACCAGATCATCAGATTTCGCCCACTGTGCGACGCAGCGCACAGGGTAGTCGCAGCAGTTTGTGCCTCTACAACATTTTGTACTCTCCATCTGTGTTGTCTACTCTGTGAAAACTGCGCTGCAGACGCAAAAGACATACACATTTATTGTTAAATAAGTTCAATTTCACTCAAATCAAGACAAATCAAAGGCAACAGCACAATGTGTGGGGGCTTCACCTGCTCGAAGAATGCGTTAATAGCGCTAAACATTTTATATGTGGTAAGTTGTTGCAACAGCAAAAACCAAAATAACAAACAAGAAGCAGAACAACAACAGCAACCAGGAAGGGGAATACAAATTGATCAGCAGCAACAACAAAAGTGATATGAGGGAAAATTGCAAAACGTAAAAAAACCCAAAACCTGACTGTTTGCTATTGATTTTCTGAGACAGGTGCAAAGTGTGTCTGTGTGACTTCTTATTAATAGTAACATGTGGCGTCCTTTCTCATCTTCTTTTCCTTCTCTTTCGTCCTTTTGCAGATGATTGGATTCTTGCTGATTGGTGTGGGTGTCTATGCTCGGGCCGCCTCCATTGTCACCAATCTGCCAATTGTGGGTGGTATCTTGGCCTGCGGCGTGATACTCATCTGCATCTCAATGTTGGGCCTTGCTGGCGCTGTCAAGCATCATCAAGTGATGCTCTTCTTCGTATCCTTTTCATGATGAGACAAGACATGACTTTTGCATATATGCAAATTGTAATTGTACTTGGGAAGGTCGCGGCATGTCGAATTGTTGTTGCCCAAGTACGCACACTTCCGTGCAATTGTATACAGTGTACATACATACAAACGTGCATACTAACCTCAGTGGCAAAGGGAAAGCAACCCAATAATGACTCAAATTATGACTATGCTTTAAGGTTTTTGTTTTCCACACAAAACATGTCTCTCTCTCTGACGTCAGTTGGAAGCCATAAACGCTGACCTTAAGGCCATGAACAACAAATTTTCAGTTGATAAGAACTAATTGTTATTGTAATTATGGCATGTATTGTTAGTACATACATAGTTCCAGCTGATACTAGGGCCAGTTTTAGGGGTTTCATATTGAAAAAATTGAAGTAGAAGAAATGTTTCCTGCCCATAGTTGGAGAAACGTGTAGTGCAATTAACATATTTATTTATAATTTTAAAGTTTAGTCGGCAAGAAAACTATCTGATGATGCCTCTTATAGAGGTCGACTTGAGAAACTTGTTGATAAAAATTCCCGAAATTGCTCGCAGAACGCAGAGGATCCTTTGAAAATTAATTCAGAATCTAAGAGCACCAGCAAACACTGCCAAAACGCTTAAGAACTGATATCCAAGACGTGATAGTTAATTTAATATAATATATTCCATGGCATGTGCAACGATTAACAAGAGATGGCAGATCGATAAGTTATGATCTCTGCTCATTGGGTAGAAGTTGAGAGTCTACGTCCTAGTTAAGGCCTGACCTAAAGCCAATAGTAGAAACTGGTTTTGAAACACTCTAGTTGGTCTTAGTATTTCTGGTACAAAGAAGTCCAGATTCAAGATCCATATTCTAAGATAGAAGTAACTAAGGAACATAGGGTCTTAGGGATCGTCTAATTCGTTCCACCATCTTTAAATTAAAGCAATTAAACCTCTGGCTTTATGACATATATTCGAAATGTAACTATTGAAACATCGACCACATTATCATCCACCATAGATTCTCGTAAACTTAAACATAGGTTAGTCGTATCAAATGTCACTTTCTTGTATTTGACATAGTTTAGGGGCAGAAGATTTAATGCTTAATGATTAGCTTATTAAAATGAAGTAGAGAGACAGGATTGTTGTTGTACGACAAGCCTCGTCAGCATACATCAATGCTCGCACAAATATATTTTGGTGATATTTTTCGAAGAGATGCAAACCTCTCAAGAATTATTACTGTTCGGTACGGCTTATAGCACGGTTTAAAGATATTCGTGCATCTAATAAGAAATTGTTGACCTTTACAAATTAAAGTTAAACTTGAAGTGCTAAAATGCAACAGATATCGTAAGCAACTTAAACACAGTGCATTTCCATTAGAGTATTAGCTAAAACATTGCCATTCCCTGCTTTAATTAGTTTTTTTAGGTTATTTAGGAAATTTTTCCAAAGAATGATAATAGAATGATGTCAGATATATTACAAAAAGAGTCGAAAAAATCTGGGGAAATGCCGTCTCGATTAGTAAATTTTACGATGAAAATTTTGCAAAAAGAATCTATTTGCCTATGCAAATGTGAGTGATGTGAGTAATACCTAAAAATGGCACTATTAAAAGCGATCCAAAACATTCATATTAATCCAAACTTTTATACATAAAGATGTGATTTCAACATGAGAATCTTCCTTTAATATAAATTTATAAATAAATTTGTACATCTTTGGCTTTAAGTGGCTTCAATAAGAACCTTAAGGTCCATGTTTGACCCCATATAGAGTCAGCAGCAACTATCTAACCTTTGGTTTTAAATGCCTTGGGCAGCAAACTTCCAATCAAGTTGATGAAGATGCGGCCAGGGTAATTCAAACCCAGACTTTTCAATCTACTTTCATTTATAGCCTAGACATGTTATCGTTAAGTTTTCTAAGCTGTGTTAATCATCAATTAGTAGTCGAATGAACCTTATTCTCTACAAAGTCTTCCAAAAGTATTTTTTTTTTAATTTTGAAAGGCAGCTTCTAAATGTATGAGATTTGCTTTCCCCTTATAAAACTTGACATAAGTTTCATTTTCTTCTCGAAGTCACAGTTGAAATTGGATTTCGAAATCGCATCTTGAACCATAAATTAAGGTGAAAAAAGTGAAAAAGTTTAAAAGTGTTCTTAAGGCACTGAACTCAATGAAGATTTAAGCCGAACCAACTTTTATTTAGAATTGGGTTTCGATTGGGGATCAGATTCAGGTTAACTATTCAAAAGTTTCACTTCATAGCTCGAGTGATCTAAAAAGCAGGATCCAAATTCGGTTGTTCTGGTTCGCCTTAACTCGCTCTCCAATTCTTACAGTACATGATCATTCTGTTCATGCTGTTCCTTATCCAGTTCTCAATTGCCAGCTCCTGTCTAGCCGTCAATGCCGAACAGCAGCAGGAATTCGCCGAACAGGGTTGGAAAACGGTCCCACCATCACTGCGCAAACAGGTGCAGGATAGCTTCCTCTGCTGTGGTTTCAATGCCACCACCACCACCAGCACTAGCACAAGCAGCTTAGCTCTTACTGGGGCAGATGAGCCCTCCTGTGAGTTGATCAATCGAAAATGCTGCGCTGACTTGGATCCGAACTGTCAATGCCAAGCCTGTGGTCCACTACTGGAGGATAAGATCAACTATGCGTTTAAGTTGTGCGGCGGCTTGGGCATTTTCTTTAGCTTCACTGAGGTGAGTAATTATATTGATAATTACAAGATTTTACATTGTAATCACTTTATATTGTTGTACATTTTAAACATGCTGCACAAACAGTTCGTTGGTGTTTGGCTAACTGTACGCTATCGCAATCAAAAGGATCCGCGCGGCTTGCCCAGCGCCTTCCTATAAATTTCCTTACAAAACACAAATACTAATCCCAGACATAACCGCAACAACAACAACAAAATAGCCATAAATGTGTGTTTGTCTCTTCGTAAATTTGAATGTCGATGTGTAAATTTCATTTTCACGCAATAATCGTGGGTCTTGGACCAGAACTAGGGTCTACAATACATATTATACAAGCGTCTATATATTTATACCATCTACATATATATTATACGTAATGCGTTAGGTCATAAATGATATACAACTTTAGACATATATATATATACATTATATACAAACACTAGAGAGCTACTTGATTAATCATTTTAACCAGCAAACAAAATCAAGCAATCAACATGAAACATATTTTAACTCTCACTCTATAAATATCACTTTAATACTTTTTTTTTTTCAAAAGTCTTCACAAACTTAACTTTGACTTGATTGGTTGGTCTAACAAAATGGTGAGACATATTTCCATGTGTAACGTTTATTTTTTTTTGAGGACACTCGGAAAATAAATGAGTATTAATTAAATTTCGGTTTTGGTAGTTTTTTGTCAGGTTTTTGAACCGTATCGCTCAGACATATTTTTTTTTTTACCGAGAACCGAACCTTAAGTCGAACCTACTGTGAAAAAATGGCTAGACCTGAACCTGTACCCATCTTTAAAGATAAGTTTGGTTCAACAAATATTTCGCATTCAAAAAACGAAGTTATATATTTTGGTTAATTCTTTGTTGTCTGGGTCGATAGTGCGAGGGAGTACTTAAATCGCACTTCCTAGATCTAGATCTGGTACCCATAATAATTTCATATGAGTTGGATGAAAAATAACTTGGGTTACAGTGACTTTGGTGTCCAAAAACTAGTATAGGTACTCAGTCAGTTTACTTCGCATGCAGCTTTTCATATATATGCGATTTTCTGGGATTGATTATTTCATTGGTCTGACATCTCATATTATAAAATCCAATTGGATTGGATAGGGCTTAATATACTTTTTATTTTTTATTATAATATCAAAATCAAAATTAAAATTAAATAAATTTAAAATCAATTTAACATTAAATCGATTGTTTAACATCCAAAAATAGATTTATGAAATCTAAATCGATACCAGGATCATAAAATCTATATATTTTAACATCCTTTTTTATATGTGTTTGAGTTTAAATACAGCTTTAAATTAATAGATTCTCGATTTCAAATATAAAGAAATTCAGAATTGTATTTGGAGTATGTTAAAAATTAATTGACTTTCTAATTCAAATTGTACTAAAATTGCTAAATTTTAGCTCAGGAAAAGGTTAGCTTTTCAGTGATTCAGCAATTTGTAAATGTGTTATGTTCCCACAGAAGCAGTGAGACCTCAAGCTCTGTGAACTTAGGAAGATATAAAATTCTACATCAATGCAAAATACTTGGTAGATTTTCTCTATAGAAAGCTACTATACAATGACAACATTACTGACCGCTCAAAAAACAGCAATCATTGCTCTTTCGATCTAAAATCATGCTCAAAATTATTGGATTTGATCTCGCCCTTAGGATTGAGATTTTAAGTACGAGTCGTACCAGATCAAGCTTGTTACAGTCTCAAAAGGCTTAAAAACAATTCTCAAAATCGTGTATCAATTCGAAAAGGCTAATTTCAATCTCGGATCTGTCCTTGAAAGTCAAATAATTCTGGCTCGAGGTTAAAGTGAGTACGTATGCTCTTTGTCCATGCAAAAACGCGAAGGAAACCGCGAGCAAGAAAAACTCTCTCTTGCATACGCAAAGACTTGTATCCAGATTAATTTTGAACTTACATTTTGTGTGATTTGTAACTTAACTCATAAAAAGTTCAGTCAGTAAAAATGCCATACGGCAAACTAACGACCTCGAGCCGGCAATAACTTCCTGGCTCGAATATTAATAAAAGGTCGTCCACAAAGATACATGAGCTTTTGTGGCAAGCTTTTTTGGGGTAACATAACGTTTGTATATCAAGGTGAAGTCAATCTCGGTAATTTTTGAAGCAATTTTTTTCGGATTGAAAGCACTTCGATAGTCGAGGTCAATTTAATCTCTGGCAGGGTAGCACCAAGAAGATTGCAAAATCAAATCAATTACGAGGGGTCAAGTCGAGCTCGGATAACTAGCTCAAGTCAATCCAGTGTTTGATTGAATTTTGCCTATACCGAGCTAAAATCAAGCTCACCCTAGCTTAAGTCGGGATCAAGACAAGAATTCTCATTCAAGAATAAAAAATCCTTGCTTAAGTCAATCCAACTCTTAATTGGATTGTAATATCAGGGATTGACCAACTGGGAAATTCGATTTTGTTTGATTTAATCCCGGATATCTCAGATTTTATTTCTGTGTATGAGGTAAATTAGATACATACATCGAATAAAGACCAGAGAAGCGAGGAAATGTGAATAAGCGTACATTTTGAGCGCGGCTTTGCCCTAAACGGTTCACACGCTGAGTATTTGCTCTCTCCCACTTGGCGTGCTGTGTGGCATGTGGCACCGTCATGTTGAAACCATTGGTCAGCCAAGTGCAGCTCTATCTCTTTTTGGGCAAACGAAGCTTGTATAAATCTTACGTTCCTGCCTTCGAAATCTTTAACAAAGAACGGTCCAATGACCCGCCCATAATCCACACCAAACAGTGGATTCTTCGGTATACATTGCCAGTTGTTGCTATGCTTCTGGCTGCTCTCCACACCAAATACGGAAATTTTGTTTGTTTTCGTGTCCATTAAACCAGAAGTGAGCTTAGTAGCTGAACATAATTTACCCATAAAAAGTGGCATGAATTTTAACAATAAAATTCAATCGTCTGCAAGAGTGGTTGACTTCCAAGTCGATGCATCCTTCAATTATAGACCAAACTGAGCATGTTTGACAGTGATAAGTGGCATGAAAACAGCTGAGCTGCCGAAAACAGTGTTTCCCAAAATAAAATTGCTGAAAAATCGAAATTCTTGTATTATGGGTGATAGATTCAATTCGGCTGCAGCTTAATTAGATCATTAATTTAATAAGTTCGGTACAAAAGAGGACGCCAATCGGTTCAAAGGGTTTCAGCACAGCTCCTATCATATCAAGGTTCACCCTCTCCTAACAATTCCCTACCTTAACTGAAACTGTTAGTACTAAAAATGTTTTCTGAGTGGTTATTTATTGTTTTAGTATCTCATTTTGATCTCAACAAAATCCTTGAACTGAACCGACTACTAATCTAATATTTTCTTACACTCTCTTCCCCTCCCTTCAACAGGTTCTAGCCGTTTTCCTGGCGCGTCGCTATCGCAATCAGCATGATCCCTGTTATTTGCCAGCTCGCGCCATCTTTCCACACAATTATCACTACTAAACCGAGTGAGTGGCAGGCTCCGGTTTTGTTTTAGTCAAAGGGACGAAGGCTGAATTATTATTTTTACACTTATTCCTAACAAAATCCAGGAACACATGAGAGTAGAGAGTGGAGGAACCAAGCAATGTGCTCAATGCTGCTGCTATTAGTTTTTAATTATTTGTTTTAATTGTGCAAAGAGATTAAGTTTCCAATTGAGATTATTAAATATATTGTGTTTTTTTTATATAATTTAGTGTTAGCTCTTAAATGCCTATATTTTGCAACTCGCAACAATCAGAACACAAACTGCTGTACCACAAGAATCACAACATAAACATTTCAAAACCTGATCTTACAGTAGAACAACTCAACAAGTCAACTAAGTCACAATGTAACTAACTAGTAACTTAACCTATATACAACCATGTAATTGCATAAACTAAATGGCATATAATTATACTCTAAATGTTAGTTGTGTGTTAAACCTAGAAAAAGCTAAGAAGAACAAAATACAAGTCTATATACATGAATATACAATACATCTAAAAACCGTTCAATCTTGGCCACCTGCTTCGTTTTCATCTTTTCATTGAAAATTTCAATTACTCAACTTTCTCTGCTGCTGCTTTTCTATGACTTGCACTCGCACCCACGCCCCAAACCACAACCGAAACACCAGACACATTAAGCTCCCTCTTCTGCTCCTCACACACACACACACACACACACACAGACACACAACCAACAAGTTGAAATAGTTCTTTCCCCCCCCTCTTTCATTTCAAAATTTCCTTTCCAAGCGACAAATAAACCATAAGAAATAATATTCTCTGTATTCTGTGCTGTGATTGAAGTAAATATGATCTTAAACAAAAATGAACCAAAACACTTGAGTTTCATTTGGCCATTAATTTGATTTCGCTTTTCGAAATTTAATAAAGGAAACACAAGCTGGCACTTGTGGCTTAGACCATTAGTGAAAAGCTTCCGCTTAAGGGAAAAGGACCGCCCATGACAACACATACAAAAGTATGAATGAATGTCGGTGTGTTGAATCCACAGTGGAACAACGATGATGACAGAAATTTAATGCGAGTTTGATTAATCAACTGCGAGTCTATACTCAAACCAGCGACGGTGGGCATCGAAATTGATGTTTCGAGTGAAAATCGACTTAATATATCGTAGATCGAATCGAAAACGAAGCAACTGCTTTGTCGGCTTTTCATTTTCAGTGGTTTTGATTTGAAATTTTTCATTTATCGATCCGCCAAAGGAATGCTAAAGAACGGTTGTCGAGTTATGAGCAAAAGAGGGAAAGTCGATAGAGTAATCCTAAGTGCAAACAGAGCGAGTAAAAGCGGAAATGGCAAGGTGAACGTGGTGACCGCAAGCAAAGCGATAATAATCGTCGGTGAGTTCCAAGGAGGTCACCGAAACAACTTGGCAAGTCAGGCGGAGAAGCGAAAGCTGCCTGATAAAATAAACCTGAAGTGTATTAGTGAATTTTGAATCTTGCACTAAGCGTACCTACATTGAAGTGTCCTACGCTTAAATGATTTTCACAAGCCCCAAATATAGACTAAAGTACATTTAATCGCTGTCTTCTTATTTTGGTAATTCTCGACAATATAAATTTGTTGAAGCGATCTCCGAGCACCCTGAGCTACGTCCGACTACAAAGAATCATTACAAGTTTGGGTCCGGTGGCGATTCGAACCCATTGTAAATTTCAAGTTTCGGTTCGACGACCGGTTCCTGAAGCTTCTTGACAAAAGGATTTGGTTTTAACCTTGGTTGACTTGAACAAAAAAGGAATTTTAAACATACCTTCATTTTCATTTACTTAGTCACAATACTTTTAAGTCAGGAAGATCAATCTTAAGTTTGTTGAATATGCTCTGTCAACTGATAGACTGATGATTTAGTCTTAGATTTTCGACGTATGATTCAAATGAACCTGTAACATAAATCAGATCTTTTGTTTGATATTTCTTTATTGTTTTCATTAACTTCTCTTCTTTGCAATCCGTCATTCTCATTAAGTATATCTTTTAAAGGCTTTAACTTAAGGAACTGCCCTTGCTACTTTTTTTTGATCATAAGAAAGCACAGATTTAAATGGCAGGTCTGAGAATATAAATACTAAGCCTAACACATCCCCAAGGCGACACGCCGAGCTTCTCTCAATCTCTAGGCTTTTTTACTTTGCACAAGAGAAAGGGACAAAGTTTGAGAAGCTTCTCTATGGCTTCTCACTTGAAACTAATTGATCAACTCGCGTAGGTCTTCAAACTCTAGATAATAGATAGATATGGAGGTTTGGGTAAAATATTGACATCATATAGTCTGCGAATTCAAAATTAATGGAGTGTAGATAACAAGCCCTTAATTTGGTTGGGCCATACAGACAATCTCGATTTTACAAAATCATCTTAGTTTTAATTTGATCCAAGAAGATTCTCAATGAAACGTTTTCTGGGCGACCGAAAGAGGCAGCATTTTGAACTAACTTATTAACATTAACAGTATATCTAAGACTTGGTAGTAGATACTGTTTTGACCCCTATGATTTTGCCAACCAGAATGAACGATTATTCATGCAATGGAACAAAAAATAAATATAAATGTGAAGTTCAAATTAATCATAACGATTTTATAATGATATATTCCTTCTTTTTTACTTAAGTATCAGGTATGTCGAATTATATTTGATGGTAAAAATATTATTTAAATGTTAATCGAATTTTCTTTTAATTAAAGCCAAAGTCAAGGTTGTAAATTGTCATTATGTAAAAAGTTATATACCAATTATGAAATCGCAGACAAACTCCACCTTGGAATTGAGTTTAGACCCATGGTTGCTTGTGGAAATTGTTTTAGAATTAACCGTTGATTATGTTTCTGCTATACGTGTGGTCGATGAAAAATGTTACCCTCCCTAGACGTTTTTAGAATTTGTTAGTTTAGTTCCATCAAAGATTTATACATAGATATTATAGATGACGTATGTGGAACAAATCGAAAATTGTCAACTACCAGGAATAATCGTGCTTTGTTATACATGAGTCATCTTTAATGTCTAGAAACCTTTGGTAAAACACTAAGGGCCGTGTTCTGATCTACTACATAGAGCTATCTGACACATAAACCTACAAATAACAGAGCAAAATCTTAGTTTAAAAAGATGAGAAATAACTATCTAGATTTTTATAGAAGATTTCAATTAGATTTCATCACACTCTCTACCTAACCTCTACCGTATTATTGCAGATCTTCTTGGGTGTTTAGATTTAGACACTTTTGCTGGACGTGGACAGCTTTTATTGCCAGTATATCAATGAGTTTCTCGTCATCTATTCCGTCAATTAAATCCCGAGTAGATTTCGTTCAAATGGTTTCTTTACGTATAACGTAGGAATAGTATTTTATTTTGTAATATGGTATCGCAACGGGCCCATGTGGACCATAAGAGTTATACTGACTTGCACATTCAGCCATCGCAACCTTACCTAGCCAGGCTGGGCTAGACTAAAGTCTCCAGAGATTTTATCCAGAAGTTACAAATCTGAAACAAACTTGACCTGCGTATGGCTTACACTTACACTTTGTGCGAATAATATTATATATACTGTATGAGGTCGGACATGGTTCCATCTCCCATTTTTATAAAACATGATGAGTCAAAAGTGTCCCAGCTTATTTCCCTTTGAAATCAAAGGGAATGGGTGCTTTTATCGATAATTACATATGGACTACAATTCGTATTGATTTCTGGGCTGACGGATAACAGTACATTCTGAGGAGCTGCACAACTCTTCTTTAAACAGCGTATTGAAGATAATGAACATAGTTTAAAAAGTGTACCACCTATTGATTTGACAAGGGTTTTGGATACTGCAAAAGCTCCAGAGACTTCCTTTGCTCATTTTGCATAATATTTTACATTTTTTTTTAATCCCCACACCCAGTGCGTATCGTGTTCAGGCGCCATAAGCATCATAAACCTGAGGAAGATTAACGCTCGCACTTTGTTTGACGCCTCCCTGGGGGGGTGTGGTTGTGCCTGTCTCAGACTCTCCTCTTAATGCCACCACACTCAACGAACCAAATTTTCAGATTTTTCACTCAAAGTTCCTTTGAATTTGTGCCAAGTTCAACGCACTTGGTTGGGAGAAAATTGTTGCTCGCTCTTTCTGAGAGACAGTGAGTGAGAAACAGAGAGGGTGGGAAAGCAACGGTTGATTATGTAACGAGTGGCGGTCCGTTGGGAGGTCCACAATTTCAGCTTTTGCGTGCTGGAATGTGGGCGTGGTGGTAAGCCTCCCTTTTCTCGATGCCCTGGGTTACTCTCTGGCTTGTTGACGTTGCGACACAAGTGGTTAACTATGGGCAGTGCCTGCTGTTGGTGACATTTCTGTTTGGTTTCTGCTTCCCTGAGCTCCATGTAAACAGAATATGAATGGGAAATGTTTTTGGAAATGTCATGAAAATGAAATGGACAACTTGCTTCAGTGCATACCTATACATGTGTATGTATCCTTTGAGTCGACTTGGGGTCTAAATAAAGGAATGTCCTTTATTGACACGCATGTCACATTAAAATGTCGTTGGAAGTGGATTTGAGCAGTTGCTTGTCCCCCGACTTTCGTTCAAAAACATTCGTTTGCATTAATATTAATAATAAATAAAAAGGACAAGCTCGGGAATGTTTTGCCTTACAAGTACCGTCTCCTTCTGCCCAAAGCTATGAGCATCATGATAAAAAAATGCAATTATTGTGCTCTGAAGTGGAAAGACAATTGCTTTCACTTGTCGCAGATTCATTTAAGTCATCAAAATATCAGTCTCTGTGCTTATTCTTACAATTAATTTGGATTTACTGTGCCATGTCGGTGTCAAGACCATCGTCCATTGGGCTTACTAAACTGTCTATGTCTGGGCCGCAGCCAAGCATGGCGTAACGGATGCACGTGTGTGTGTTTGTGTTTGTGTGTGTCTGTCCGGAAAATTAAAGCTTACAAATAAAACAATAAATACCGCAAAGAGCCAAAAAATTGTTTCAATGTCAAATTAAAGTCGGACGCATTATTGATTACACTTAATTAAACAAGCTGGTTTAAGGGAACGACTGCCGCCTGATGCTGAGATCATCCATTTGATTTGTAGTGTGTAAATGATGGTCCCCAACTACACGAGACAATCAACTTCAAATCATTCGCAAACTTTCGCCAAATCAACCTATACAATTCGGATTAACACGGTTTTAGCGCCAGTTTGCATTCCACTTTAAATAGCTTGAACGACTCGCCTTATTTTGTCTTTCATTTGAAAAGTGCAGCAACAGCACTCTAACACTTTTATAGTTTCCCCCCAATTTAACACCATGCATAGGTATTATATAGGCTTCCAAAATTGATACACTCAGTGATTGAGGGTGTTTTAAATTAGTTGGAATAGGTAATAGAACACAATTGATTAGCCGGCTGTGACAATGCTTAGTAGACACATGTTAAAGGAATGCCAAGTAATTATTACAGAGTTTTGAAGTCGTTTCCATTAAAAAGAAACAGGGGGACAGACGAACATGGCTATATCAACTCAGCTCAGCTCGTCATGCTGATCAAAACATCTTCAAAGGTCCTGTCCCTGTGAAATCTACTCACAAGAGCGCAAAGTTGTGGCAGTAGGATGTCTTTAAAATTACAGATCAGTTCATCGTCGGCAAACTCTATCCAAAGCCTGACGGATGGACGGACTGACGGACAGACGGACATGGCTATATCGACTCGGCTGTTGATGCTGATGAAGAATATATTTACTTTATGATATCGGAGATGCTTCCTTCTGTCTGTTACATACATTTGCACGACTTTAGTATGCCCTTTTTACTCTACGAGTAACGGCTATAAAAACGGTACGCACTAAAGCTACTTGGCCTTGTACAATTGGTTTCAAATCTCCCAACTATTGTCATCTAATCTAGAAGCCAAGCAATTTGGAGAAACTTGACATGCCTTTGTAAGTAGTTCTAATTCGAATTGAAAACGCCCATACGAAAATCTCTAGAGATTTCTCCGACGCCCCCGATAAAGACATGCAGTCTTAACTCGAAATTAAGATTTCTGGGACACCCCGATAAAAATAAAAAATTTCTTACAAAATGGAAAAAATATCCGTAGCCAAGATAATTGACTTTTACTTTTCATTCCACTGACCCTAAGGCAAATCGATGTAAGCCGATTAACTTGATCGTTTTTTGAAAACGGGAACAGCTACCAATTTCGATTCCTCATGATCTGTTCGAAACTGAAAACGGGAACGGGACAAGCCATGTATATAGGCATGAGCGACTTTGTTTTACTAGTTTGGGCTTGCAACTTTTTAATGTTCGGCAGCTCATTTCAAGCCTTGGTCTTGGTTTTAATGATACCGTCATAACTTTACATATTTACGTGGTTTCAACGTAATTAACGTTAAGGTATTGCACCGTGTAATAAGGCTGTACAGAAATTGAATAAGAGTCGATTTCCCACTATAACTCTGCTGTTTGTTAGGTAATGTTACAGATAGAGCAACATACATATGTAGCAGATGTGAAATCGGCCCTAAATATTTGTACTTGAAGATCCGAAAATGTTAACAAATGTGTTTTTGTTTAAGGCATATCAGTTGTATTTAGGCGGAATGCTTATTTTTCTGATTGTTTGTTGGTTTCTTCACAAGTCTTTGTATTTTCGGATCTTCGATTCTGTTTAAATTTTCCCAACATGAAAACCATTAACACCTTGGCATTGAACGCAGTCCAACGATTTGGTTTGTTTGTGCTGAAAATAAAAACAAAATCCATAATCGAACCTGAAATGCCCAAAACTACTACAGATGCTGTGATTGTTTTATGAGCTGCAAAGCAAAGTTATGGCAACTTCCAACGTTCGGTAAATGACGCATACGCCACAGGTGATTAGCACACTTTCTCCAACCCCCGTCGCCAGGGTGCGTTCAGTATTTAAGTTCTGTCAACCGCTTTAATAACCGGTGTGATGTTCTGCCTTCACCCATGTCCCACAATTATCAAGGACGAACAATTGGTTTTGAGTCCTTTGTCTATGCGCAGCAGCTGTTGCTCTGCCCCACTTCCTTGCCTTAAAAAACTTGAGTGCAATTTGAGCAACAACTGAAATTATTTATAATTATTTCTGGCTTTTTTCAATTCATCTTTCAACGCTCCAATTAAGGTTCACATGTGCTTGGTAATTTCAACAAATTAAGTGACTCACTGGGTAAATAATTTTACTGTTTGAGTGGATTTCCTGTGGAAAGTCGACTCAAATTGGCGAGCAACTGAGCTGAAAAGCAGCAGCAGCAGCAACAGCAGCAGAGCAGTGGCAACTCTTCGTCAGTCGGTGGTGAACCTCGCGCAGCTTTGGACGTTTCAGCTCTCCTGTGTTTTGTGTGTGTGTGTGAGTGCGTATATGTGTGAGAAAGAGAGTAAGTTCCTGCTAGTTTCACGTGCCTGGCTGACTCGCAGATAAACACAAAAAAAAAACAACAAAATAATAACAAAAGAATAACGTGATAAGGCCTCTGAAAAGCAGGTGTTAAATTTCTTTGAATTTCAGCGCGTCATCAACAACTCTGTCCGGTGCCGTCAATCCAATAAAATAAGCTTCACTTTTTACGTAAGTCCTTGGAATTACTTTTATTTTGATAGCCTGGGCTCGGTACCCTCATTGTTTGCCTTTTTTTTGTTGTAAATATTCAGAACAGAAAATCAATAGACAAGTTCCTATTTGCTTGGCCGTGTTATCCTGGCACAGGATACACACACACACACGACCATAAACATTCACATGCCGTTTCCTTGAAGGAATGTCATTTCAACTAATTGAAAAAGTTCACTTGATAGTGGGAAAAAGAAATAGTTATGGCCAGGCGGGTGCTTGCTGCGATGCTGTTCATTGGAACGGTTCAGCAAACGATTTCAAGGCTAGCTTTGACATTAATAGGTCATTGCTGTAGTCTAGCAGCCTGCAGGGTTTAGTTTAGCAAAACATCCTTTGTCTGAGAGAAGAATGCCAAATGGTTGGGTGCAAAATACAATGTAATGCATCAATCAACTGAACTTATAAATAAAGCTGAGTGCCATTAAAAGGTGTTGTAGGAAATCAACAAATCTACTTATCAGTTGAACTAAATCAAAACAATTGTAATCTGTTGTACCGATTACATATGTATGTGCATGCCTATGACGTACACAAGATATATAAATATTGTAGAATGGACCTACACAGAGAAAAACAAGTAAGGGCGCTGCAGTCGAGTTTCCCGACCACAAAATACCCTGTTCATTTGTTCATTCGGACAGACGGACATGGCTATATCGATTCGGCTCTTCATGCTGATCAAGAATATATATACTTCATGGGGTCGGAAAATGTTCCATCTCCCTGTTACATACATTCGCACAACTTCATGATCCCCCTTTTCCCATTTTCAATGGGAACAGGGTATAAAAAGGATATTACAAAAGATCCATTGGATGATTTACGGTATTCATTTGGGAAGTATATGTCTTAAAAATCCTTTTAATCATCCAACGGAGCTTAAAATCGTCTAAAGGTTATGAAAAGAGATGATCAAGGAAAAAGAATATTTAAGACATACCCTTTCCTAATTAATATTTTTTGTATCTTTTTTTCTGTGTGGTTCCGGCTGGAAAAGCTCGGGCAAAAATGTAAAGAGACCACTTTAAATCAACCGAAATTAAGAGACGAATTACGTAACGGGTTTTAGTTTGATTCGGTATCATCTCCTTCGCCTTTTAATATTTCGTTTAAATTTACTGGAGCTTTTTCATTCAAAGCATCTGTCCGACCAGATCTCAAAGATGGTAGAATCGAAAAACTCATAATTTGATGACAAACGAGAGCTTATATTAAAATCGGCCCTGCCTGATTTCAAACATCCGTCACTAAGGGAAGGAAATATTAAATAGCCTCAAGCTATGTTAATTTATGAGCACTAACATTAATGTTCGCACATTAACAGTATGTTAGCACAATTCATTCATAACTCAATACTGTCACAACTCTCAATAACCAATTTTGTGAAAACCTATAAAAAAATAACGAAAAGAGTTCTATAAAGTATTTTATATTTGAAATGCTCAGAAGTTCGTACCTAAAATGATCGCTGTAGCTCTTTGGGAGTTGAAAATTTGGTTTTTTTTTTTTACAGAAGTGATCGTAAATAAAACTAAACTAAACTGACGCACAGACGGACGGAAAGGGGGAGATGGATATTATGACTCGGTTACTGATGGTGATCAATAGTAAATAAACTCTATGATATCGGTGATGCTTTCTTCTGCTTGCTACTTACATTTCTAACACCTTAGTATAACGTTTTAGCTCTACAAGTATAAGACAAAAAAGATAGACGGTCGGCCAAGCCCGACTATAACATACTCTGTACCAACAAAACTATACTCTCAGCTTAAATATTGATGCAGCGCCGATCATCTCCATTCCTTTGGCGGGTCGATAAGTAATGTTGATTAGTTAACATTAAGTTCCAAGTTAACAGTTATTACACCAGAACTCTACAAAGTATGCTACAGTTTTCCTTTTATTTAATTTCAGCCTGTTTATATCCTAATCATAAATGGGAGGTCATAAACTACAAAAACTTTTTATATTCTGAACGCCTAATTAGCTTCCGAGCGAATAATATAAAAAACAAAAGCCAAACAAAACGCATCCAGCTCGTGTTCATGACCCCCGGCTAAGCCCATTCAATGCAGAGCTTATCATTTCGTCTTTGGCCAAACTAATTGTTGGCAGCCTTGAACTTTGACCGTAAAAAAATCACTGCAAACACTGAAAAGCACTTTACAAAGTTGAGCCCAACTTTAGGCTCATCGTCACAGGACGTGTTCAATCTAAAGCACATCTTTGTTTACCCAAACGCGCAGAAAACTGCCAGCGGATAAGCCGCTAAACAAATCAGTGCGGCATTCTGGTCGTTAGACCACCGTTTCAAGGACTTTCGCTCTAGTTTGACTGCTGCCCCATTTTTGACCCTCCGCCAACCTACAGACTCAGCCCCACTACAGCACATTGATGGCGGGCACGTGACATTTCTTGTCGCTTTTTAATTAAAATCTGTCAAAATGCTTGGCAAGCATTTCACCCGCTCACCCACTCTGCCATTTCCCCTAGACCCAAAGCTCATTACGGGGTTCCTTTTGGTGGTGCGCTGCCTCGCATTTAAATGTTTATACTTAGCCGGGTCGGGCACTTTTAACGCATAGCAATTTACACATTTATTTACAATTGAATTTTCTTTTAACTTTTTGCAGAACCCACCGGAAAATGTCGCTGCTAACGGGCAACAGTCATTCTCTATCCGAGGAGGAAATCGATGAGTAAGTTGTGGGTGCACCTGTGTGGTGGGGTGGGGGGCGTGGGTGAGAAACTTTTATTCGATCAAATTAGCTGCATGGCGTGAACTTTTGTTTAGTCAATTTCGATGTGTCCAAAGTTGGGCTATAAGCTGACACCTTGAACTTTAAGCTGACTTTTAGGTGGCCATGTAAGAAAACTTTAGTGGCGAGAGTTCATAGAAAGCTTTTGCTTCAAAATTTACTTGCAAAATGTTGAACACTTTTAAATGACGAACGAACTATTGTGGGTTGGGTACTAATCGATAATAGTAAGAAAAGTAACTATTTTAATGCAAATAAATGGCCTTTTCTAAAAGCAATGAAATTTATATCTATTTTAAGACATAACTTTGTCCACTTTCTTGAAATGGCATTCTCCCACTATTGCACTACGTCTGAAGGATGTCAGCCCACAAGTATGCAATTTTGTTAACACTACGATTGACTAATCACCGTACACCGTACAGCTAGGTTTGATGTGATTTTGTCATCGGCATCACGATTTATCGAAAAGATGCATCATATGTTGTTCTTTGGCTTTGCTTGGCGTACTCCAAAAGTAGCCTGAAATTCACCACAAACCAAACTTATAGTTTATTTAAAAAGGTTTTCTTACATAAGTTTTAACCGTGGCGGATGTGTATAATAGAACACACATATTATTTACACCTATATCCCTTTAGCATGTGTAATTTTAAGAAGTAATCATTTATGGTTTCATATTTTTGGATCAACTTTTGTGTTTACCGACATGAGAGCTACAAATGTAACAGGCTCGCTTACTCTCTTTCGATTTTTGGTTTCTTTCGTTTTTTCTGATTCAATCAGCAGCTTCCAGGGGCTCAAAGTGATGAGTGATGAGCTCAAAGCAATTTTTACTTGTTCCTGCGTTCAGTTAATGTTGTCGCGTAAGAAATGCACTAGCACGCATACACACTTGCAGCTTGTTAAGGCACACTCGCAACACATACCTAGATTCTGCACTCACAAAAAGAAGCAGTCAAATTCGTCTAAATTTGGGAAATTCGCTTTAAATAAAGGTTCAAATGCAATTCACCATACTTAAGAAAAATAGTTTCTTGTCAGAGATTGAGATTTCGGAAAATAAGTAAATATTTACTATTGTTGAAAAACATTTTTTAAGAGGCATTTTTCTTGGGCTGGTTTTTTCTAAGTTAAAGAATAAACTTTCTAAAAACAAGAAAATTTCTTTAAATTAATAAAAGGCATAAACTTAGGCCGAATATCTAAAAACTAGAAAATACATTTTTTGAGTTTAGGGTAATTGTTTTTCGTCTGCCTATTAAAAGAGATCTCTTTATGAGAGCTCTGTATAAATTTCCTAAATTTCACTTGCTTACAGCATGCAAGAATCTTATAGCTCAATAGAATCTATACAAATTGGTAGGTCAAATACCACTAAAAAAATTTGCGTATCTTTATTTTTGGTTTGTGGATTTCAAAATGGTCACACAGTATTAAACACAGCCCTTGCTTGTGTGCTTCCAATTGTCGCTCAAGAAAGAGTTTAAGACCGAATCTGAACAGCAGAGTCAGCCACTCAAACACAATTCAAAAACCACATTTTAACCAGCTGGTTAACTTCGGAGCTATAGAGGGTTATGTTGGCAAATTTAGAATCCCAACATTGATGATCATCGAAGGAAGCAAAAGTATTTGCAATGCTGCACTGAGGCAGATAAATTCCAAGAAGGCTATAAAAAAGGGTAAATTCTCAACTAAACTAAAATCGAGTGTAATCAATTTAAAGCACATAATTGAATAACAAAACTTTTCCATAATTATTTGACCCGATTGAGGCGGCCATGTCAAGGGCATTGTGGATAGCGGCCGCTTCTATAATTAGAGAATGCCGCAAAGTAGGCTACACAATTTTAATTGCCCGGCACAGGGTGCTGCTTATCGCTACCAACCCACGCGCCGCGTTGCCCCCCCCCTAAATGTCATTGCTCATACGCAGAGCCCGGCGAACAATGGGTCCTCGGGCAATTGGCTAACTAAAAACCGAAAACAATCAGAGTCCAATTATCGATTTGGCAGATGTGTGGGCCCACGTCGTCCCTTCATTTAGCTGCGGTCAAGCGTGATTAATGCAATTTGAAATTAATCCAATTGGGTTGACACCAACATGGCAGAGAGCTGACCTTTTGAAAAGTTAATTTAAGACTGCGGTTCACCATAATTTTTCATCTTTGTTTCCATCTTAAATTTGTGTCCTTTTATTGGTTTGACTGGAAGGCAACCTTCAGGCGGCTGGAGCCGATTTTCATCTTAAATGCAAATGCATGGAAAATATATTTTTCGTTTCGTTTCAGACATTTTGCCTCAGTTAATATCGAAGCCCATCATAATTTATAAAACAGCTGTTCGGGAAAACCCTTTCAAAGCGTTGTGTTATTAATGATATTTTCCAAACAAAACCCAGGACAAATGGTGGCTTCCATAAGCAGACGTAGTTGCCGTATCATTCTCGCACTGTTCACAGACAAGGCCAAAACAGAAATTGCGTTTGCACTTAAGTAGTTTCAAAAGACCCAACTGCATATCAACAGTTTCCAGCAAAGAGGGGTCCTTCCATTAGATGAGTGAAAATATATCAAGTGTGTAAGCTCGTGCGCTGAACTGTAGCAAGCAAATGGGGGGCGTGGCATTGACATATGTGTGCTGCCATTAACGGCAATTACTTGTATTGCATAAAGTCTTGCACATGCCTGGTGCAATTATCTGGTCAGATATCGCTGTTAAGTTATAAGTTTCAAAGTAAACAAATACAACAGAATATTCTGTGCGCTTTTGGCTTGAGACCCACAACAAGAATATGTTTACTGCAGCCGTCAGAGCATTTCGATTAAACGAATTCTTCAATCATATCTTATCAAAATATTATCCAAGACATCATAAAGATGGACTTGAACACTTTAGGATCTTTGAAAAACCCAGGGAAACATTTGACGCCATAGTTTCAACCTGCATTTGTCTGGTTCGTAGGTCATATTTGTAGTTTCTGAAATATTAATCTATTGAATTGATTTGGAAAACTGTCTAGCTCTCAGCTATCATGCTTTAAGTTTATATATAAAATTAGGTAATTTCTCGATTTCTTCTATTTCGAAATCGGGATTACTCAAACATTTATGGAACTAGATATTACCAATCCATCTGAAGAGGGATTGAGAATAGAGGTTTTTGGGAGAAGATTTTTGTTTCCAATCTTATTTCAACCCAGGCTTTATACCAATTTATGTGATAATCCACCTGAAAACGACGTAGATCGTAAAGGATTTGTTTCGAAAGTGATTCGTAGAACACAAAGGACTAGTTAAATGTACCATTTCAAGGTCTACACTCAGAGAAATAATAGAGAATTTCATACTTGGGTCAAGAATGTTCGGGGGCAGACGATCGAAAAGAATGAAAATTCTTGATCCAAGAGCGAAATACCTTATCCAAGTATGAATTTTTGATCCTGTTTTTCTTTATCCAAGAGATTTAGTGCTTGAAGCAAGTACGAATCATTCTCAAATCAAGCAGAAGAGTTCTTGAATCAAGTGCCAAACATATTCAAATTTAAGATAGCTCATTGTTGAATGCAGATCATACATCATACTTGTTCTTCTTATTATCATCAGACTTAAGATTAAGATCGCTTACTCTTAAATCAGGAGCTTCACAGATTCTAGTCATACAACAATTTACAATCGGCTGTTTTTTCCATTTTGTTGGAATTTATTTCATGAAAAACTAATTTTTAAACCATGTGGGAAGTTTTAGCCGGCTCAAGGAATCAGGGATGCAAACCAATCGAAAATAAGGACTGGTTCGGTTCAGAGGTTCATACAGTTTCTGAACCGCCGGTTCGGTTCATTACATGGTTTTTGGAGCCAGCTGAACCGCGGTTTCGGTTCGGTTCAGTGGTTCACAAAGGCACATTATGAAATATTATGATTGTTGTAGTAATGTGACTTGTCGAACACTTTTGAAATATAATTCTTATAATCTATTTAAATATTTTTAAAATCCTTAGAAGAATGTCCAATGCTTATTATGTCGGATTTCCAGGAGTCGTCTAAAAGTTCCTAGATGAATACTCTCGAAAATTGAGAATGTTTTCTAGAAAAGAATACGTATTATGCGTCTTAATTATTATATTTATCACATCCCTTAAGTTAGGCTCAGAACTGAATCATAGCTGAATCAGCTCAGAAATGAAAGGGCTGGTCCTGAATTCATGACATAATTTTTATGAATTTTAGCCATGGATTATACTCTGACAAGTCCTACTACGTCATGACCTTAGTTGATTTTAGGCATGATTTCAGTCAGAGAACTGAACCGAACCGAACCGTTTTTATTTGTGGTTTTCGGTTCGGTTCAGCAATTCTGAAAGGAAGCCGGTTCGGTTTGCGGTTCGGTTCACCGGCTGGAATAAGCGGTTCGCTTCGGTTCAAAACCGGTTCGGTTCAGAACCGGTTTGCATCCCTGCAAGGAATACATATAAGCTGAAAGTAGCATCCGTCTTTCCCTGTCAACTGGCAATCGCACAGCCGTCGTTGTTTCTCTCAAATGTGCTTGCTCTCTCCTCTCGGTTTCTTTACCTCAGTCTTTTTGCCTAAATACACTATACTGAGAACTAATTTAGCTCGTTTGAAATAGCGAAATTCTTGAACATTCAAGAACGAATAAATGTTGTTTTAGGAGCGTTCGCTCTATAGTTATTCGATCTACTTTTTTCTGGGTGTACATATACAAAATATATCCACTGTAATGTTAATCTCTTATTTTAAGTCGTGGATCTTAAAAGACATCTTTAACAAAGGTTATTCTGTAGTTTTTAATGATTTTTCATTTAAGTATTCTGACGATTGTAAGACTCAATATTGACTATGTTCATTACATAAAATCAAGAAAATTTGGTGGTAACTTGCAGATATTTTTTATGAGGTTTTCGAACTTAGAAAATGTGTCAGTTCCTCAGTTTCTTAAAATCCATGAATTGCCAACCTCAGAATCTGGCTGTTACATACATTTACACAAACTTAATATACTCTAAGTATCTCTGGTACATAGTATTAAAAAAAAAGAAAACATAAAGCTCGTTACATTCCACTTCTGCACACCGAGTTCTCTTATAAAAAAAGACCCTGTGAATGGTCTGAGTAGCATCATTATGTTTAATTAGTGAACTGTAGCCGGCTGAAGGTCATGTAGGTTTTGTTTTAACAATCTCCACCCACATCATTCCATTAGTCCGCCTTGATTTTTAATTATGGTTAAGCAGAAGAGGAGGAAGGAAGAGATTTCAGTTACCAGAACTTTAACTAATCGATATGTGAGCAAGGCATTACAAAATTTAAATACCGTTCAATAATACATTTGCAGAAAGTGACAGCTGTGTACCAATTTTGAAGAACATCGAAAAATGAAATGTAAATGTTTTGTTAATTCTCTTGTCTGTACTATTAAACCATTTCGATGTGCATTAATTTCTCAACATCAACTCTGAATGTTGAAGAAAACACTTGATATTTTAAAGTCGTTTTGCGTCGCTTTTATTTACTTATGTACATGGATAACTCGTTACTGAACGAAATTGTTAGGCAAGCAAAGTCAATCAATGAATCAACTAGCCGCCACGGGGAATTGTCCACGGTGATTACGAGTACGTACATACATACATATGGAATGCACACACATTCGTACATACATATATTGCCCATTAAATGAATGTTTTTTTGGTTTCAAAGGCGACCTCAAAAAACTTGCTGTGCCAGCCAGAGAGCTCCATCTCTTTCTCATTCCTCACCGAACAAAGTCGAGCCCCCTTTTTGTGCTTTTGCGCTCTTTGCCAGTTTCTTTTTTTTTTTATTACATGCATACCTAGTTATGTGCATATTCAACTAAGTACATACATACTGAATTCTCCTTTTGACTGTGTTTTTTTTTATATTACTTGGCTCACTAAAAATAAAGCCGAAAGCGACTATGACGCACAGCCAAAGTGTCCGTAAATGTCAGTTGGCAGCTGCAGCAAATTGCCTAGCCATGTTAAGTTAAGCATTCGCTATGCTAAGTCTGAAAAATGTGAGACGATATCAACTGTCTTTGGTATGTGCATGTAGATTGCTATACCAAATTGTCTAATACAGGGTTTTTCGCCATAACGTGAGCGAATTGAGCATATTTAATTTCAGAGCTAACATTATTTTGTTTAGTTTTTTAGAAAATATTTGAATTTTGTTCAGACACTTGCAACGCTTAGAAGAAAGCTGCAAGCCCATACAGTCTTTTGGATCTCCGGAACGCTTCTTTGAATCAAAATTTACCAATAGCTGGGGTTCAAAAATGTTAGGTTCGAGGTTTTTGGAAGAGGATTTTGGTTACAACCTTGGATCGGTCTATGCTGATCACAATATTAATATAAAACAAAGCAATACGTTTAATTATATACATAACATTGCTTAATTTTAGATGTTAATTTCATCATATGTGTTCTAATAATCGCTTTCGACCTAAAAACAACTCAAATCGTATAGAAATCGGGTTGTTTTTGGGACGCAAGCGGTTTGTGGAACACATTGATTTATTAAATATTTAAACTATAATTAACTTTTAGTTAGTTTTTGTAGACAAAAAAGTTTCCCATTTGAATCATTGAAAAGCTTTGAAGTCAAGGGTCTTAAACCCTTGAAAGTGCACGCTTAAATATTATATTTAAATTTTTTTTTTCCACAACGACCCGTTTTCCGACCGATAGTTCGTATGAGAGCTATATGATATAGTCATCCGATTTGGACTAAAATTTGTAGAATTTGGTGAAAGCATGTAAAACAAACAAATACCAAATTAGTTTTTCTAACTTAGATTGCTTTTCAGACCTATCTTTTGTATGGCAGCTATTCCATATAGTTGTCCGATTTTCATTAAACTTGGCAGAATCATCAAAAGCATAGAAATCCTATGAATACAAAGTTTGGAGACGCTTACATTGAAAAGAAAAAAGTTGTTCTCACAAAAACTAGTTTTCCGACCGATGGTTCCTAAATATTATACTCATCCGATCCGGCCGGTTTTTTTTAGTATTTTTTTGTAGAATTCTTTCCAAAACAATCGTATTTTATTTAAGTACACCCAAGAGCCGCAGGATCTTATGACTTAGAATGTGAAATGGTTTTACAATTCAACTTCGACTCCTTTAGAACTCGCCCAATAGAAGCATGGTATTTAAAAAAAATTCCGATGAAGTTAACTAGCTAAGAACCTTTCTTTTGCTCCCTTAGTTATAAGTTTACAACAGAGTCAGCAATAGTAGTTTTTCCATTGAGATACTAAATTCTTTTCTTGGACTCTCAGCTTAAACTAAACTTCTATACTTTTTCGCAATCATGAGTCTCATGATCTCGCGAATAATAACTGATCTGCAAGCTAGGCTAGCTATTCTATTCAAAATTCGTACATTCTGGTCGAAGACAATTCAAAGCCACATGAACAGTAATAAGCAATAAAAATAATGGTTGTTAAAATTGTTGTTGCTTGAAATTCCTATTTTGAACTGACCCTTCGATTAATTAAAAATGTTGAGAATTCTAATCATTTGTTTTTAATTTAATTGCAAAGCGATTTTCTTATCAACGAAAATATGCAAAAAACACTCAAGGTTAGATGTAATACGAATTTCTCATCTTCAGTTGATACTTTTTCTTTTTTTTTTGCAGAAATGCTAAATTCACATGCAAATGATTTCACATTTTATCACTTTGGCAAATATCAGAGTTGATAAATGCCAAATGTATACCAAATGGAAACTGGTTAAAAATTCAACAAACCATTTGCATATATTAGGAATTAAACTAAATGGGCCGGCGGCATTTGGAACACCCTGTTTTTTTATCCAATTCAATCAGCGCGAATTACGCCAAACAGTTACGACGAGTCTATGTTTGTTATGCTGCAATCTAGTGGAAACTGCAATATCAATTGCACTTGAGAGGCAAGTGTGGCGGCTGGCTTACACAGTTTACTGGACCTTGTAACATAAGGCACGTTTTCGGTTTCATAATATCATTTGAAATTTATTTTGATAATTTAATACGGTTCTCTGTATAATAAACTGCGTAGCTCAGTGGCATTTGAACTTCCGTTTGGCCCTATCAGGCGAGCCAATCTGTTGCCACCAACAGCGCCGCTACATAGGCAGTTAACAGAGCGCTGTTAGACGGCTCCGCTGCCTATATAAGAGCCGGCCAAGCATAGTCGAATTTTTTAGTCTCGTTGGAGAGGTTGACGTGTTCAAATCGTTTGAGCGTTTTTTGTTTATACTAGTTTCTTTTTGTGTTGTGGTGATTGAATAATTCCCTTGGCCAAGGACCCGCTGACATCATGCCACCCACCATAACCGCCAATCAAGCCCATGATTTCAAGGCGCACTTTGATCGTGGACACTTGCAGGATAATGAAACGGATGATGCCTATGTGCATAGGATAACACGGTAAGGATGCAATAAACCGGTTGAGATGGCAGCTGCTTGCTTGCACCCGGGGGTGATTCTTGGCACTGCTGTGAGTCATCGCAAGATGTTTGCTGGCATGTAATGTGGTGTGCAGATATTGAAATTAAAATCACTTAACAGTCGGCTGATTCAGAAGCTAAAAACACCAAAGCAAAACAAAACTGAAGAAAAGGGGGCAAAGCCGAAGCTACAGCAAATGATAAAAAAAAATGCCAACATTTGTGCAAATATTTGGTTTCCAGTGGGTGGGTGTGTCATCTGATTTGAAGATCGTAGATGTAGCCTAGCCTGTTCTATAGTTGATAAGCGGTCTGCATCACGCAACCGCTCTAATCAATCTTCCTGTGGGGCTATCAAGGTCAATATTTAGAATAAACTTGTTTTGGGAATCTATTTTGGTTGTGGTTTTGCTTTTTGTTTTGCTCACATGCGACACTTATGTTGACTTTCTATTGACGCACTTGATTGATAGAGATTATGTACCGACTTCAGCTATGTAAAACTAGCCTGACATTCAGGCATCAGTTTTCATTGGGTCATTGACCAAGCGAAACAATATTGTTTGCACAATTGATGAGAATGGCGCACCCAGAGTGATTTATCATTTGATATCCTCTTAACTCGCATTGCAAAATGTGTTACAGTTTGTTTGAGGAAATCACTTTATAGAAGTGTTCATAGAGTCTGCAACCATTTGTGGTTAATTAAAAATCGAACTTATAGATAAATGTTGTATTTCTGTGAAATAAGTCTTATCTTATCATTAAGTGTAGTCCATGAAAACCTAAAAGGGAAGCTGCTATAGAATGAAAATAATTACAAAATTTCATCTATACTTTCTGTTTAGACTTTTCGTATATTTGAGACTTTTCAGATCAATAATATTATTCTATAATATTTTTCCAAACATAAATCTTTTTGATAACGGATGAGAATATTATATGTTGTTGGGAATATATCGCACAGCGAACAATCTTGGTCTATTGTGCCCTAAAAACGGACGAGAAAGTTGCTGTTTTTATTTTCATTTCGGGATTTTATTTATGGGGTCTTGGATAATTATTATCATTTTATTTTCTGAAACTATTTTGAACCAATAAACTGGGGTTTTACAGCTAGTTAGACTTCACCATTAACTACACTCGCTTTTAAGTTTAATATTTATCACTTTACTCTATTATAATCTGAACACAATTTAGATTTCTTAAGACCATTCCATCTACACCACCTACTTAACACTTTCACTATTTTACGGAGCTTTCGATTAATACCAATCTTTTTCATAAAAACCAAAGTTCATATATAAGTTTAGTTTTTGAGTTCTCATTGCACTCATCCGTCTTCAAGTTCATAACCGATTAGACTTTCGATTTCCTCTCATATTTCAGAAACTCACAAGATTACAATTTAAGTAGTTCATAAGCTTAAAGCTTTAAAAATATAGTACATTCTGCAGTTTTTTTGATCATTCAACGAAAGATTAGTAGAGTTCTTACTGTTTCAGACAGGGTCACCCAGTCGTTTCTGAGTGATTGAGGGAGAAACAAACAAACAATCCTATGTAAGCTTTTCATTAACTATATATATTCCTGATCAGGTCGAAGAGCTGGGTCGACAGAGTTTTGTTCTTCTGTTCCTATGCAAACTAGTCTCAAATTATTGAAGCTATCGAGCTATAATTCAGAAATATCTGAAAGCTGCCAAAGGATTCATCGGTAGGTGTGCAAAAAAATGTAACAGCCATATGGAAGCATCTCCGACCCTATAAAGTATATATATTCTTGATCAGCTTCAACAGCCGAGTGGATATAGCTATGTCCGTATGTCAGTCTATTGGTCCGTATGAACGCACAGATCTCAGAGATGGTAAGAGATAGAGGTTTGAAGTGTATGGGAAAAAAACAGCTTATTTCTAAAGGCAGATCAAGTTAATATGAAATTTAATTGAAATTTAATAGGTAAGCCCCCTCTCGCCCTCGCAATTTGAAAAAAAAACGTCATATCTCCCACAGTTTTAAAGAAAGATGGTTCATACCTTCTAGACATATTTATTAATCAGGATAACCTATCGAACCGCCAAGGAAATGGTGAAGTTCGAATGAACGATTGTCGAGATATGATATGAAAAGACTGTTCGCTGCAGCAGCGCAGTAGCAGCGCTGCTTTCAGCTGATAAAGCAGCATCAAAATTTATGCTGAGTGGATAATTTCGTTGGTACAGAGTATGTTATAGTCGGGCTTGACCAACTTTCATTCTTGTTTTAAATAAATTCAAATTTAGAAGTGTAGGTTAATGTTTCTATATCTTACGGTTTGTGGGTAAATCCACTAGGCAGAATTGTTCTACTGATTTCGCAGAATCGTTTTCGTATGGAAATTATGTCTCCTGTTTGTTGTCCAATAATGAAATAATATTTATTTTGTCTCTTATTTTCTAGTTACTCCGATGGCACCGTCAAGTTGCGTAACTCGAATATTGAGCTAATGGATCAGGATATTCTGTATCATCTGGCATTGGGCAGTGAGAGTCATGATCTGCAAGAAATGTTTGGTGACGTTAAGGTGAGCGTTAAAGAATAATAATAGCATTTTGATAAGTCTTATGCATATTTAAGTAAATTGTTGGCTAAACTTCGCAACGCCAAGTTGTCTAGACCGGGTTGATTGTTATCAGAACCAGTTGCTCAACTTGATTACACTTAATTGGCCTTGATAATGAAAACTATAATCATTCCCTTTCCACGTCTTTCGCCCCCACAGTTCGTTTGCATGGGCGGCACACCAAAGCGTATGGAGAACTTTGCACACTTCATTATGAACGAGATCGGTTACAAACTGCCCGCCGGCACCCAGTTGCAGGATATCAGCGCCTACTCGTATCGCTATTCTATGTACAAAGTGGGCCCGGTGCTTTGTGTTAGTCACGGAATGGGAACACCCTCGGTTAGCATTCTGATGCACGAGATGATCAAGCTGATGTATCATGCCAAGTGCAGGGATCCCGTATTCATACGCATTGGCACTTGCGGTGGTGTGGGGATCGATGGTGGCACAGTGATCATTACGGAGGATGCTCTGGATGGTCAATTGCGGAATTCGCACGAGTTCGTAAGTCATTTTGAGAATTGTTTAACCTGAAATGGGCTCAACGTGTTGCTTCACAGACGATTCTCGGCGAGACTGTGCATCGCCCGGCGAAGCTGGACAAAAAACTGGCCCGCGAGCTTAAGTCGCTGGCCAGTGCCGATGATCCCTATGATACCATCATTGGCAAGACACTGTGCACAAATGATTTCTACGAGGGCCAGGGCCGCCTGGATGGGGCCTTCTGTGAGTTTAGCGAGAACGACAAGATGGCATACCTGGAGAAGCTGCGTGAGAATGGGGTGGTCAACATTGAAATGGAGAGCACAATCTTCGCGGCACTGACCCATCATGCTGGCATTAAGGCGGCGGTAGTTTGCGTGGCTCTGCTGAATCGCCTCAATGGCGATCAAGTGAATGCGCCCAAGGAGGTGATGCACGAATGGCAGCAGGTGAGTTTTGACATGCAGCCGCTTCTGGCAGCAGCTGACCCATTCCCTTTCTCTTCGCAGCGTCCCCAAATTCTGGTGTCGCGCTACATTCGCAAGATACTGGCCCAAACTGGGCAGCTAAAGACGCTGTTTGGTCATCAGGGATCCATTAAGTCACCCAGGCGCTTCAAACTGGTCCAGCAGGAATCTCAGGCCCATGATTAGACACTGCGTCCATGGTACATACATAATAATGCATCTCAAGTATACAGAACGGTGTTTCAACATTCCTTAGTTTAGTTCACACTTTAAGTTCCTTAGCCTAATTTCCGCATCCTCAACCTCAACCATAAGCTAATTTAAACGGAAAACCAGAAACGATTTCACGACAAAGTGCTGCAAGTGTGTGCGGTCAAAGGTTATCATATAAATAAACATTTCCCCCAATTATAAATAACCCTAAAGCAAATAGTTGTTAATTGTTATGTTGCATATACAAAACTTATACACGGGGCAAACCAAAAAACATATTGAATAATTAATAAATTAAAGCTAAAAATAGCATTTTCATAAAATATTCCATTTAAATGTATTGTAATTCTTAAACATTTGTTAAATGTGAATGTTGATTAATGTTGCTTAAGACAGGGCATTAGCCTAAACCCCTATATCAACAATAGTTACTCTCAATTCAATTCTAAAAAAACAAACCAACCACAAAAAAAATGCTGAAAAAGGGATAAAAAAAAAACACAAACACAAACAACACACACTTAAAAACATATACAAGTTATATTGTAAAAACGAACTATATGAAAACTATTTAAATCGTATATTAAAATCAAAAGAGATTGGTTTTTGTTTTTAAGGGGGTGCCTTGCGTCAGCGTATAACCCATTAGCTGATTTCCCATGTATAAAGAAGCACCTATTTATCAGGCCAGGTGCAGCAGGTAGTGTGTGTGTGCCTGCTGTGCAAGATGTTGTGCATTCAATCCCGCCTGAAAACATCAAAAAAAAAAGTTTTGAAATACATACATACCCGGTCCCCTTCACAAGCTATTGACGCCAGCATTGAAGTAAGTAGCCATGAAAAAGATTTTCCAACTTTACCAACCGGATTCAGTTGTTTAACTGTAGGTCTCTTTCTCTTGTTCGAAAATTAGAAGAGGAGATTAAGAGGAGGAGAGCTTGCCACTTTGGGCTGTGTAAGCATTTATATCAGGGGAGATCTTGTTGAATTGGACGACCCAAAACTGCAAAATCGCCTTTTGCTGAGCTCTGGACAGAATTCATGAGGCATACTCTCTTTCTCATCCACTGTATTGCAGCTTCTGATGCCCACCCTTGCGGTGTTCATTTCTTAATATTTAAGAATGGGCCATATATGCCTAGTCTTAATGTTATTCGATAGGTAGTTTTCTCTGATATTAGATTAATGTAGTACTTTGTATCCAGTAGGAGCTGAGTGATGGTGCAGAGTTAAGTTTCAATAATGCAGTGTCGCGATCATTTTATATAAAAGTGTTAAGGAGATGTTTAGGAGATCTGCGTTCTCAATATTACACTCAAAGGCTTTTAAGGCAACATGATTAACTGAGCAAGTGGATGAGGTATTTCCCCTGATTTCTAGGATATCCAGCAGATTGGAAGCCTACTGGAAGAATATAACCTCAGCGTGGTAAAGCCACTATGGAGACTAAATATACTTTTTATCCCAAACACTGGACTGAAGACTACTTGCATCATTAAATTCGCGTTCAGACGACTTGGTTACTTTATACATTATATTATTATTGTTTAAGTGAAGTGTAGGCGGCTTTGCCACTTGATAGAAAAGTGAGGTCGAGTGGCCAGAGTAATTTTTATTGCAAGTACCTATTTCTCTCAGCCTGAGAGCGGTATAACCGACGATTTCTAGACAATAATCTGGCACGGTGACAAAGCGGTCATTACCGGAGTTTTTTAAATTTAGTACGAAAGTATAGCCTTAAGTAATAATTTTGCAATCCCAGAATTCTTGTCTTAATCCCGGCTGTAGATCAGGAGAGCTTACTTACACGCAAAAAAAAGGGGAAGCCTAAAGTTCATAATAACAAAGATTACCATTTATTTAACATTCAAGGCAAATTTTGCCTAAAATATAACATTTCTGTAATGTTTTGGAATAAATGGTGACCTAAATAAGAGTTTGACAAGTCTGTGACAGCTTAAGCTTTCAGCTGTAAGGAAGCCGAATGACTCAGATGTTAGAACGTTGCCTAAGAACTTGGTGGTTGTAAGCTGGCTTCAAGATAATGATTTATACTCTACATTCATACTTCATTTAACTTTCATTTCAAGTTTACCAGAGATTACACTGAGATCGATATTCAAAGTACTTTCGATACGAGAACGAACTGGTCGAAATTGACTTCAAAAAGAAGCTACCACAAGAGCCTCTAGTGACAAATGTAACAACCCTTTCATACTCTTTTAGAGGGGGCCCATATATAAGAGCTGTACAGATGTTTGTAACGCTTAGAAGGGAGCATCTATTAACAAAACGAATATATTTTCTTGATCAGCAGAGTTGATTTAGCTCTTCCTATGTCAGTTTAAAAGCTATATTTATGAAACTTTGTACCAAGTCTTTCGCCTCACATACGCTTCACATATGCCGAAATCTGCCTTAGGAATGATTGGTCAAAGTCATCATCTTAATTCCGTTCTTCCAGGCTTACATTAATGTTAATGCTCTGTTAGTTAACGTATGGGAGGGCTATTAAACAGTAATTCCCATGAATAGCGTCTATATTAAAGTCGGGTAGGGTCGACTTTAGTATATATATTCTTCTTGATTTTAAAAGTACCAAGTTTAAGTCGCCTAAAGATCATTAGGTTTTTTCACACACCCGGAAATTTGCCCGTTGACTGCAAATCCACAGCTGCCTTCTTATGTCGGGAGTGCTATAATTGCTAGAGAATTCCAAGGTAACATAAGTGCAAAAATCGACACAAAAACTCAAACACGGCAGAACCTTTGTGTCGGTGAGGCCTTCAGCCTCATAGTTTTGGTGTAGGAGAATTTCTTGAATTTTAATATAGGAACCATACATGAAGCCTTTTAGGATGGCATCAAGCATATTCTAATACGAGATTTTCTTGAATTTTAAAGTAGGATCCTTATATGAAGCCTTTTAGGATTGTATCAAGCAAATTCTAGAAATGTCAACCTGTAGGTTGAGATCAAATTCCGTACGATGACTTTGTATATTACTATTGGACTTACAACGGCGGTGTGTAGTTAGTGTACTGTTTCAGGAGGTTAATGGGGCCTCATTTTGGACTTCAATGAATCTCTTTCTTCGCGGTTTTTGCCCATCATAGACCCTGTCTTAGAGGCTTGATTCACAACTACTGGGGACACTGTGATTCTTGTAAGTATTCCAATTCAATTAGGGATATTTATTTAGACGACTTTGTATGAATCTGATCCATTAAGCTCTGAAACACTGCTGCTCCCCAAAGCATCCCTGCCTGCTCCTCTATCAGCTGATCTGCAAGTCGCTGTTGCAGCCATCAGTGTCAGTTCCAGTGATAGATAAGGCCAAGAACAGCCCCAAGTCTGTGGGTGGGAATTCGGTTGGGAGTCGGTAAGAAACGCCATTTCTTTAGGACATCGAGTTTCCAAGAATTACAAAAAAAAACATACACAATTTTGCTCGATTCTTCTTTCAATTTATTATGAAAAATTCCATTTCGATTCCAAATTTCAAATTTGTTTTCAAATAAAATGGAGCAGAACGATTGTGGACCTAAGCCTCCCACCGACTGTGGCTTGACTCGTGAGCTCTGCCAGCTAAAGGGTGACTAGAGTGCACTCCCACAGACTAGCTAAGCTTAATCTCTATCCCATATCTGTAGCATTGGTTCGAACGCAGACCAAGCAAATCTGTAGGCTGGTCAAGCAGGTGAATGCCAATTGTAAACGGGATAATGAAGCAGGGTTGCCCTTAGAAACCACCTTGCAGGCATTGAATCCCTGCTTGAAATGCCTGAATCCAGACGTATTGTACCATCTAGGCTTGGATACCAACACAACAAACTTTCCTCAAGTTTTCGGCGATGTGAGGGTAAGTATGGCATTATGACGTGGCCAGGATTAGGTCTGATTTTTGCTGCTCACAGTTTGTTGTAGTCGGCGGCACGAAGAAACGTATGGAAGAGTTTGCTCATTATATTATGAATGAGATTGGCCTGAAGATGAATGCAGCGGTCTGTCTAAAAGATTTGTCCGCCAATGCTCATCGGTATGCCATGTTTAAGGTCGGTCCAGTGTTGTGCGCCAGTCATGGCATTGGCTGTCCCTCGATAAGCATTCTGCTGAACGAACTCTTCAAGATGATGTACCATGCCAAGTGCCAGAATCCGGTCTTTATCAGGATAGGCACATGTGGAGGACTGGGCATTGAGGGCGGCTCTGTGGTCATCAGCTCGGAAGCCTTAAACGGATTTCTCATTCCGAATTATGAAGTGATTGTTCAGGGAAAGTCTGTCCAGCATCCCGCCTATTTGGATCAAGAACTGGCAAAGGAACTTAGATCATTATCCACTCCATGTCATGATTCGTACGATACGATTATGGGTAAGACTATGTGTGCTGATGACTTTTATGAGGGTCAATCACGATTGGATGGCGCTTTCTGTGACTATACGGCAGAATCGAAGATTCAATATTTGAAGAATATCGCCGAAAAGGGCGTTACCAATATTGAAATGGAAAGCCTGGCCTTTGCAGCCCTAACAAATAGGGCCGGGATACGGGCTGCTGTTGTGTGTGTGGCAATTATCGATCGTCTCGAGGGTGATCAGGTAAGTGCACCACAATGTGGCATGAGCGACCAAGTGCCTTCCAGCAACGTGAAGTCTTTCGGGACACTCTTCATCCTCAGGCATGGGAAAACTGCCCACTGCTCGGACAATGGTGCGCTTCAGAGACTCAATATTTGGGAGTAGAGTAGTGCGGACCACAGTTTGTAGTCCAAAGATTCAGGTCTGGTCTGCTAGCAGGCCAATAATCAGTAGAATTGTAGTTCGGCATATGATTTTTGGGCCACGTTTGAGTCGTGTTTGTCTTGTGATCCGTAGCGCAGTCTTGTTGACAGGTCCGCGGCATGTTTGCAAATACTGTGGTGTCAAAAGGCTTCTCCACCTTCGGATTAATACATTGACTTGGAGCTTGATGACCCCACCAAAACATCACATAAGCTGAAATCTCAGCTGAATCATACACTCTATCGTTCTTTTTGTTAAACACTTCCTCTATGGTGAAAACGTTCTCCTCTGTAAGCAGGGCATTGTTCGCGCACTGTCGATGCAATGCTGTCGATGTTGTCTTGCGTTTTTGTTTCAATGCTGTTGCGAGCAAGTGGCTGGTGTGCCTCTTGTATTGCACTGAATCCCAAGTCACGTTTTTTAATGCCCGACATGGTGTCTTTGCTAAAATTTATTTCGCTACATATGATTTTCTGCTTGCGCAGTGGATTTCGACGAATTCGATCATACACCGCTTTGAGAACCTTCGCGTATTCTTTAACTCCATCAGTCTCCCCTCATAACTTCATTTCACGATACACAAAGTTGTGGGTTACTTCCAGTGGGCGCATAGTCCGAAAGGACAATTCGACAACACAATAACACCTCACTCCCAAAACTTTTGATACAGTAATATAGCATAAATGTCAAGTGTCAAATAGACCTCAAGTAGGTGTGGATGTGAGTGTTCAATCCGTGTATACCACTAGGAATAGGTATAATAATGATATGGTAGTTGTCTAGGCCGAATTTTCTTAACATATTCTTTAAAAATTGCCTGTTAACATTAACTTAATATTACGACTACCTTTTCACAGATGACAATGCTTCCAAGCACACTCAAGGAGTGGGAACAGCGTCCACAAGAATTGGTAGCTCGATATATTCGCCAAGCTATTTACGGCTCTGATGCCGATTGCGAAAACTTGGATGAGAATGAGTGTGAGTGCTATGCGGCCGGCGATAACAAATAAGGGGAAATCACCAATAATGCAATATGCAGCACAATGCACAGCTGGCTGTGGCACGAGTGGGAGTGCCAAACTCGTGCACACGTACAAAACTCATTTGTAGGAAACGACGCGACGCCAACGCCAAAACGATGACAGTTCTTGCTGAACGTTTGCAGTGATCGCAACGTCTGGTTGGTTGGTCGTGTGTGCTAGTGTCTGACCGAGTCAATTTAAAAATATCGGCTTATAAATTTTTCTTTGGACAAAAACAAAACTTATTTAATTCCTATATACATAAATATATACATAAATATATATATATATATGAAAAATGTGTGTTCTGTGTATCTCTCATATAAATATATACTCAATTCTCAATGATATAGATAAGATTATAAATTAGCTCCACGTGGTGAAGGGGCTTGGCCGGCGAGATTTGCAAATTGTGCTGGGAAATGTCTGCCAACATCAGTAAATAATTATTTAAATTATAAACAACGAAAAGTGTAAGGTTACCTTGAAGGAATTTGTAAAAAAATATCCCGTTGAGGATGGGGCGGCTGCTGTTGTTATCAACATAGCCAATATACACAAAAAGAAAGTCTTTTTATCTAGTTTAATTCTGCAAAAATTGTGATAATTTTTTGATTAGCAGAATCTGTGTTTACATTTACCAGAGAGCGAACACATGTTTGAGCTATCAAACCCCTATAAAACTATATCTGTTGAAATGCAAAATGGTATATAACACTTGAAAACAGAACATACGATGTCCCCGGCTTAAAAGGATTGAAAGTTCTTGTTCTATTAACGAGATTTTTATTTCGAATTGCTTGATCGAAGTGCACAACTTTGTTTGCTCTCTGCAAATTTACTTTAACTTGTTGCACTGCATGCATATCTACAAAGCTAATTTATTTGATTTAACTTCACTTTGGTGTGTTGGTGAGTTGATGGTAATATGAGGGGCTTGCAGGGCATTTTATGAAGTCAGTCAGCAAGTGCATTGCACTAAAGATATTATCTAGAAGAAGCATGCCTATTCCGACTAATTTCATTACTTATGTGGAAGCAGACGCAGAAAACAAATGATTATTTATTGAAGTATTACAGACAAAGACTTATCGAGAATTTCATGCTCGGTTCAATAATGTTTGATGCCTAAAGTACGGTAATAAAAATAACCGAAGATAATAACGAATCTATAATAATACTTTATAAAAAAAAGAATACAGGATATATTAAGTAAGTGCAAAAGAATTTAACAGCCAGAAGAAAGGACACCCGACCCGAATCCTAACCCCACTAACACAAGTAACAAAAAATAGTTTAAAGCGACAACAACAGCCATAGAAGTCGATAGAAAACGAATCAGACAGCCGGCTGTTGCCAAATACTGTGAGTGTGTGCTTGTGGCTGTCTGACGTACACGACAAAAACAAGGTCGATGCAGACAGATTGCATACATGTTGTTACTTTTAATTTCACAAGAGGCAGAGAAGGAAAGTAGGAGAAGTTTCGTTGGGCGTGTGTTCCATACGTGCGGAAATGGCTATGCGGAAAGCAACAGCATATGCGCCTGAAGCGTATATGGCGCTGGCACCCCTGCTCTAAAATATGTATATATTTCGTTCCTCCTTGTTGGTCCACCCTGCCATCCACTTGTGAGTGCGCTTGGGCCTTTACATTACTTTCTCAACTTACTTCCACTTAGTCTAAGCAAAAGCTTTACAGTTTAATATGGCAAATGCCTCTACAAACTCCAAACACTTAAAATAACAATACATTTTTCTCAAGCCGTGATAAGGCCATTGATTCGGGAATGAAATTTGACATACAATGAGCATCTGAATTATATTTTGCCTAAAGAATATTCCATGTTAGCCTTTGTAAAGAAGAATGCCAGCCAAGTTGAACGTTTTTTCTGAAAAATTTTCATTTATTTGGAATCCATATTGTGCAGTTTATACAGATCTTGAAAGGGTACAGAAAAATGAATCAAATGATTCAGTCCTTACCGCCATATGCACCTGTTGCATCACTCAACCCTAGAAGATCGGAAAATTGTTACATCACTAATATTTTTTAACGACCATGTTTTAAGTGGTGTTGATGGTCCTTTTCATTCGGGCAAGATATGTTTTACAGTACCAAGTAGGAGGTTGAGATCTATTCAACCCTTCTCTCCCCAAATTTCCCAAACCAACTATTCCCTTCATCAACTGATATCAAATCCTATCCCTTCTCACTCAAATGTTAACTCCTTGCTTGCGCTTTCACTTCAGCTCCAACAAGTCAACAATCAAGATACTGCTAGCAGATTATTTTTCCTTTTCACAATTCTATATATAAATAGAAAAACTTTCGAACAGCTCATGATCATCAAAGCAATGCCAAAGGGTTTCTATTTATATAAAGAATTGTGTCGAAATATAAACTCCGGATTAAAAAATGAATTTTAGCTAATTTAGGCAATTGCAAATCGACATAAAAAACAATTTATTTAACGCATTGCCTGTAAAGAGGTAACGTTCAAGGCATTGCTATCCCAGTATTCATTGGTAGAGCCAATTTAACTTACCACAATCTCTCGACGCATCACAATGTAAATAGTTGTATTCAGTTTTGCAAGAGACACGAGAGAGAATGAAAAGAGAGACATGTACAAAGTTGTTGTTGCAAGTTTGCTATAAGCTACTTCAGTACTAAGTACTGAATAGTTTGAGTATGAATACATCTGTGGTCTTTTAACGGTTTGAGAGTCGCCTTTGAATATTGGAAACGATTTATGTAGGTTCTTTTTCACCTTTTCAACCTCAACGATAGTAATGGTCACTTCAACTTTTGATTTTCCCAGAAAATTGACAGAGCTCGAGAGACTTTACATATCTGAAGATGTCACAAAAGTAAGAATTTCATTCTTAAATGCATTAACCAGATTCCCTTGAACTAAAGCCAGACAAATCTCCCATCTACAGCATTGAATTGAAAAATCGGCATCTGCATGACATGCCATCGGATTACTTGTATCATCTGGCCATCAATGTGCCCAATACCAAAGACACCAGTGAGCTTGAGCAACAATTTGGGGATGTAAAGGTGAGATATCTAGTTAACTTTCTTTTCCGGAAAAATATACTAATTGAAATACTCAAAACCCAGGTGGTTTGCATGGGCGGCACTGGCTCTCGTATGCTGGAGTTGGCCCTGTACTTGCGAAAATTATTAGGACTAAAGGATACTAGCGATCCTGTGGATCTCTGTCAGAAGGGTGGACGCTATGCCGTCTACAAGGTGGGTCCGGTTCTCTGTGCCAGCCATGGTGTGGGATCTTCCACATTCAGCGTGGTGCTGCACGAGTTGCTGAAGCTGGTTAAGTATGCCAAGTGTCAGGATCCCGTTTTTCTGCGTATCGGCACATGTGGCGGTATAGGAGTGCCACCGGGCACTGTGGTGGTAACAAAGGATGCATACAATGGTTTGCTCCGCAACGAACATGAGATTGTGAGTACAGGAAGCCGCCGCCACCCGCTGTGATTTCACTGTGCCTTCGGTATTCATCATTTTCTTCACAGGCCATTCTAGGCAAGCGGGTGGTGCGTCCGGCCCAGTTTACCCAGAGTGTGATCGATGACGTTTTAGCATATGGTGCAAAGGATGACGATTCTTTTCAGACCATCAGTGCCAATACCATGTCCACCGAGTGTTTCTACGAAGGTGAGCCCAAGTGCTTGCAGTTTTCCCGGAATAAATGTCATAATTCACTTTCGCTTAGGTCAGGGTCGCACGGATGGCGCTGTCTGTGGGTATGATGATGCTACAAAGATGGAATTCCTCAAACAATGCCACGAACTGGGAATACGCAACATTGAAATGGAGGCCACCATGTTTGCCTCGTTGACGCAACACATTGGGGTGAAGGCCGGCGACATTTGTGTGACTCTTATCAATCGCTTGAATGGAGATCAGATTGAAATCTCGATGGAGACAAAGAAAGAGTTTGAGCATCGCCCTTTCTTAGTTGTGGGACGTTACATTAACAAGCTGCTTGAGAAATAATTGACACTCGAACGTTTTTATTCAATCACCAAATACACAATCCTCACATTCACAACTCTTGTATGAGTAACTTGTTGATGTGGCTGTTGTGGTTGGGGGTAATACTATCCTTGGGCATAAGCAGCATTGATGGCGCTGTAGAGATATTCTCGGCAAGTGGTTGAGCTGAACCTTTGAACTTGTTACCCAATGCTTCGGCAGCACTCACCACACGATTTGGCTTCACCAACTCAGCCAGATCGTATTCCTTGGCTGGCTTGACAGCCACCTTGGGTTTGGGCTTGGACTTTGGCTCTGTCTTCAGCTCTTCGATGATCATACGCGTGGCATGAGCAGGTGCCACCTCACCCAGCTGTGAGTGTAGTTGTTCCAGGGACTTCAAGGCAATTGCATTGGTGGGCTCCAGTGCCAGCACGCGCTGGTATAGATCATGGGACTGTCGGCGGAAGTACAATTAAAAATTTAAAACTTAATTACTTTCCATGCAGAGCTTACTTCACGACGTCGTCCTTGGGCATAATTGGCATCGGCTTGGCGCAGGAGTGCCTTAATATTATTCGGCTCTAGATGTAGGCAGGCCTCACAGTCCGCAATTGCGGCTAGGTAGTTTTGAACCTTCATTTCTTAAGTGTGAAATTATGGAATGGTGAGTTAAATAAATATAGAGGAAAGTTAACTTCGGCTCGGCCGAAGTTTGTATACCCTTGCAGCACGTTTTAAGACTACTTTTCGGACACTACTTTTTAAAGGGATATAGATGTCCGATTTCGACCAAACTTAGTGGAATCATGCAAGAGCCTAACAAACGAAAATGTAAGAACATTGGAGTCGATTCCATTTAAAACAAATCAGTTGTTCTCAATAGAACTTGTTTTTCGACCGCCCTCTGCAAAGGTATAACAAATTGGATGCATCATGATGCTATGCATATCAGAGAAAAATACCCCCACTGGAACAGTAACTGTTTAACATTCTATTCAGATTATATTCAAAAAACAATTGGATCCGATGATATTTTCAAAACGAAGATCCCAACTGAATCTGTATGTTTGCGTGTTTGTGCGTTTTCATGTTTGCTCGTATGCATGTTTGCATGTTTGCGTGTTTGCATATTTGCGTGTTTGCATGTTTGCGTGTTTGCATATTTGCTTGTTTGCATATTTGCTTGTTTGCATATTTGCGTATTTGCATGTTTGCTTGTCGGCATGTTTGCATGTTAGCATGTTAGTATTTTTGCGTGTTTTCGTGTTTGCATGTTTGCATGTTTGCGCGTTTGCATGTTTGCGTGATTGCATGTTTGATTGAATATTTATGAATGAGTTTGGTAGATTTGGTTTCTAGTTTTCGATATGTGGGTTGTTCTCTTTCTTTGTAATAAATCTTCAAGTCGCCCACACTTACGTGATATGGCACGATTGTTGTACGCCCGTGCTGCATTCTCTGGATCATAAATTATGGCGCGACTATATTCCTCTATGGCACTGGTGTACTCCTTCGACTTGAAATATTCATTGCCACGTAATCGATGTCTAAACAAATCAAGTTGAAAAAAATGAACTTTATCATCAAATCGGGTAGTCCTACTTATCAGCGAATTGCTCTCTTTCCAAATGGCTTAGCTGCTTAAGCTGTTCGTCCAGGCGCTCTTTAAGCCGATCACGCTCCGCTTTTGCATCGATAAGCTGGTCCTCCTCTAAAGCTGGTGTCTTATTCTTGAGATTTTTATTCTGTATTTGCTCTTTGGTGCGCTCATCCTCCAGATCCATACGTAAAATCTCCTCATCCGGATCGTATTTATCCCATTTACCATAGTCCGTGGACTTGATACGCTTTTCGGCAGTAGGTTGAGGCTTAGCTGCTAGTGCGGGATCCGGCTTAGCAGGCTTAGATTGTGGTGACTCTTCCTGCCTATCAGTCTCTATTTTAGCTATGGTACGCATGGGCGGTAAATTGGCGGACAAGGTGCGCATATCCTGCTTTAGTTCGTTTAATGCCATATCTTTGGTCTTGATGTCATGTGTCCAGTCCTTTAGAGGTATGGAATTATTTTAAAAATATTCTAGCTGTTCTACTACGTCAAACACTTACAAGAATTGGCTTCAACTCCTTGTGGTCTAGTACATCGCTGCGTTGTATGGGCTCCTCATAGCGAAACAATTTACTTTCTGGCTTAAGTGTTTTAAGCTTCTCCTCGGCGCAACGCATCAGATCCGGATAGTAACCTTCCTCGCCGGATCGCAGGATTTGTACGATTTTCTCCATTTCGCGACCATTTTGGCATTTCTCCACAAAGGCGAAATCCAGATGGCTAAGGGGGATGTTATATTTCTGCAAAAGGCTTTTGCTTTCCTCCATATTTTATGTCATTCTTTGCCGAATTTAGGCATAAATATGATAAATTCGTTCGGTGAAGTTTGTTTCTGAGACGTGTTTATTGATTAAACAGTTTTTTTGGTTTGCTTTAACGTGTCGCCGCCTGCCTGGCAACGAATTATTACATTGCTTTGTTGTTTTCCCTGAACCTTACACAGTGTTTTCTTTGGTTATTTTTGTAATTTATTTATTTTTCTTTAATAATAGTCGTATAAAGAAAGCCCAACAAAATTACAAAATTAACAAATAACGACTCCAACTCAGTGAGGGATTTTTATTTATTTTAAGTTTTGTACGACGTTTTTAGTCCGTTCTAACTAATATTAAGGCTAAAGATGCGGTTCGTTGACCGGTTTGCATTGGCGGGTCAAAAAGTCGCTTGTTTGACGCTTGGTGTGAGAACTCGTTCGGAGAATGATACGTATTCGCCGGTGCTGGTTTTGAGAATTTCTCCGAAGATTTCCATCAATCAATTGGCGGTGTACCGCTCAGAATTGGCTGTCCTATGTTGCTCAAGCCGAACAGTGGCAACATGACCCATCCGGCCGAGGAATCAGGCGAAAATTTGCTTCGCAGACCTTCGTGAGTGGAGCACTTTCCGCGATTGAAGACACTATACCAGCGATAGACAGTGGTTTTTATACTCTGTACCAAAGGTACATAGAGTATAATAAGTTTGTGCAAAAGTATGTAACATCCAGAAGAAAGCATCTCCGACCCCATAAAGTTTATATATTCTTGATCAGCATCAACAGCCGAGTCGATATAGCCATGTCCGTCTGTCCGTCAGTTTTAAAGATGGGTGGGTTGTTCCTTCTATATTTAGTAATAAGGATAAAAGACTGTTCGCTGCAGAAGCGCAGAAGCAGCGCTGCTTTCAGTTACTACTGCAGCATCAAAATTTATGCTGAGCGTATAATTTCGTTGGTACAGAGTATGCTATAGTCGGGCTTGACCGACTTTCTTTCTTGTTGGTGGTGCTTTATTGCCATACAAAGAACTTAGTTCAACGAAACACGCTTGTTGAGAAAATCCAAGTCGAAAGATGTGAAAAATAATCCAACGATAACCTTCTCTTGAAATTTCCATTCTAAAGCCCAATTGATTTTATCAACTAAATGTAAGCAACGCAAATAACGCTGATACATTAAATCCTTGAGAGATCGTTGCCAGATTTTACCACACGTACGATATCCCAACTGCCTTGGTCCATTTTTTTTTTGTCGCTCTTGTGTGGAGTCAATATCAAGACCATTACCACTCAACGACGGCGACGTGTTAGCTCACTAAGCCATCGCACACATTTATAGACGTATTCTTTTCAGTGCGGTGATTGAGTTGAATCAAAGATTTATAGATATTATAGATGACGCATGTGGAGCAAATCTAATATTGGTAGCCAATGTCAGCTACCAGGAATAATCGTGATTTCTTTTACTTGCGTCATCTATAATATCTATACGTCTTTGGTAAAGCACTTACTGCGTTATAACAAAGATATATATAGATATTTAGAGATGACGCTAACGGATCAAATTAGAAATTAGAAGCCAATGTTAGCCACCAGGAATAATCGTTTTTTTTCACATGCGTCATCTATCAAATCTATTAATCTTTGGTTGAATTGAATTGTGCTCATTTCAAAAACATTTGAAACATTTGTTGTCAAACATTTGAGAGAACGTCTTGTTCTTATTTTGTGTGAAGACAACTTTTCTTAGTTATTATTTTACGTATTATCACCCACCGATCGTCCCCTTCCCATGCAAACCAATACTTTTGTTTAGTTTTGAAAGTATCATTTTTTGTTTTTGAGTTTTTATTATAGAATATTCATTTCGATTTCGCTTAGTTGGTATATAAGTAGTTTGTTTGTGTTTTGTTTCTGATTTTGTTTTTGCAGTTTTGTTGTGTCTTATTGTTTAAAATCAATATTCTCAAATACATTCATTGAAATGAGTTTGAAAGGAGTTTGAGTTTTGTGTTGTATTCAAACAAATGTGTGGATCTTCCTCACGAAGATCTTTGAGTGTTGTGTGTGTGTGTGTGTGTGAGTGTTGATGGGTGGATGCTAGATGCTTACGGTAATATGTAGACACATACTTATCTGGTACAAAATGTGCAGCTTTAAGGTTGTGGACTAATGAACTTGAATGATGGACTGATGGACGAAGCATAAGAAGCAAACCGAGCATCAAGTACGAACTAATCTGAATCGGAACTAAACTATAGCCGTTTAGTACTTGTCTCTTGTGTGTGTGTGTGTGTGTGTGTGTGTGTGTGTGTGTGTGTGTGGGTGTGTGTGTGTGTGTGTGTGGGTGTGTGTGTACCCTGTGAGTATACAAATATGCCGTTGCTTGTATATAAAGACGCAAAATATACATATATACTCTTTGTTTTATACATTATATATTCATTTATATGTCACATTTGTAGTTTGTTTTGCATTCGAAACTTGCTGTTTGCCTGTTTGGGGTTGTCTAGAATTTGATTTGTTCTTTTGTTCGGTTGTTCATTTTAAAAATGTTTCGTTTTTGTTTTGTTTGCTTTAAAAGGTCTGCATTTAGTTTCTGTTTTCTGTTTCTGCCATGCAAAAAATATAGTTCGTACATACATACAAATGCGTATGCATATGCTTCTCTGTAGGTACACGTTTCTCACCTATGTTTAATTTGCATTTGTTTAAACACTTTTGCTGCTCTCTCCTCTGTCTGTATATATATATATATATATGTGTATTGTATATACGTATGTAAGTATATTGAAGTAGGGGAGATTTGCTTGGGTCCATGTTGGGTGATTAGCATTTACTTGGTTTAGATTCAAATATTTCACATTGAGACAATTGTATGGATATTTACGTTTAATGGCCTCACACACCTGCGCACATTTAGGTTAAGCATCCTTGGATCGTTCTCTATTCATAACTTCGGTTAGATTATATGTAGGTGTGTATGCATATGGTAATATATATCTATATATATTGTATATATGTATTTATAACTTGTTGTTTATATTTAGTTGTAAGTAAAACATGAAATTTACACGACACTTAGTTTGCTGATTATTTGTATGGGTTATCTTTAGGTGATAATTTCCCACTGGGTTGTCAATGACAAATGCAAAACTCAAATACATTCAATTTAACATTGCAATTGTTATTATGCATTCCATATTTTGTGTGTGAGTGTGTGTTCGTGTGTGTGTGTGTGTGTTTCTTTCACCTGCTCCAGGCCTGTACTCCAGTGGCGGATGCACCATGATGCTTCTCTCATGTATCAACACACTGTGTGCCTCGTTTTTTGTTCTTTTTTTTTTTTTTTTTTGTACCTTGTTAGATGGTGATCAATAATGCTTTATTCTAACTATGTAGATTCACATGTGGATGACAACCAGTTCGACTAGTTTGGTTAGTTAAAGCAAAACTGAGAACTGTAACTGCAACAGCAACATAATCAACAATGTCAATGTTTGTTAAACAAATCATGGGGGAGTATTTATAAACATAACAGAATGCTGCTTAATGTTCTTCTTATACATATATCATTATATATATATATTTTGTTTTAGACTTGTAAAAGGTTCACGTTATGAAGATACAACAACAATAATATATGGATTCCATGCGATAAGTTTACCAGCTAAGTTACATACACTAAAATGTTCATTAGATAGAGATACGTGTGACAGTCCCTGGATTAAACAACCTGATGTAGAAAGTGTCAGCATTGGAAAGCCGTTTTTTAATGGGAGTAAAACCAACTTGATGAAACTTATTTAGCTCGTTTAGTTTGTCTTAATTTAGGTTCATTTTTGTACGCACCATTCATTCAATTTTTGGGCGGGAGATGGGCGGCTATTTTGCCCAGCATTGGATTAGTAAAAACAAACTTTAAACTTCGAGCAGGCATCATTAACTCAGAAAAATCAACATACCTATATCAAATACACGATTCAAGACTGTTTCGGTATATATGTATTTCGGAACTATTCTAAAGTCTTTTTGATCATACTTTAAGGTAGGGTAGTTACCCAATTAACTCTCAAATTAGGTACAAAATATGCTTTATGCCCAAACATTCTTGAAACAAACTAAGAGAACATGAAGCCAGTATAAAATGTTCTTAGTTCTTAAAGCTCATACAACTCTTAAATTCTACCCAATTTGTTCTTGAAATTAGGTCTTTGACTGACTGCTGAAAAGCGGTAGGTTCTTTTTCTGCCAGATGGGGTTATAGTACCTTCACTACTCAAGACAAGTTGTAGAACTAGTGGAGAATTTTAAGAACAGATTTGCTTAAAGCTTATACCCACTTTCCGCTGCTCTCTCTCTCTCTCTAGTTTTGGTGCTGGCATTCTAAGTTTATTTTGAACTGAATCCATATTTTGTACCTGAAATTTTCGGCTTACTATGAGTACAATAAGTTATCGATTCAAGAAAGTATGTTCTCTTTTTATTATTATAAGCGATTGTTGTTCGTTTTAAAGAATGTTTCGTACTTAATTTAAGTACTTTCAATAACAAAACATACTTGATAATTTAGGTACAAAAACTGAAAACTCTGCTAGTCGTTTTTTTCTGATTAAGGAGGAACTTCAATATTTTAATAATATTTGCTTATAAAATACATATGATTTTATAAGCGAGGGCTGTCTTTATATGCTGTTAATTGGGTAGCCGATACAGCGATAAACTTTATTTAGAAAACGTTCGTATAACGAACTTAACAAAGTGATTTTACATGAACACCAAATTCATTCGGAATCGAACCAATTTTAATTAAAGCTTTTTTGACAAACTGGTCATGGTGCTACCATAAAAATAGATGACTTTAGAACCATTAGGCGTCAGGTTTAGATTCATAGAATCTTTCGAAGATGCTTAGAAAACTATGTACCAAAAGTTAGAAAACTACAATGTTCACAATAAAAACTCTTTGAACTAAAAAAGCCTTGATAAACTATTCGAATTAGCGAGCGTTTTTGTAATATAGCTTTCGTTTGATTCTGTGTCACTTTTTCGCAGGAGTTAAGAAAAGCCTCAAGAGTCCTTCAGTTAGTTGAAACCAAAAATCCAAGTTTTATCACGCTGCTTAAGTTCCAAATTGGATTTGTTGTTCAATTTTTCTGGCACTTTCTCCGTCAGGTTTGGTTTCTTCTAGGACTTACACCCTTACATTTATGATGGTGATTTCAGTGTGTGTGTGTGTGTGTGTGTGTGTGCCTGTGTATTTGGGTGTCTGGGTGTGCGTGTGTGTAGATAACATCGATTCAACTTGTATCCAAGCTGCTTCATATGCATAAATCTTACAAAAAGACGCCGTGTCGTGTTTCGTAAACTAAATGTAAATGATTATTGTTACACATATTTAATTTATTAAGACTTTTGACGCACGCTCAGTACTGTTTAAATCTTATTTACTTGCTGGACATCCTCGTGGGCCAAACAGCTGTCCAGCTTTATAGTCTTTTGAAAGAATTTTGAAGACATCTTGTGGTTCTCTAAGCGATTTGCCAATTTATGCAAAAAAATAATTGAATACAATTTATTGTAGATATTATGCCAAAAAGCTATGCCCCGCACTGAACGCGCGTGCGATTTTTGGTTACAAAAAATGTTACTTTTGCCAATTATCGTAAAATTTAAATCGTAAAAAAGTTACAACAACTCTTGGGTAGAAAAACTTATTTAAAAACTATTATTGAAATTATGTTACGTTTTCACTTAATTAAAAGCTGCGCAGCCATTCGCGATTGGCTTGATTCACCATTTTTTAATAATTGTAAGTTTTGGTTTTGAAGATTCAGTCAGTTTTGTGTGCGGTGAGTGGTGTGGGGTGAGTGAGTGATGAGTGATGCCGTTTGATTGTTTAATCAGCTTATTGCTTTCAGATTTGTGGAGAGCGGGGAGTTCCATGGTTCGAGCGAGTGGGTTGGCAGTGGTGGTAAAGCAGTCCCTTCTCTGCAGCGCCCCCTGGTTTCTGTCGATGATGGATGGATGCGAGGAGAGATGATGGAATATGGTACGCAAGCTAAATACTAAATCATGATTAAGTCTTTCGCTTAATTCAAAATGGAATTACAATTGTTTTGCTGCTTTGGCCTGGCTGATATGTGTGTGTGCGTGTGTGCATGTGTGTGTGTGTGTGTGTCAAATAAATCAGCCTTATTTTGAATGCAATTTTGTATAAACTAATTCGCAATTTCCAATTATCAAAAAGGTTCAACACCAACACACACAAACAAACGCCCAGGCCGCAGCTTCTCGTGTGTGTGTGTGTGTGTGTCTGTATGTGTGTGCATGTATGTGGGTGTGTGTGTGATTACTGATATAAAGTATGTAGTTCATATATCGTAAATATCTACTTGTGTATATGATGTATAATATATATATGTATATATAAGTATATTTCACTTAGTTATCGTGTTTAGTGGATGCAACATACCGCGCTGTACCAGCAATCGCTGCGTCGCAACTTTCGTCCAACTGCCAGCTGCTGCCGATGAGATTTCTAATTGTAAACTCCTTCTCCCCTTGGATCCTTAAGTATTTCTGTTTTGGTTTTATGTTACTTTTGGTTTTTGTCATATTAACACATCAAGAAGAAATATCATAAGTATCAAGCAACTACCCTTATTCATATGGTTTAAATCTGTTTCGCTTACACCAAATACACTTGGACAAATATGTCCGTTTAGATATATCATCATGCGTTGGGATAGGAAAGAAAAATCGAATGAAACAACCCAAACAAAAAAATACAAAATACAACACACATTTCACAGATATCCAACTATTTTTGCTTACATTTTTGTAGAAAGTTGTACTACCATCTGAGGCTCTGGGGTAGAAACCATGACTGTTCGAGAAATGCATTTCCTTCATCAGAGTTTGTGAGAGGGGTGTGTGTGTGTGGGTGTGTACAGTGGGTAGGCACAAAAAGTGGCACAGTTTGCCTTTATGTTGCTTTCCATTTAAACAATTATTTTGGAGTTCTTTTTCTCATTTAGTTGAGCACGAACTTAGCACATTGAAACGAATGTTGGAATCTAATCTAGATTTGTGTCTTCTTAAAAGAAATTCTGTTTCGAATCCTTAAGAATCGAATCGGTTCGAGTATTTTGATTTACTCTTAACTCCTCAAATTCACCGAGCATCTCCCTGTACTTCTTCTGGTGTCAAGACAATTCCAGGACTAACGACTTGATGCATCACTGAACGTAAGACTGTCATTAACGACAGGTGATGCATCACAGTGTTTGTCCAATACTTAAACAACAGTGACTACCCATGACCACCCATTACCGACTGATATTGCAAAGTCATACCGATTGGAACGTTTTGCGGACATTTCCGTACAAATCTCAAATTCATTGGAATTTTATGAACCATGTTACGAGCCAATACCATATGTTCAACAAGCTTAGAAACTTGATTGAGCAACGAACCTGGATTCGAAACCCCATTCAGATTTATGTTGGTTTGCATGCTTGCTAAAAAGTGCTTCAACCAAAGAAGGCAATTGATCTTGTCTTTGAATTTCTTCTTAAAATTCTACTTAAGTCCAAGAAGATCTTTATTTCGAAATCAATACTTTTTCATGTTAAATTCCAGGAATATGTATTCTTGCTTTAATTTCCGAACGTAGCTGTCATTAGAGGCTGACATCCAAGTTCCTGAAATATTATTCTTAGATGAAGAAAGATTCAGGCTTTGATTGCATCTTGATTGTATGAGCGACTGTTCTCGAGATTCGGATAAATGAAATTCTTTAGCGGTTAGTGCTCCAATCTATTTCTATCTAGGTAATGTGTATCGTTTGTGATATGAATAAAAGGTTGAAGATTTTGGCTCGAATTTAGGAATCAAGAATCTTTAAAACAAAAGAATTGTTGAAAAAATAACCAGAAAAACTCAACATATTTTTGAATGCCGACTGTAGTGCTGCATTAAAACGAAAGCTAAAGTTCGGAACAGGCTTAGGTTCATAAATTTCTTCGACTCCGTTTAAAAATAGTCTTAATAATGGGCTTAAAACGGTTTACTGGCTAGCTCGAAAGTGTTATTAGTAACTGTTGGAAACGTTTCCATCTCGCATAATTAATAAAACTCTAGTTTCTGACAATTACAAGAATAAAAGGCTGTAACCCAAATATAAGGCTAGATCAAAAAGTTAAGACTAATAACAAAACGTCGAACAGACCAACTAAAGCACAGAAAATTGCTCAACAAAGGTGCTAGTGCGGATTTTCTTTGTGATTTACCCACCAAATCGTAAATAACATGCGCTCAAAAAGTTATTTTTATTCGGAGTTCATGGGACTGTGTGTGCGCCTCAGTCTACTGTATGTTTGCTGCAATTAGTTTTACGCTCACGCTATTTCATGTATAACTTCTCTACTATATTCTCCTATATGTACGCCTTCTCGCTCATGCATTTTGTCCTGTTAAAGTGTAGCTGCCAGACACATAAAATCAGTTGACTCTAACAGAGCCAGCGAAACTAGAGTTCCATATCGGTGCTGCTTCAATTTTTCTGTCTTTGATGTGTATATTTACTAGCAATTCATATTAAACACACACAGAACTTGGTATTAATCAATGTGAACTACGTTTTCTTTGTTTTTGGCTACCGCATCAAAGCAGGATCAACCCTGATTTGAAAGGACTGGTCATGGGGCATGATGCAGGCATGATTTTACTGCTGAACTTATGGGTAAGTTTCAGAGGTAGTACAGATATCAGTCCTGAACTTAGCAATTCCTAGTGCATAGGTCTGAATTCAGCACTAATAAATTCAGTACTGAGACATAGAACTAACTGCAGGCTTAGAACAAGTACACACAAAGATACTTCATTTTGAGGTTCGAATAAAGAGTCTAAAGAAAGAAACATATACTTCTCACGATTTTTACCAAAGCCTCTAACACCTACTGTTCTCGAGCGCTTAAAAGTATATTAAGTTGAAATATTGGTTCAAGTTTCACAACTCGTCCTACTCACAAAGGCTTCTGTCAACTCGGATTTGTTTTTATGCCGCTTTGGAATTCTCAAGCAGTTATTGCAATGCTGGCATGAGGAGGCAGCTGCTAACTTGTAGTCGATGGGCAATGACTTCTGAGGATAGGACCAGGTGGTACATGAAATATCTATATATCTATATATATATATGTGTTCCGGCTTAAGGTTATGTGCAAACAGATTTCGAGCCATTTAAAACTTGAATCATTTCATGTACCATTTCGTAATCCATTCCAAAAATGTTCTCCTAATAAACTCTATTTTGTCAAATGACCTTTTAAGACAACTCTAAAAAAATGCAGCTAGCTCTAGGTAACCGGAGGTCTTTGGCTTATTCAGAAGCTTTTTAACTACTTAAAAGTAAATGAACCGCTTTTTGTAAGACCTAAAATATTGCCGTAAAGTCGTGTCCTACCACAAATCCACAAATTGGCATTTTAGACACCAGTTTGAGTTCTTAAAGAGGTGCGAAAGAGAAACTCGGCGAATGTTTAGATACCTCGACTTCGTGGTTTGTACGGCTCCCATCAAATCTAGTAAAGTTTCCTACACATTTGTGATCTTCCGCTGTGCTTAATTCGTGTCCCAGTGGCCAAGCAATGCAAATTCGTGACCACCAATGCAAGTTGGGGGAAACCGATTGGATGGGGGGAGGGAATAGTGGTGAGGGGCAAAGCATAACAGAATCAACTAAAATTGTTTAGAAAAAAATCAAGAAAATTAAAACAAAGTCGTTTGCTCTTTTTGGTTTTTTTTTTTTGTTTTTAATTATAAATAACAATTGTATATTTTTTAATAAAACGGGTGTTGTTGCGATTGTTCTTCTCAAGAAAAAAGAAACAAAGAAAATTGTATTTAGAGTGTCGATCTCCTCATTTTGTTTGCTTTTTGTTTTGTTTTTTTGTTTTTTATATTTTTTTTCTTCTTTTTTGTTGTTGTTGTTGTTGTATGTATGCTCCTGCTTTGTCTTGCGTTCGTACACAATATGAATAGTAAGAAATATTAGCAATAATTATACAATAATGGATAGTTTTTAAAAAATATCACTTAAATGTAAATAATTTCCAGAACGCAACAAATTAGATCGAGTGTGTACATAATGTATGTTTGTATGTATGTATGTATGTATGCATGTATGTGTGGTGCAAGAAAAAACCATAATTAATGTAAATAATCATAATCGTCATCAATCTGTTTTTCCTTGTCCTTGAAACTTATGGTTAATATATAAAAACGAAATACAATTGTTGTTGAAAAATAATGTGGTTAAACCTTATATGAGCGACACTAACATAATTTTTGAAAATATTTACATTTATGTATATAATACATCAATGATAAAGCATAGTTTTCAATTTTAAATGTAAGCCACAAGAATATTGAATGACCGTTTACAGTTTCTATTGGGTGGTACACAATTTTCTGGATAGATTCTCTCGAAAATCAAAGATTTTAATAAGTTTACTTGGGTCGAAGTAGACCAATTCTGTTGCCATATCGTTGATTGACTTCAACACTCTTTTAGCTAAAAAAAACAGATTATTGGATTGCTAACATACTCCCAATATACTGGTCTATATTATGTAAGATTTTCATATTGCTATTCTGTTATGGTCTCTAACTGAGATGAGAGTATGTAACCATGTCATTCTATAGGTTCATTTTCATGTTCTAGCAAAAGCTCAATTTTTTCAGATTTTCGAATTTCGTTTATGAGCAATTCCTATATCAAATTTTGCTAGGAAAACTCCATAAAGAACTTTAATCAAGATTTTTACAAAATGGATTACTTTTTGCTGTGATAATGTTAAAGTGAGTTAGGTATTCAAAAGATTTCAAAATCCTAACAAAACTCAAACTTAGACCATTTAAACCCTTTCTACCATTTGGTCTAAGAGGGATGATCGTCCCACGAATTTGAACAGAGAGTTTACATTCATTTCAGAGATGTCTGACAGATCATTTAGGAAGGCTGACACAAAACTGCAAGTGACCGGAGTTACACGATTAAAGTGTTATACCGGTGCAGCTCAGTCGTAAGCTTTTAGCACTCTGTCCAGGATTTGGTTTTTAAAGAATTTACGAATCGAAAACTTTCAGAAAACATACTCGTTTAAAGCACAATTTGAAGTAACCAATAAATACAGCCATGATTCAATTATTACAAGTATGGCAGCTTTATTTCCGTGTACCTTTACCATACCTTATGCAAAACACTCAGAAAACATTCGCCCCGAAAACTATTATTTGTTCTATGAAATCCCTCCTAAGGCGATTCACCCTAAAATTAAGAAAAATATTTTCTCATTAATGGAAAATTTCCAAAATTTAGAAAATTTTTCCATAAATGTGAAAAAGTTTTCTTAATATTAGGGTGAATCGCCTTGGGATGGATTTTATGGGAGAATTTATAATTTCCAGGACGAATTTCCAGGACAGTTTCAATTCACAAATCATTTACGAATATTGTCTTAAGGTGCATCGCTTTGTGTCAGATTTGCTTTTCAATCGATTCCTAAGTTCTATGAAAATCAGTTGACTGGTGACATTCATTGAATTATCAGCTTAAGGGTCGATTTCTCATCTTTGACATAGTAAGATTGTTATAGGCTATTCACACTGAGCACATCTAACATGCAACATCATGAGTCATAAAACTTTGCCTGGCAGAAATTTATCATATTTGAAGCATGTTTCTATGTTTTCACTTAATAATTTGATAAAGCAAAAGCTTCATAATGTTGGCATTGCATTTCAATTCAAGATGTGGGATGTTAGATGTGCTCAGTGGGACATCCATTAAAATGATGAGAAATCAAGACTTAAATAAAGTATCGCTGCTTTTTTTATCGGCTCGACTGTGACCTTTTATTTGTCTCTTTTTTAAACAGATTTTGAAAATTTGACGTTTCTCAGAGCAACTTAAAATATGCTTGAAGCTTGGAAAGTTAAATGGTAGGGCTGATTGCACATTTCCTACATGGCCGCTAATTTCACCTTCTGATATCTCCAAAAAGTTTTTCGAATGAGTTAGAATTTGAGAAATAAAAGTTGTCACCGAACTGAATACATAATCAACACAAATAAGTTTTGGATCTTTCTATAAACTTGTTAAAAACAGTTGACAAAGTACTTTGTATTTATGTTGTTACAACATCAGAAGCTAATCGATTACCATTATGAGATTTTGGCAGAAAATGTATTGTAAGCTAAGTATTGGATAACGTTTTGCACAGTATACAAAACCACAAATTGTGCTGAAAAGTTCAGCAAACGATTCGGTTTCATGTAAGGAAATGTTTGCGTTTCAAGATTGGAGTCTGGGTTCTTAGCTGGCAGAGACAGTTGAATGAAACAATGGAAATTTTTATAACTATGTTAAATTTTGTGAATTGGAAAGTAGCATCTATCGTTTGCTTGCATAGTTTTTTACATTATAGAACTTTGATTTGCCCAAATGTTTCTATCAATGTCAAAAGTTTAAAAGCAATTTTGTATTTAGATTGTCCGAGTGACTTTTTTTTGTAAGTTTGCACAGAAAAAAAATGATCAATTTGGCTTTATATTAAGAAATACCAAATGAAATATGAAATGAAATATTCATATCAACTGTATAATTGAAATTTTTTCTGAAGAAGCCTGATTCGATACCTAAGGTATGATTCTAAATTTAGTGATATTTTGTTTTATTTTCGTGTGGTAAAGCAGCTGATAACCGTTAGCCATAGATAGACAACCAAATATATAGATTTTTATACAAGTTTCCTTGAAAGATCAATATTTTTAAACCGTACCCAATTTGATAACAGGTTAAGGGTGGTCGTCCGGCTCGAAGGTCCCAGCTAACTTCAAATAAGTTTGATTCTATTAATTCTGAGACCCGATTTTGAGTAAAATTTGAATCTCTTATTATAATATTTGTGGCTTACACATCTTGACATACAACTAGATCGCTCACATAAGGTTTGAGCCTTGTTTTTTTTTTTTTTTTTTTTTTTACACAAAAAAATGGCCACCATTATGAATTTCATTCAAATCACGGCAAAACAATTTCAAAGAAATGTGCGCGCCTGTTTTCTCAGTTTTTTTTTGTTTTTGTTGTATTTTCTTTGTTTTCATTGCACTTTGCTTTTATTGCCAAGTCCTGCGCTTAATTCAAAAATTGTTTATGTGGTTACGCGTGGGTGTGTGTGTGTGTGTGTGTGTGTGGTTTAACATATGCTACATTTTTAGTTTTAGTTTTAGTTTGTACTTCCAATTTGGTTAAGAATTCCTTGTGTATTTATGTATCTCTCCCCTGAACTCGCTCTCCCATCCTCAAGCTCCCTCAAATTCACATACCCCTTTCTCTACCGCGGGGGTAGTTAGTTGTGACCTGGACACTGTCTGTACCGTAATTTGAACAATTCACAATAGTTGCTTAATGCAAGGGGTGGTGGTGGTGGGGGGCGGGGGTTTTTTTGTTTTTTGTTTAAATGTTAAAGAATACAAATTAAACTCAACTTAACAAAAGATATATTTGAATAAAAATTTGAACATGTTTTTGAAAAATGTGTCTTCCTCTTGGCTCCAAATTTAGTTTGCATTTCGTTTTGTTGGTTGACTATTCACTATATTTTGGGGGGTGGGGTGGGGGGATAATTGTTCTATATGTGTGTGTGTGTGTGTGTGTGTGTGTGTGTGTGTGGATATCTGAGTGAGCTTACTTAACTAGTTTATTTTGTTTTGTTTTTGCTTGCGGTTGAACTATTGCCCCACTTCTTGTTGCATGAACTCGATTAATACTTAACTCTTAGCGCTTTCACAACACACACAATACAAATGGTTGGTTTCAACGGGTTTTTGCTTGAATTTAACTATCTTTTGTTTGGTTTCTATCATGTAGATGCAACGCATTGAATATATTTTATTTTGCTTTGAATATTCTGCTTGGTTTTTGATTGGTTTTTGTTTTTTAGAGCAAGAAGTAGAACATAAGATTGCACTTAATACTATGAAAAAATTTACTAGAGTTCTTACAACTAAAAAAAATCAAATGTATATTTGCTTTAGATATTGATGGTTTTGTTGTTGCTGTTGTTGTTGTTGTTGTTGTTTTTGCGATTTTCTCTTTTGCTTTTTTTTTTGTTTGTTGTTTACACATATAAAAAGTTTGCTGGTGACAGTTTTTCTCGTTTAACATAATAGAATTAACAAAGTCGGTTGTTTAAAATAAATATGTATATTTAGGCATAGTAATAATCGTATTTAAATATTATTATTGTTAGATTGCAAATGTTGCCCGGCGCAAATGTTTCAGCAACATCTGCACGGCAGTTGGCAACACCAGCACAACAACAAAGAGATACCGTTACGTTTTTACGCTTTTTTTTGTATTTGTTTTTGTTTTTTTTTTAAGGTGCACGGTTAATGCAGAGTAAATAAGAAGAGACCATTTTTCATTTGCATTTGTTTTTGCTTTTGTGTTTTGTGTTTTTTGTCTCGTGGCCAACAACAACAACCACAATCTGTCTGCTGTCTGGTGGGGATCGGACGCTCGGCTTAGCCCTGCATGAGCACGTTCTGGTTGGGATTCGGCGGCGGCGGCGGAGGCGGCTGCTGCTGCTGTTGCTGCTGCTGTTGCTGCTGCTGCTGCTGCTGCTGTTGGTTGGCAGCAGCTCGACTCCAGGCCAACAGACCATTGGCCGCTGCCACCACCACCTGCTCCTCGGGATCCGATTGGGTGGGCGCCGTCGACTGGGGTGCCACTATCACCGAGGTGGCCACGCTGCGTATGCGCACTGGACGATTACTGATGGCATTGGCCACCGGATACGGATGGACTTGTTGGTGGGCTTGTCCGCCATAGCGTCGGTTGGTTCTGATGGTCAGCGTGGCGGGTAACTGCTTGCCGGCGGCCACCTCGGCGGCCAGGCGCACCACAGTCGTTGTCATCTTCCCCCCCGTTCCTGCTGCTGCCGCTGCTGTTGTTGTTACTGTTGTTGCTGCCTGGGACTCTACCGCCGACGCCTCCGTCGTCGACGACTTCTGCCGCTTTCAGTCGCCAAAGCGACTGCAAGCCTTCTTCCACCGGCACTGGGTGCACCACTGGTCGCGTCTCTCCATGCCGTAGACCTTGCGGCATTTCTTGTTCTCGCCGCGGGTGCGGCGATTCGGTGAGTTGGGCGTGTGCTTGGCCACCGCCTGCTGAACGGCCACGTGTTGCAGCGGCATGGAGTTGGCATTGGCAACCAGATTGTTGCTGGCAGTTGTCTGTTGCTGTTGTTGCTGTTGCTGGGCGCGCACTTGTGGCAGCTGCTGCTGCTGCTGCTGGGGTGGCGGCGCCTGATAGTTGGGCGTGATGGTGACACTAGAGAGGTGGTGTTGCTGCTGCGGCTGCTGCTGCTGGGTGTGATGCGCCGTGATGGTGACATTCTGCTGCGTGAGCTGCTGGAGCATGTTGTTGGCACTGCTGTTGCTGTGGATGAGCGGGCTGTTGCTGTTGCTGCTGCTGCTGCCGCTGCTGCTGCCGCTGCCCGCGTAGTTGTGATGGTTGTGATGCTGGACGTAGGTCGGTGAGGGATATGGCGCTACCGAATGGGACGGACGAGACGACGACTGGCGTGGATGCTTGTTGAGCGTGGAGGCGGCCGTGACAGTGATGGAGGACGCCGCGGACCAGGGATAGGTGCGGTGGGCCAGCGGCGAGGTGGGTATGCAGCTGGTGTTGTTGTTCTGCAACTGTTGCTGATGGTGATGTATGCCGGCCCGGCTGCTGTTGTGATGCAGCGGCTGCTGATGCGTTAGGTGGTGATGCGGATTACGTCCTTGCCTTTATGGGGGGGAGATTGAAATTAAAACTGGCCTAAGGGACGCCACATATCCCACTAGAGACTCACTTGAATTTGCCCACGAGCTGAGTTTGGTATTCGGGATCCTCGTACGGCGGACGTGCCATGTCCCGGTGGCTGAGAGTGGGCTCCGGGGCTAGACTAGGCTGAGCTTTAACCAACTCATCGTCGTCATCGTCTGTAATGTAATAGAATTCTTCCTCGTCGCTGCAGGAGTCATAGTCGGCTTCTTTGCTGTAGGGGTAAAGCAATTAATATTTTTAAATTCGAATTTGATAGTTTTTGTAGGTGCTATCGATAGGTCGATAGCTTGCGTACGTTCTGCGTCACCCCTTTACGATAAGTCTTACGTTAAAATGCTATCGATTGTTTTTGGTATTAGTGCGACCACGCTCGACTATTTTTGGTATTAATGAGACCACGCTCGACTATTTTTAGTATTAGTGCGACCGCTCAACTAATTTTGGTATCAGTGCGACCGTTCGTCTATTTTTAAGATTAGTCAAATCAATACAAAATCAACAAAAATCAATCGATTTTTGCCAACATCTGCAGACGAGAACACGCTAGCTGTGCCTCTTACCATTGTCTGCATTTTGCCGCCCCAGCTTCCCCAGTCCTAGGACAGCACATCACAAAGAATTTGTGGAAAATTTGCGCGTCGTCTGTGCCTGTCTGTGTGTGTGTTTGTGTGTGTGTGTGTATTCGCGCGGGTGTCTGTGTGTATCTCACGGCCTACATTTGTCAATTAACAAAAGCAAAGCATTGTGATTCTAACCCCTCCACGTTTAAACAAAAACTAAACTCAGAAGATGTCCACTCCACGACCCACAACTATTGCGGAGCAGCAGCAGCCACACAAGTTCTCCGACGCCGCCGCCGCCCTCTGCCCGCTCAGCAACTGCCAATTCGCTGGCGTCGTAATTAGCGTCATTGCGGACGAGCAAAAGTTGATATTCACCAACAAATACAAGGGCAGCTGCACGCTGCTGTGCAGCTACGACTCCCAGGGTGTGATACTTAGGATTGTCTTAGGTATAGTACATGGGGTTGCCCTGAATCCCTCCCCTTGCCTAACTTCCCCTTTCAGACCATGATCACGGACACGTGCTCAAGGAGTACATGATAGGAGCGGACACGGACGCGGCCCAGATGGGTAAGCGCTGCTATGCCGTCTCCCTGGAGTCGGACAATCTGGTGCTGCGCTTTGCCAGCGACCAGGATCAACAGCTCTTCCGAAAGGTGGTGGAGAATGTGAAGCATTTGAGGCCCAAATCTGTTTTCTCGCAGCGCACTGAGGAGTCATCCGCCTCGCAGTATTTCCAGTTTTATGGCTATCTCAGTCAGCAGCAGAACATGATGCAGGACTATGTGAGGACCAGCACCTACCAGCGGGCAATACTGGGCAATGCGGTGGACTTTCAAGTAAACCCCTTTTCACAACTACTTTAGCTATAGACTAAACTGTCCGCTCTCTGTTACCAGGACAAAGTTATATTGGACGTGGGAGCTGGCTCGGGCATACTCTCCTTCTTTGCCGTGCAGGCGGGCGCGGCGAAAGTCTATGCAATTGAGGCCTCCAATATGGCACAGTACGCCCAACAGTTGGTGGAGTCCAACAGTGTGCAGCACAAGATCTCTGTGATACCTGGCAAAATTGAGGAGATTGAATTGCCCGAAAAAGTGGATGTGATCATATCGGAGCCCATGGGCTATATGCTGTACAATGAGCGCATGCTGGAGACCTATCTGCATGCCAGGAAGTGGCTCAAGCCCCAAGGCAAGATGTACCCAACGCACGGGGACTTGCATATAGCGCCCTTCTCAGATGAGTCGCTCTACTCGGAGCAGTACAATAAGGCAAACTTCTGGTATCAGTCAGCCTTCCACGGTGTGGATCTCACCACTTTGCACAAGGAGGGCATGAAGGAATACTTCCGCCAGCCCATAGTGGACACCTTTGATATACGCATCTGTATGGCCAAGTCGGTGCGGCATGTGTGTGACTTTCTCAACGACAAGGAGGATGACCTGCATGTGATTGGTACGATTTGTGTTTGTTTTTAGGAGTCGTAGATAAATCACACAGCTAATCTTCCCTGCTTCTCTCCCTAGACATACCCCTGCAGTTTCAAATTTTGCAAACGGGCATCTGCCATGGCCTGGCCTTTTGGTTTGATGTGGAATTCAGTGGGTCTAGCCAAAATGTGTGGCTCTCCACCTCGCCCACGGCTCCCTTGACGCACTGGTATCAAGTGCGCTGCCTGCTGCCCATGCCCATCTTCATCAAGCAGGGGCAAACACTGACGGGGCGCGTACTGCTCGAGGCCAATCGTCGACAATCGTACGATGTGACCATCGATCTGCACATAGAGGGCACCCTAATCTCCTCGAGCAACACATTGGATCTGAAGAATCCGTATTTTCGGTACACGGGTGCGCCGGTGCAGGCGCCGCCGGGGACCAGCACCCAGAGTCCGTCGGAGCAGTACTGGACGCAGATGGATACGCAGGGGACGCGGAATTGTAAGTGTGGCTCTCCAAACGAAGAACTCATGCACCCTCATTGAAACTATTCCAGCTACTAGCATGCTCAACGGCGTTAATGGCATGGGCGATGGCGGCATGGACATCTCCCACGGACTCCTGCATCCGCACTAACTTGCTGGGGATTCTCCTGTTTGGTCTAAGCCCGCTTAATTTCATCGATTGGTTCTATTATCGTTCTGTTTCTTCTTTTATCTAACTAATTTTGTATTTATTTATTGAACATTTGTAAATTAATTTGTGTACTCTCGAAATTCAGCTGTGTTTGGGTTTCACATTGCGTCCCACTTTCCTCCTTACTCTGCTCTATTCTATGTACTCAAAATTTGTTCTAGGCATTTGTTGTGTGTATTTTTAAATCGAACCCCACAAACAATCAACAAAAACCAACATAACTTACGTTTACATTAAGAATTGATAAGCATAAGCTAATTTTAGCCCATAGTCCGTAGTGTTTTTTAAACATATGTAAAATGTATCAACCAACAAATATTTAACCGTGCAGCTTCAGGAAGTCACTTAGTTAATGCCAACTGCAGCTTTGAACAAAACGAATTATGTTATTACTTGATTGTGTGTACCTCCAAAACTAGTTTCAATTTGTGCTTTTGATTTGTGAGTGGGAAATTGTAACCAATTGCTCACAGGATTTAGTTGTTAAGCTATAATTATTTATAAATTATTTGAGCGGAGAGATTATACAAGATTATACAAAAAAAAAAAAAGAAAAAGAAAATGAAAACTATGTTAAACCAATTTCACAAATCTCCTATGTTTCCACTAAGTTTAGGTTCTAATCCGAAAGCTGCGAGCCTGCCAAAATGCATAGTTGACATTTAACCGTACATTAAATACATATGCCAGCATACATACATTAGTTATAGATGCATAACATATATACATACACATATATATACATACATACATGCACTCGTGCGCCGTACTGTACTCTTTTCTAGTGTAGCCGAGCTGTTCGTTTGCCAACGACAGCAGCAACAACAACAACAACAACAACCACACCACCAACTCACATACAATACATACTACTACATAATATATATATGACATATATATATATATATATATAGAGCATTTATGCAGAAAAAAAAAAGAGAACAACAAACCAATTTCAAAGCAAAATAACAACGGCCTTTCATTTTGTCTTTGTTGCTGTCTCCCCTCAACCCTCCCCCCATCCCCTTCTATTACATAGGAAACAAGATTCGCCAGCGGATCAAGCGTGGGCGTACTGGACCTTGGCCTCAAAACTGCACCACTATTGCGCCACGCCTCCAACCCACTTGGCATGCAGGTGCGCAAAGTAAGCGGGCGTTGAGTGTGACCTGCTTACCATATACTCTGTACATGTGTGCATGTACCAAGTGTTCTAGATTCTAAGCAAAGCTTCACACACACACACATAGTGGGTGTGCATAGAAATTTTGCAAATGCTGTCGATTTTTATAGTTTTACAAATGGTTTTAGCATTTATTTAGCATGATCACAAAATGTATATTTTTTTTGTGATTTGTGAAATTAATCATTTGTGGGTTTAGTTGGGCCATTGAGTTGTCCCCCAAAAGGAAGGCGATATATTATATCTATGGAGTTAATCGAAAGTTTATCTGACACCAGGCAACTGTTTAGAACAGCGTTATTTTACTGCCACGCAGTCGCATTATAAATTGCCTAGTTTCTTGCAGCACATGGATGGAGTAGGACAAGTAGAATTGCCTGGCATATCGGTGCCATTTCATTGCACAGTCACTGCGCCATTGAGACGACTACAGCAACTAATATATCCAGGGTGGCTTGTCTGGCTTGTAACAGGCAGAAGAAGGCATCTCTTACCCCACAAAGTAAACATATCCTTGATCCGCATCAACAGCCGAGTTGAACTACACCTGTAAGAATACCTAGATCTCAGAGATTCGAAGAGCTAGAGCTAAGCAAATCTTTAAGTGTCGAATAGTGTTTGCTACACGCAGAATATAAGACGTTTATGGGCCGAGTATCTATTATTTCCCAAATTTAACAAAGGATTGTATATTAAATGGCAATGTTTTTGGCAAACCTTGCATACTTTTCAGAGCAATATACGCTGATTTGCGTAACAAAATGGTGATTTGCTCACATTAATGTTAATCATCATTATGTAGGGCTAATACAAATTAATTCCACTGAGTAACATGTCAAATTTGCTGCCCTACCACTGACTTATCAGATGAGAAATCGGCCCTAAATCTAGTGAGTTATTATGCACATTTTTGATTCGCTCAATTAAAACTCAGGATAAGTCGTTGTCCTGAGGTTTTCTAACCCAAAGAAAATATTGTCTCCGACCACATAAACTATATATTCTAAATCAGCATGATAAGCTGAGCTGATTTAGCCATGTCCGTCTGTCTGTTCGATTGTTTCTAGGCTATCTTCCATGTCAGTTTTAAACCATGCAATCATGCAAATTTGGCATGATTTGAAATACTAATACGCCGCACATTAGTCATGATCGAACGGATCGGATGACTTAACATATAGCTGTCCATAGGACCGATTTATCGAAAAACTAGTTATAGTGAGAGAAACTTTTTTCTATACAATGTAAGCGTTTCCAAAACTATTAGAATCTCGAACAACTATATAGTATGGCTAAATTTGAAAAGTTGGGTCAGATACATGGTTTTGATAGGAATAGCAATTTTCTGCAATTTTTGCGTTAAATTATTTCAAAATTCTTTACACAATTGTACAAAGTTTTGACAAAATTAGATGACCAGAGCAAATAGCTGCCAAAGGAACGATCGGTTGAAAAACTAGTTTTAGTTAGAAAAACTGTATTGTTTTGAATCTTTGCTGTTTTAAGACTTGCAACAGCACAACTTTGCCCATTTTAATAAAAATTGGATAATAAAATGGCCAGCCATATCATCATAAATATAAGACGAAATTATTCAAAACGAATATCAAATTTTTCAATGAAAATCATTATCTTAAAAAATTGTACGATTTATACGAAATATTACTGACAATCTTCGAGGTAACCGATGTTAACTTTCCTCTTCTTTTGAATTTTAAGATCGGTTTTAAAGCTTATAGAATCTAAAGTACCATATATAAATGAGAACACCCTGAAATTGGTTATACAAATTTGCACAAGCTTCACATAAGTACACCGTCTACCTTAGGTTATTGAAGCCAACTGAACAGCGATTTTACTTTTTCCAGTAAGTCGGGATCCTCCCATAAATTTACGCGGAAATGAAATTTTTTCCGAAAACGAAATTTATGTTTTTGAATCGAATACTTAGGTGGAACTACACGATCTACGTCGCACATTAGTCGGAGAGTTTTTTGTTGTAACTTTTCAAGTTGCGGGAAGTTTACAAAATTCTAAAAACTTATTTTTGAATTATTTAAATCTCAATCCATTAACCCTGTGCATAGAAATTTTGCTTTAATCTACTCAAAAAGTTATTTTTCCGAAACTTTTTAAGGTAAGACACTGTACAAAGCTGAAAACACATTTTAGTTAGAATTATTCGTGTTTTTTTCTAAACATTTGAAGACAATTTTCTTGAAACTGAAGTTTGCTTTTGGGTAGCCCTTAATTTCACACTTTCTAGACTTTTAAAACCTTTTTTGAGTTATTCTTTTATCAACTCGTAAGTACAAATTTTCGATGTTTTGAAGTTGCTGTATTTTATAAATAATATCAAAAACTTCTTTCTTTCCAAGAAATATTAGCTTTCAAAGCCCGCTTTTAAGTCTAACATTCGGGAAAGTTATATTTTTTGATGGACCTTAAGTTTAGGTATCCGAACTTTTACTCCTATATTCGCCATATTGGGCACTGATCCCGCTATCGAGTTGATTTAAATATTTATCAATTTCGAAATTGAAAATCTAGAGATAATTTCAATGGTTTATAATGATTCCACTTGGAAGCGTGGCTCCTGGCTAAAGTTCTATTGAGGTGCACGAGAGAAATCCACCCAAATCGATTAGCAACATCCAAAGATGAGTTGGAAACTGTTGACAGGCATCTGAAAAAGTCGGTGGACAATTGCAGGATTGCACTAATGTAAGTGAACTGAACCGAACCGATTTGATTTGTGGTTTGGAGGCCGGTTTGCTATATCAGTAAAAATTTGCATCCCTCATTTTTGAGTACATCTTGAAATAATTCCGAAATTTAGCGTTTTGTGGTTCCGATTCAGCTATTGTTGCTAAGTTAATAGTACAGTTCTATTATTTGTGCAACTTTATTAATGCTAAGTTGCGGTCTTAAGAAGGTTACGATAATAAATACTTTAAGATTCCAATTCCACCAATCAGCAGGTGTTCCGAAAGTATCAAACTCTATTCAAATATTACCCCAAAAAGCTAGCTATATAATATCCTCGAAATTGAATCAATGATTCGGAACCAGGCTAAGTTCTACTGATTCACATATTCCCAATTTTGAATACTAAAAGTGAGATGATCTCATTCTGGATGATTTAGGTGTCACGTTCTCACAATTTCAGTCCTTACATTTATCATACAGCTGGGTCATGGCACTTACCTCAAATGATAATTCCTAATGTGAAGTTTGATATTGGGTTGTGTGAGTTCCACAATATGGCAGCCTTTCCAAGTACAACGGAATTTTTTCGACTGCAAAAAAAGAGAGTGTAAAGAAATTCGCTTAGTTAATTGGAATACAAGTGGATGTGGTTGGGTTTTGGGATAGCAGCGCGTACTTGACAATGATAAGCATTCAGTAGCGTCATGCGAGACGGCGGCGACAGCAAGTGCCGTTCCGGACTGGCGCCATAGCTCTCGCAGTCACCGCGCTCAACGTAATAATTAAGCGGCATTGTTTGCATATTGCCGGAGTGGTCGGAGGAGCGCGCGTCTATCAACCGGTGCCGGCCCGGTGCCAAATGCTACTGTGTTGGTGCGGCGGACAATGCAACTGGCTGGTTGGCTCACCCGAGCAGCGGCAGCATCAAACGATGGCAAGCAAGCCGAACGGCAACGCGGTTCCGGCTGCACTGATAACACGCCCGGGTGTCCTTGTCGAGCACCCGAGCCGAAGTGGCCCCAAATGCATTGCCTCGACTATTTACTGGGTCACCCCGCGCCCCGCCTGCTGCCGCTGCCGCTGCCTTGACATGGTTTTTCACTTTTCAAGCGCCTGCATTTATGCTACGCTTTATGTTGAAGGTTAGAGCAGCGCCGCTGGCAGAACTGTTGACCCACTTAAGGCGGCACGGCCAAGCACTGATTGCGTCCTTGTGCGGGTGCGAATGCTGCACAAATTGAAAATTGAGTTTTTGGCTTTCGTTTGGCCTTGCGGGCACAAATGATTAACGATTTGTTTACAACATTTGCTAAGCCCCCTTTGATGGCATTGCTTATGGCTGGTTGTTGTGGTGGTTGTGGCGGTGGAAGCAAACGCCTGTTCGTCCTGTTATCTTGAATTGAGCTGAGCAAAAACCTTAGGTGGCAGATTATATTTGAGGGGTACCCTGGGATATTATTACAAAGAATTCCAAAGATTTGTTATCATTAAGATAGGAACACGAAAGGTGCTTTAAAGGTACCACCAGCTTTACTTCTCTCTAAGACATACCACCATCTTTGACTCCCGACAAGCTCAGCAGCTAAACATTGAAGGAAATTAACAAATATTGGAAAAAAGAAATACAATTTTGAAATGATTTGTGAACATTTGCATTATTAAACTAACCGGATCCATTGCCCAGAAAGTTTTGAGAGAAATAAATTTGTCTATTTTCCAAGGGAACATAGTTTTAGAAAAACATGTTGGACCTGAAAATAGTTTTCCCCTTAATTTGGATCATTTGAGACGGGATATTCCGATGTTAGAAAACTTGCCACCAGAGTGGGAAATAGACCGGAAAATTCTGCAAGCAAACACATATTTAAAATCTGATTAGCTTGAAAAGCGGTTTGTCAGCATAGTTTGCAATATAATATAAATATCTGATAGATAGATTTTAAAAAATCCACACTCTTTGTGGGAAAACTCCCGGAAAATTTGTAGTAAAATCTATTTTTTAACGAACTGAGTTGAAGCTCGGTTTGTAAGAATAGTACGCAAAATAATTTGTGATTTGATCATCCGATTTGGGAAAATCCCACCCGATGGAAAATTCACGGAAGATGCATACGATAATAGTTACATTTTTGTATGATAATATCAAAACCCGGTTTCTAGGTATGATTTGCCATTTAGGTCGAGAAGTGATATTCCGATGCTTGAAAATTTTCCATCAGGGAGGGAAAATACCCGGAAAACTCTGCATGCAAACACATATTTTAAGTCGGATTGGCTTGAAACTCGGTTTGTAAGTATAGTTTGCAATCAAATAACTGAATCTCAGATTTTTAAAATTCCTGAAAAATCACTTTTACTTATCCAAATAATATACAACTCGGTTTGTAAGGATAATATGTAATATAATTCCCCGGTGCTATAAAATCCTTGAAAATATTCTATGTTAAAGACTATAGCCCTTCAGCGAATTCCAGTTTGTTAGCTCATTGGGGCAAACTTATATATAAATTATTTCCTTGGAATTGGAGTTGATGGACTTCTTTATGTCAATGGGATGAATTTTCTATTCAGCTTTGATCTCAAATGTATTCCCCAGCAAAGTTGAGCCTTTCCTGATATTTTTCTTATATGTTTTCAAAAACCAAAGTACGGCTGGTAATATTACGATATTGAATAGGATGAAAAATTCAAGAGATGCGAGTTTTTAGTTCAAGTACAAAATTAACTTATAATGCTAACTCCATAAAGTATGCTACGCAAAATGCGAATTATGTTTAAGCGAGTCTGTTCCTAAAATTCCCAAACGTTTTTAGCACTTTCGTTATGAAGTGATGGCTTTTTTTTGAACTAGGGTAGTTCTAACCTGCTTTATGTTCCCTGTTCCCCAGTTCCGGCTCAAATTGAGAGTATTTTGTACTTCTTTTAAGTAATATTATTTGCTTCCTATAATGAAATTGCATTGACAATAAAAATTACTACAGTTTAGGAAAGCATATATTGTACAGAGTTAATCGGGTTTGACTTAGGACCTTCACAACCTAAAAGCATGATCAAAAAGATTTAAAAACAATTTAAGCTGTACTTAATATTTACCGAAACATTCATAAGCCAAGTATTTCGGTATTATATCCACTTGAATGAAGTATTTTCGAACTTGCCGCACTATTGACACTGTTTGTACTTAATTCAAGTACAAAGATCCTGTTCTTGTTCTTCATCTGGCCGCACTTTGAACACTATTTGTACTTAAATCAAGTACAAAGTTCTTGTATTTCTTAAGTGAGTGTACCTTTTTGATCAAAGAGCTCTAGACCATATATTCTGAGTTCAGGATCTTGGGGTATTATCTGAGCACAAGCCATGCTTTAACAACCATATCTCTGTTACTTCCCACAAAGGTAAGAGTTTGTTGGACTAGATTAGGCACAGGCCAAAGTGTTGGATGATCATGCTTCTTGGTTTCCTATCGCTCGAGCATCTGCTCACCTTTATATAGTTAATATCAGGATTTACTGAAGTTAGTTGCTTAAACCAGGATGCTGTTAGGCTACGTCTTTTGAAAAGCAGTGGAACTAATCATGGAGTGATTTTTCAGCATAGGCTTGTTCATTCGATTCTGCTCCTAAGTCTTCTGAACTGAAACGTACCCTGTAGAGCACTTTGCCGATTTTGTCTATTGTCCATGACATGGACTTGGACTTCAAACCTAAATATATATTGTTCAGGGGTTCATACTTTACTTTTGGAAGAAGCAATTCTCGACTTGAACCTCACCTCGCTTCCCAAACGTGTTTCACCACATAATCCACACACAGTATGCAGAATATTTCAGTTATTTCAGTATTAGAGAGTGAAGGCTGCAAACTGCGAAGCGCCACATAATCATAAACATAAATAACTTGCGCTACTTGGGCGGCGTAAATTGTTAACGCACGTGGTTGCCACATTCATACCTACAAACATATGTGTGTGCGTGTGTGGGTGAGTGAGTGTGTGGGTGTGGCGCAAGTCTTTGTCTCGTTTCTCTACACACTTTTCGTTTTAGCCTGGTGCAATTAGTGGGCTCCCATAATTCGTTTGCGGCCAGCGAACTGAGGCAGGATATGGCGCATATCCTGAACCCATAAATACATACAAACTCGTCGTACATTGTGCGTATACACAATACACACACACACACACATACGAACAGTGGCCATTTGTGGCAGATGTGTGTTTGCCAGGCATTCCTGTTCCTGTTTAGCCGCCGTTTACGGAATTTTGTGAGCCGCATTTTAATATGAAGTATACACAATTTGAATTCTTCATCTGGCTAATGTGGCAAACTGGCTGCTTTACAATCTTTTAATTAGATTTCACTTATTGGCAAACAAAACAGGCTGGAAATCAAGCACCCCGCTCCCAAAATCGAAAAGTAAATTAAATCAGACTAAATTGTGTCTCCAGCGTTGCTGGGCTGCGTGTTAATTATCTGCGGCTCTAATGAGAAGGTGGAGGAAGTAAACGACGCTTGTCTAAATAATGAAACAGAAACCATTTTAGCCATTTGCCGGCGCAGAACTCCAGCTGGCAGCCCCCACCAGGGAGAGTGGGAATAATAATTCAACCCCGGACTCCGATTCCTACCGCACCATTTACTGCTTTGACGCCTGTCGCCACAAACAGCAGGCGGGTATACAATGTATCCTGTTTAAGGCAGAGCAGGAGGAGGACAAGGAGCACAAGTGCGAGAGTTCTCTTTAAAGCACCGCATAGATCGGGCTGAGCTTTTTTGTGGGCACCTTATCAGTACTCTTTCCTATGGCTTTCACATTCAATGAACATCTACTTCACATCCCAACCACACCAGCTACGTGCGTTGTATAAATAAAAGCTGCGCTCTTTCTCTGGGGCAAGCATAAACAACCCCAAACCCCAACAGAATAGAGCCAAAAATACCGTAACCGAAATTGAAAATGAAACCAGAACAGCTGTGGAAGGACAAACACGAAATTGGGTCAACTGTATACACATAAGTCGAGTCGTGGCTGTACATAAGTTGTGTTGGGGGTTGGCCGTGTCCCTGTCCCTGCCACATGAAAACGTCACCATAACAGAGAGAAAGAGCGATAGAGAGCGGGTGAGTTACTGCCACTGTTAACTTGATGGAAAATGGGGCCAAAAAGAGCGGTGGCCACTTAACAGAGAGAAAGAGACCGAGAGAGAGACAGGGCCAGAGCCAAAGAGAACCAACTCGAAGAGTGTTTATTATGATTTCTGTTAGCTGAAATTTGGGTCACTGGAAAACTCGTTATGTTGCAGAGAAGCAAACTTCCCAGTTGTTCGTTTGCAAAATGGAGCGGAAGCATAAATTATTGACTTTAGCCAGAAATAGCTCGCTTCATGATACAACTAAAAGGTTCTTGTTTTTTACCTTTCTCGTCTAATGGAGCTTAATATTTGGCAAACATTTAAATCGCGCACAGACGACAGCTCGTTTACATTTCTACACTTGCGTGCCATCAAGTCAGTCCCTAAGCCGGCGCACAAAAGTAGGCAACGAAAAACAGGTCCTGGCCTTGGGGCGGGCGGATAGACAACATTAAAGCTGCTTGAGCCCGTCATGGCAATATTTGGGCAGGTTTCAAGCAGGAGCCTAGCAATTGATTGTTTGCTCTTCGTAACTAATTTTGAACAGTTGATGATGGCAAAGTTGTTGCCACATTTCGATTTGCATGTGGGCTGGGAATTGGTTGTTGATTCCTATTTTTTTTTTCAAGTTCTTATCGGAATTGCCAACAGACAGCCCAGCAAGCGGAAATTGGGTCACATCAGATAAGTATGGTTGGTGAGGAAGAGCATCATTTGTTCATCACAAGCGTAAATTTGTTTGCAGAATGTTTGCAAGTGGTAGATTTTCAACTGATGATTGCCTCAATTTGATTAAACAGCAGTCAGATAGGGTAAGGTTGTTTCCCTGAGATTGTCAATATATTAACTGCTTTATATGTGATAGTTTTCTTCAAAACAAACATTTCATTTTTCATACATTTTTAGATAATTTGTTAAATTGTTTATTACAAATAAATCTTGAAGGATTTTTTTCAAGTTTGACGCCTTATTGTGGAAAATTTGTTACAATTTTATGTGTCAAGGCTTGGCCCATCGCTAGCCTCTACTTTTTACCCATCTTTATTATCAATACCATTCCAAAAACGCAGCCTCTTTTGGTGCGAACCACGAATCTATTCAGTTTTGAAGTTCTTCAAGGGCAAGCGTCATCAACGAAATCAAAAAGTATTCAAAAAACACTCACCAAGGGGATTTTTGTTAAAATTTTATATTTTTTATCTCTTTTCAGTTGCAATGCGATACGAAAAGTCCTTTCTTTATTTCCGCTGGAGCAGCTGTACCGCAAAATATTGTAAGTTATCACAGAAGTTGGCAAATTCGGAGCACACAAAAATTATGTTTTTTACAGTTCAGCGAAATAACACATACTGAAAAAGAAAATCTAATGCTGAGGCTTCAAAATGAAGTTGATTGCCACATTTGTTTGATTCTATTTAATACCAGTTATAGGTCGCCTTTAAAATATCCTTCTAAACTTGTACAATACAAGTAATATTTATAACACTGAGAGCCGTTTTCTAATCTACTACATAGAGCTATCTGTCACATAAACCTACAAATAATAGAGCAAAATCTGAGTTTATCTAACACATAGCAGCTATGTAGAAGATGAGAAATCGGCCCTGAGACTATTCAATTGACTAAGGTCCGATTTCTCATCTATAATCTATTCTCATCATTGAAGATAAAGTAGCAAGCATTAGAGTAAATTGTATTATTAAGTGACACATACCAGCTTATAAGGGCTCATTCCTCATCTTCTATATAGAGCTAAGTGTCAGATTATCTCACAAATAGTTGCATAAATTGTAGAGAGATGAAATCTGCACATTTTCAAAATGTCCAAATAGGCATTTAAGCTCAAATTTTTTTAAATCTATTACTTTAAATCTAGAAATGATGGAACTTTTCGGAGAAAAGATTCGTGCTTAGCTGACGAAATTATTAAAATCACTAAACTACAAAACAAATCCATTTGGAAGGGATATGTTTTAAATATTCTTTTATTCATCCAGCGAAGCTGCAAAATCATTCAAATGATCATAATTTTGCATATCCTTTGGATGATTAAACGGATATTTAAAACATATTATTTTCAAATGGATACCGGCTAGTGTAATTTTTAACACATGTATTGAGAGTGGTATATCTTCGCTTAATAAAATTGATTGTATTAAACGACAGAAAGTGGAAACGATGGCACACTTGAAGCAGGCAAAACTTTGAACGCTCAACTCAGGTTAATTAGAAACGAATCAATGTGGTCTAACAGCAATTCAAAAGAATACACAGGCTTTAGAAGTATTAGTGTACGATAATATCAAAGTGAGTAAAAAGAATGTTGTAGGTAAATGGTTAAAAATGGGCCTTTTAATAACTTTAAGATCAAATGACGATAAATCCGCGATGGTTATACCTAGCACTGCCCTGCGGGGTACGAGCAAGCTTTTGAAACAAACAGCACGCGGTGAGGTCGATGCGGGCAGGTCAGAGCTAGTTTCGTTTCTTTATGTTGGCACACCAATATGTTCTTACCTTGTTTGTTTGACAAACTACTTGAGAAACCCTGCTATAAATCTAGGCGTAATGGACCATTGCTGAAAACAGTTTCGTGTTCAGCACATGGAAAGCACCTAGAATCACTAACAATAATTTGAATTGAAAAAAAAAACAATTTTTTTGAGTTGGAAATGCATTTTAGAGGGTTATAAGCGCATTCTATATTGTAAGATCCAATTAGAATCATCTTTTTATGGGCGTTGATTTGCTGCTCCACTTTATTTCACTTTTGACCATCCTATTTCTCTTAAAACTAGTTTTAATGACTTTGTTTTCCAGGAGTCCTTTAACTCTAAAGACTGTTACAAAAACGGTAGCACTTTTGAATTTAACAATAAATATTGTATTCAAAGATTGAAGTCTTGGTACTAAGACTGGCAGTGTGAGCTTTTTTGGTAGTACATTTTGTGATTGGCATTCAAATTTATCCACAGAAGCAAGTTGACATAAAATAATCTTTGTTATTTTGTAAAAAAAATTATTGTATTTTTCTGTGAACTTCTTTTGGTATTCCTAGTTGCGTGTTAAGGGTTGACCTTTCCTAATATTTGACTACCCCGCTCTTTAGTAGCATTTGCCTTTACTTCTGTCCTGCCGTTTGCCCTCACAGAGATTTACACAAACAGAATCCCAAAGTAAAGCTGAACATGTTGCATTTGTAATACGACTTAGTTCAATAATTTCGGCCTCGAAAAGCTTCACATTTTGCTGTCCCATAATCAGCTTATGATTTGTCAAATAGAATTTTAAACTCGCCACAGTATTTAAAAGTTGTAATACCTGAAATGCTTCAATGTCCCCATATTTGCTGTCCAGTGGGAAAATGATAGACTCTGTTCATTTTCTCCGATGCCCTGGGACAAGATGATTATTTTTTCGTTTTGCTGGCAAACATTTTCCTTTTTCTATTTTTTTTTGTGGGAGTTATTATGTGACCAGTTTTCCGGTACACTGTCACAGGCACGTGCAAGGGGTGGGTCTGCCGTCCAGGAAAGTTTTTGATGCGTTTGCTTTTGAGTACCAAATTGAAATGTGCCTCCGGAGGACGAAGCCAACTTGATGTTATTGAAGAATTGAGTGGCCATTTAGAGCAGAGTTGGAAAATGGATGGATGTGAGTTCAGTCAAAAGCCAGCATAAATCCCATGTGCATGGCCATGTATACGTGTACACTGTACATACATACATACAGTTGCCTACGCTTGACCTGGTTTACTTGCTATCCCAGCCATGTGCAAGCCAGCATAACTTCGTGCGAGTACAGTTACTGCCATTTGTATGCTGCAAGGCCTTGATGCAATTTCGCCTCGCAATTGCAGTTTCCGCAAGGTCGTTCTGGCTCACAGTGTATCTCTATCAACAGTTTTTTGGGGGCTGTGACCCAGTTCGTAGTTTACTTCTTGCCTTCAATCTGGGTCAGGCCAGACCAAACCAAAAACATGGGGATGCGGAGGCGAATGCGGGTCAACCACAGACAAGTGAAGCCCCAGCCCCGGGGGTGAGTGGTCCCCAAGTCGGGGCTTAACTGCAAATGGATGAGCTGCCTGCTCCCGCACACACACACACTCACTCACACACGGAGTACAGTCATGCTGCTGTGCGGTTCCTGTCTCTCACTTAGCCAAGTGCAAAGAAATGTTGCTCATGTCACACATTTTGACATTTTATTATAAGCCAATTACTTTTAGGGTTAGTTCCCAGTCCTTGCCCAATTTTGGGGCTGTCAACCCATTCAAGCTCCATTTGGCAATTACCGCAGCAATAAAAGTCAACGGCAAATGCAAAAAGGGCCACAAATTTTATTATCACCCACAAAATTTACGTGTGTCAAATAATAATTTTCAGTCTTTGCTTATCTCAATTTAACTCACTGGGCCAAGTGAAAATCCTTTTCTGTGTTGAGCCAAAAATTTACACATTTTAATGTCATAATTGGATTTTGTGTGGCAAGCTGAGGCAACAACAATGCTGCTGCTGTTGTTGTTGTTGTTGTTGTTGTTAGATGTGGCAATGGCCATTGATAAGAGAAGGCAGTTAGGGTTGAGCCTGTGGGGATGGTAATTCGAGCATTCTCTCTGATAAGCAATTTAATGCGAGAGGGAGATGCTGTAGAGCTGGGCGAAATGCTAAGTGCACCATGTTGTGGTAAGCTGAGCGTGGACGGAAGTTGTCATCGCACACAGAGACAGGACATCCTACTAAGCATTTGACCACATCCAGTCTCAGGTGCCGAGTATGCATTTGGTTATAATGCAGCGCTTCCGTGCATAATTTAAACTTGAATGTACATTGAACAGGAAAAAGATGTCCTTTGGGGTCACTCTAACTCAATTGCCGGAGGCTTGATGAGCGCCGTCCTTTGGGTTCAATTCAATATAATCTCAGACTGACCGAGTGCAGCTCTTCTGACTCTAGATGTCCTAGCTAGAGTTAGTTGTATTTGTGGAAACTAGCCTAACGGAGTAGATCTTACTCCCACTGCCGGATTTTTCTCCACTTTTTTTTGCGAGTCCCCGCTGTGAATAGATTCCAGTGTTGCATACTTTCCGGCTGCGCTTTAAAAATATATCCTAAAATATTCCAAACAGTTGAAAATGTGTATTTATCTTGTGTCTAAAGCCGTAAAATTCTCTTCAGCTCGAATGTGTTTTGACACAGGAACTTTTCACATAACTTGGGCAAAATGAAAGTTTCTGTTTGTGTGTGTGTGTGTGTGTGTGTAACCCTTGTAGCCGTATTATCTAACAGCATTTGCCTAGTCGAAGTCTGTTTTGTGTTGTGTCTGCCATTGTCGTGAATGAACACTCAAACTCAATTTCAGTTGTCATCGTTGTGACAGCCACATCATGCTCAATCATAGAAACCCTTACCCTCACCTTCAACCTCACCCTCTGCACTTAAATAGCAATGACAATTTCGCGTGTGTGTCGCATATCCGTTATGCACATGTGTACATACGTCATGGCATTAAGGACATTTACGTGCTATGTGGTGCATACTTTAAAACTTGTTTTCTTTTACCTTCACCAATGAATCTAACTTGTGGTGTATTTTATAACAAATAGTTCTGGTGCGACTTATCTCTTAAAATGACACAAATGGGTCTTTCAAAGTTAACGTTTAGTAAATGTGTGTTTCAAAGCTACATTTTATGGACTTAACGGGGGGAAACCAAGTGAAGCAATATCAACTATCTGCACATATTCCCAACTTTTATACTTTCCATAAACTTGAAACAATTCTGTTTGGCAAATCGTTTTATTCATTTACATTTGTTTTAAATGTGGTTTATTGAAATTTGACTCGAAATGGCATTCAAATGTGACGAAACTGATGAGAAGAAGCTCCATTTACATGACCTGATCGCTCAGCTGAGTTTTCGTCTGATTGGCTGTCAGCTCGTGTAAACAGGTGTCTGAGTAGCCACCAGATTTACTCAGCTGAGTAATCGGGTGAAAGTTGGGTGAAAGCAGGTAGCACAAGCAAATACCAAATTCCAGGGTGCTACCATTAAAAACAAAAAAGTTTTTCTAAATAATACTGTTTTTCAGACCTATCTTTTGTGTGACAGCTATACCATATACATGGCCGATTTCATCAAACTTGGCGAAATTATAAAAAAGCATAAAAAAATGCTGAATACAAAGTTTGGAGACGTTTCCATTGAAAAGAAAGAAGTTTTTCTCACTAAAACTAGTTTTCCGACCGATTGTTTCTATGGGAGCTATGAGATATAGTCATCCGATCCGGTCGTTTCCGACATGTTAGTAGTGTGCAGCCAAATGAAGACTCTGTGCCAAATTTCAGCTCGATAGCTTTAAAACTGAGAGACTAGTTGAAACTGACAGATAGACGACTCAGCTCGTCACCCTCATCACAAATATAAATGGTTTATGGGGTCGGAAATGAATATTCCTATGGACAAAATAAAAAAAATCCTTTGCAAGGGTATAACAAATGAGAAAGTCAGTTCAGCCCAACTGTTAATAAACTTTATACCAACAAAAGTGTAAGCTTAGTACGCATTTAGCTGCTGCATTTGTAACTACAAGACGCGAACATTCTTTTGCTCATAACTCGACTACGGTTCATATGATAAATAATCTTGGTTACTTAGTGTGTGCAGAAGGTACGATCATCTATCTATAAAACTGTTGAAATGATGACGTCTGTCTCGACTGTTTATGATGATAAAGTATATTGATAAATTACGGGGTAGCCAGATGCTTCTTTCTGGCTGTTACGCACTTTTTGCAGAAACTTTCTATACAAAGTATTAAAATCTACCGCTTCCTGGGAGGGACTCAAACTCTAAATTATTGCGGAATATTTTGACCTCACACTAGGGGGTAAAAGAAACCTAAAAAGGCCTATTTAAAGTTGGGTTAGTCGCTATTATTTTTAAGTAATTTTCGGTACCATTATTGAGGAAACCAGAATATAAGTTTTAAGTGAATACTTATGAAGAAATAATGCTCCTGTCTATCCTGTCTATATTCTGGGTATCAAAACTTGATTGTTTAGCTGTGTGGGTAATTGTATTATAGAGGCATGCCATCAATATGTTCTTTATGCCAGCCTCCAATTATATAAGAGCTAAGAATAAACTCAAAACAATCTATTGAAAAACATTTCATTGTTCGAGGTGCACCAGTGACTTGGCGTTTTTAATGTGTCACAGTGTGTCACGACGAGCACGTGGTCAAACACAGAGTTTTGTGAGCGAACATCCCTGATCCCTGAAATTTCACTGCGGAATGTGTTCAAAGTTGAAAAAAAAAAAAATCATATAAACAAACAACTTTTGAAAGGAAATGAATGTTATAAACTGGTACACTCACAAAACAAAAAGGGTAATGTGTGGGAAAGATTTTAAGTTCCGGCAGTGAAAAATCCCTCATCGCAGCATAGTTGGATTCAAGGAAAATCTAACTTAATCAAAAGTACCAAACTGAATACCGAATACCAAAAAGGATCGGCAAAATATTGACTCAACTGCAGTTAGTGGACAGAGATATGCTGCCTATGTGTGTGTACAACTGGGTTGTATTTTGTTAAAACCATTTTTATTGAGATGAATTTTCACAATTTTTAGACTTCGTGCATGATTCGTGAGCAAAAATCTTCAAGTTATCCGCATGAATCGTTTGTGAAGTGATAGAAAATTCGCTCACGCAAACAGTTCTACTCTCTATAAATCATCTAGCGAATATTGGAAATATTTCCTTGTATGTTCAAGAATCTAGAGAATGTTGACAAATTTTGAATGTAGAGTTGATTTGGTTGTAGTAGACCAGCAACACACACACATTAACTTGTTTTATCGGACACACAAATATTGGTTTTATGGTGTTTGGTTTGTCATATGATCCAGGGATGCAAACCGGTTCTGAACCGAACCGGTTTTGAACCGAACCGAACCGCTTATTCCAGCTGGTGAACCGAACCGCAAACCGAACCGGCTTCCTTTCAGAATTGCTGAACCGAACCGAAAACCACACATAAAAACGGTTCGGTTCGGTTCAGTTCACTGACGAGTTTTAAGACGGAAATCGCTTTTCTCTAGCCAATAATGCTTATTAATTTGGGAATTTGAAACGCTTCTTTGAGATAATTTTTTATACATTTACTTCGACTCTCTACATGCTTAGCGATGCCGGATCGATTTAACTTTTAGGGATGACTTGATGAAAATTTAAGAACATTATATAATCCTGCAAGTCTTATACAATTGCCCTTCGATCTCCTAATACACCTGCCATCAATTTACATTGTTTCCTTTAGATGGACAATATAATCAATGTCTGTAGTACTTCTTTACCTTAATTCAATCTTAGCTAGGTGAGTTTTTTATTCTTTTCTATTCTAGCCAACATTCTCTGTTTTCGAATTTCATTCCTTTATGAACTTAAAATCCGACATAATAAATTTTAGACATTCTTCTTAAAATCCTTAAAAATATTCAAATTATATATTAATATTCCTATATTCTATATAGGAATTCAATTTGCAAAGTGTGCGAAAAGTCACATTACAATAGATTTCATTATATCTCATAATGTGCCGCCTTTGTGAACCACTGAACCGAACCGAAACCGCGGTTCAGTCAGGTTTAAAAACCATGTAATGAACCGAAACGGCGGTTCAGAAATTGCGTGAACCACTGAACCGAACCAGTGCTTATATTCAAGTGGTTTGCATCCCTGATATGATCTAAGACCAAAAAGTGTCGAAAGTTTTTCTATGTAAATCAGTTATCTTATATCTACTTATCGGTTGCCGGCTACTAAAAACTTTTGATTTAGTCTGTGAATTTGTGCCAGCCATAGAAATCGAAAACTTTGCGAGTTGCATCAAACCAAACATTTTACCACTTTCTCTGCCTGCCACCCCACACAAACACAATTTTCAATTCCATTTCCATTGCACTTTGAAACTCAACACGCAAAAAAAAAACAAACCCAAAAAGAAATGTAGGCAATTTGAAAGCAATTTCGTTTGGAGTACGAACAATGTTTTTTTTTTTTATACATAATTCTCTTTCCATTCTATTTCTATTATTTTTTTGTCTTTTGCTTTTGTTGCTTTGCATATATTATGTAAAATGTGGGGGGGAAACCCTTTTCAATTTCGTGCTTGGAAGCATTTTAAATATTCAATTTGTTGCAGTTTAGAGTACATAATCCTCAGTCACACAGCTGCCCCACTTAAAATCCTACAAATTGTTAAAGCACACACCATTTTTGATTTTCTTTTCGAGTTGAAACTTTTACAACACAAGCTGAACTTTTCTCCTTTTTTTTTGTTTGAAGTGACAACGCGTTGAATTGCAAATGATAGCGGGCCATGCTTCAAGTAATCTTGGCTGCTGCTTCTGCATTTGACCCAAATTTGCGGGATTTTCATTATACCTATGACAACAGCAACAGCAAGGACTCGGGAGAAAGTGTCGCCTTCTTGCCTCTTCCTGCTTAGATAAAATGCCAAATGCCGGAAGATTTTTAATTAGAATTTTCTTTTCGTTTATCCCCGTTGTACTCGCATTTTCTCCCCTTCACTTATTGACTCGAACAATAACCCCAAACTAGCGACGACGACGACGAGGGGGCTTCAAAGTTTTCCAGTTCGGTTCAAGTGAACAAAAAAGGGGGGTTGGGGCGGGGGCGGGAAAGTGACTCAGAACCGACAGGAGACTCCGACCCCAAATATTATTAAAGCAATTTAGCAGCTTAAATCATTTTAATAATTTTTGCCTGGCTCTTGAGGGCTTAAGTTTTACGTTTCCATTTTTTTTTTTGTTCGGTTTGTTTATGATTAACTTTGGCTTTGCTTTCCGTTTTTGGTTATTTAATACGCTTTTCTTAATTAATTCAATTTGCTTGTGGTTTGCGTTTCTGTTTTGTTAAGCAATTGTAATACGATATGGGAACAAGAAGTTCGTGACTGTCAGTAGTCGATGGACAACGATTGGGGGTAGAGCAAAGCGAAGACGATGGTACAAAATATACTGGGAAAAACTATGAACCAAAATATTTTCATGTTTTACTATTATCGGAAATAAAATGTGCAAGTGCAAATGTGGGTTCGATGCCGCCTCGGAACATCTATCGATAAACCTTTTTCTCTAAAAAACATCCGGTCACCTTCATTAGCTAATGACGCCAGCTTTGAGAAAACTAGTCATGAAACAGCTTCTTAAACATTTCCGTTCTGATTTGTCGTTCCATTGTAGATGCGACAATTGGAACAGAACATTTATCGATAAAGCTTTCTTTCTAGAAATCAAGCGGTCACCTTCATTAGCTAATGGCGCCAGCTTTGAAGAAACTAGCAAGGAAACAGCTTCTTAAACTTTTCCGTTCTGATTTGTCGTTCCATTGTAGATGCGACAATTGGAACAGAACATTTATCGATAAAGCTTTCTTTCTAAAAATCAGGCGGTCACCTTCACTAACTAATGGCGCCAGCTTTGAAGAAACTAGTCATGAAACAGCTTCTTAAACTTTTCCGTTCTGATTTGTCGTTCCATTGTAGAAGCTAGGCTTGGCTTTTTGGGGGCTTTAAACTCAATTATTGTTCTAAAATGTAGATTCAAGTTAATATTTAGAACGACATGGTCCTCCAGTTTTGAAATATGCCATCTAAACAAATACCGGAGAAAAAGCTTTATTTATTTTTCTCAATTTTATCAGAATTGAATTCAGTATAAGAGAGTGGCAAAGTTCTAGGATCACACTTCATATATATTTTATTCGATTTGCAGGCCTTGAGGTCATAAATTCCATAATTTATATCCCTATCAAAATCAAAATGGATTGTGGGTTGCAAGCATGATTAAAACTTAAAAACAACAGTAACGAATTCGAGAATTTCCATTTAATTTCAGTTTAGCGAAGTGGCGCTGTAGGCGGTTATTTCATTTGACAATACGTGGACTCTGTTTGGTTTTTCCATAATTTCTATCTTTTTTTATACCAAGATTCCAGAAATTGAGAGTTGTTAGTCCCTGGCAACGACACGTCTCAATCAAAATTATACAAATATTTTATGCACTCAAAAGAGAGAGATAATACAAATCTATGAAAAAATCCAACAAATAAATTTGCATTGACAATTGTTCGAAAAATTTGCATGGCTACCAAAACAAGAAAAACAAAGCAACTAGAAATAGTAATAGCATTTCCAGCAGCTGCCTTAGTTAAAATAGTCAAATGTAAATAAAAGACAACGAACAAAATAATCTGTTTGCCTGCCTCTGCCTGCCTGTCGGCCTGCCTTGGTCAGACAGCAGTTGTTACAGCAATTTTCATAAATTTTCCAGCGTTCAGCCGACCAAATTTCCGCATATTTTTGTTAACGAAAAAATGTCCAAAAACGAAACGAAATTGCAGCCTGCTGATGTAATGGCCGGCGCAAGCATTTCATTTGAATAACTTTGTAATGGCCAGGGACAGTGTGAAACAACCTGAGCCTGGAGCTGGCCCAGACAGGCTCACGCGGCGTATGGGCAATGTGAAGCTAACAAATATAAAAAAAAAACCACCACGACAACAACAAACAAAAAAAAACACCCATCGAACTTAAATTGCCTTTCTGGTTCAGTGGGCGATTTTCGTTAGCCGTTCAATGGGCATTATTGAGACACGCCCCTTCTCCGTTGATTCACTGCGGTTTCCTTAAAAGTTTTTTTGGTTTTTTTTTTGTTCAACTTACTGTGCAACCGGGATGGGTTTTGGTATTCAGTGCACTTACCTGAAATCAGAAAAAGGAATATTAATTAAAACTCTGTGTTACAATTGGCAGAGATTAAGATAAGTGTATGTATATATCTATGATGTCACTCAGTTTGATTTGCTTTTTGTCTTTGGAAAAATCAATTTCCACTCTCACTGATGAATTTCCATTTTGCGTCTGTGAACCCCCTGGGTGAGGGTTTTTCGATACAACCCGCTGTTCGGATTTGGGTTTTCCCCCACCCGCATGTCGATATTTTCAGTGAATTTGAACCGTTGTGCTGCGACACTCTTTTCCATTTTGTTACATTTTCTGCCGACATTGAAGCCGCGTTAAACGCAACGCCGAGGCCATGGCCTGGCAGGCAGCGCTGGCAAATTTCATGGCAAAAACTGGCACAGCCGATTCTTTGTTTGATATAGAATGAGCATGCGGAGATAGCCTCGTGTGCCCGTTTCCAAGTTTACCATGTCGGGGTCAAATAGTTTGCCGACTTTCGTGCGCAAACAAATTGCGAAAATGACGGCGGCCGGGGCCCTATAAATATGCACTGCATTTTGCTTACCGGCCCGTGTTTTCGAATGTAAAAATTTCCTTTTAACATTTCATGTCACCGTTCATTTACCACAAATGTCAGGCATTGACATGATTTGACGAATCGGCTTGCACAACTTGTTTTCCATTCGGTCTAATTGGACCCAGCTTAATTGTGAGCAATTAAAAGGCGACCGTTGCATGTCGGGGCACCTTTCCTGGAAAAAGGCCACTTTAATCCAGCTAGAGACCCGTGGGGGAATGTGTGACTAAATGTGAGTCAATATTTCTTAATAATTTTGTTAGCTAATTAGCAGCGCGTGAGACGAGCGCGAAAGTGCAGCAGCCGGTGGCCATTTGTCATGCGTCGGCGATTAATCAAAAGTTGAACGAACCGAAAATCAACTTGATTTTAATTGTTATTAAAGATGCTCGGGGCGATATTTGGACATGACTAAACTGGGGACGAAATTCGTCATCATTACACGCAAAAGTGAAAAGGCACAAAAGAGAATCCCGTTGCCTACTTGTGGGCGTTGGCAAATGATGGATGTGCCGCACCGCTGAGATAATTGACCTCTAAATATACTTGGAACCACAGCACACAGGCACGCACACGCAACTTTTGCCCCCGCCGCCTCAAAGTAGGCTAAAAATATGGCACACAAGAAGAGCGGTCCAATAACCTTTCATCCGCTGCTTTAATGCCATTGACACCGTTCCATTGGAGGCTGCCACCGCACGCTGTGCCAGCCAGGAGGCTAAGAATTAGCCCCGGCCAGGCCAGGCCAGGCCAGGCTCATGAAAAGTCATTGCACCAGGCCCACGCACTCTTAATACCATTTGGTAAATGCAAATATAAAGGGTATATGGGGCTGACGGAAATATACGATTAAAAATTGTTGATTAACCGCTTGAATCTTGATTAATGTCAAATATTATTTTATTATATATTATAAAGTTAACTTTTTACCTCATATTTCAATTGATTTTACTCCTGTAAAGGTGTGCCAGTTGCTGAGTAGTGAAACAGGACTGGTGCCATAAATGGACAGTGAAATCTATCAATATTCTAATGTATTTTATTGAGTCTGAACGGCCAGAGGAAGCATTTCTCTTATCATAAAGTTTATATATATTCTTGATAAGCATCAAGAACTGTGTAACAACCTAAGTCTAGGAGACTTAAAGATCTAGAACAGGTTATCTTACAAACACCGAGTCTTAAAAGTGAGAGTGTAAGCGCAAACTAGCTCTGACCTGCACTCATCGACCGCTCCTACACACTTAAAGCTAGCTTTATAACTTACATTTGTATTATCAAAAACTATAATTTGAAAGATGTTCGATGTTGATGTCGAGCAGAACGGAAAAAGATTTTCTTTAAGATAATTAAGAATTTAAGAATAATTAGCAATATGCAAAGTCTATAAACAGTTGCAAGGTTGACTTATCTTCATACTGAGTATCGATTTAGGAGTTAATAATGGAATATCGATATACCGTGTTGTTTATTCTCTCTACAGACATACATTCATAATAAAAAGCGTTTTGTTAAAACCAGATAAATTCCAGTTGGGTGTTATGTCACATCATTCTTTGAGCTATGTCAGAAGCTCCAGAAGACTTTAGAATTGGGGTCGGCAATGCGAGCAGAAAACACGCCACTGGCAAGTACAGATGAAGGCGTATTCAATATTTTTAGCACGACACGACTGTAAATGGTTTATCTACCATTTTCCCAAGGAGTGACACTCATGCTCTTGCTTCTTTAAGCTCCTTTAGTGATGTTTATTATCAATGTCAACGCTCTATCACGTTTTTTATCTATATATTCATCCCTTATCATCAAATTTTTGGCATTTTTGAGAAATGTTCATATTTTAGTCCAACTACAAACTATAACTATTATTAAGGCTTAATTTTGATAGTCTAACAAGCCCACATAATCAAGATTAGGGGGTATGCTACGCTTTCAAAGTGATTTCAGAGTTCTTAATTTAAGCTCAGATATATATTTTTTAAGTTGGTTTTAGGATAATCTCTTAATATGGATCTCGGTGTTATTTTGGTACTAAAACTTTCTCAGCATTCAACAAAGTTAAGTAATGTCGGCATGTGTTGTGTTGTTTCGCTAAAATGTGATACTGTGATGCGCACATACAGGCGACACGAACACTTCGTGTTGGTTCGTGCATGTTTGTGACACGAAGAAATAAACGACATGCGCCCAACATTACTGGGAAATGAATATAAATTTATATACCGTTGGGCTAAGTCATCCATATGACTGAGTGAATCGGTGAGTTTAAAAAAGAAAGTAGGTATTGGTTTTTGGCCGGCTCCAGGTGCTTAAAAAAGGTCATGAAACCCAATAACATTAAAAAAGATAGTAAATCGTGCTTTTATTGATTTTTCGGACTTGATTATGTTGGCCTTTACAGTAATCAGATCTCTTGAGTTTAGTTTAGTTGATTGAATGTGCTCAACATACTTTATTTAAGGCCGTAAGACCGTTTTCGATTTTGAGAAAAATGTATCTTAATTATATTATTTATATCTTCACTTTAAATTAACATAGAAAACAATTTTATCAGAATTTATCTTCTTCTTCTTCAGTAATTTAAAGTTTGGTTTGGATGGCTCGAGGTCAACTTTAAATATTTATACTCTGTACCAAAGGTACATAGAGTATAATAAGTTTGTGCAAAAGTATGTAACATCCAGAAGAAAGCATCTCCAACCCCATAAAGTATATATATTCTTGATCAGCATCAACAGCCGAGTCGATATAGCCATGTCCGTCTGTCCGTCCGTCCGTCTGTCTGTCCGTATAAACGCACAGATCTCAGAGATGGTAAGAGATAGAGGTTTGACATGTATGGGACATATGCTTCTTATGTCTTAAGTTTATTTGCCGCCCCCGCAATTTAGAAAAATCGTCATATCTCCTACAGTTTTAAAGATAGATGGCTTGTTTCTTCTATAGTATATATAGTAATAAGAATAACTTATCGATCAGCCAAAGGAATGGTGAAGATTGGATGAACGGTTTTCGAGTTATGATCAAAAGACTGTTCGCTGCTGCAGCGCAGAAGCAGCGCAGCTTTCAGCTGCTACTGCAGCATCAAAATTTATGCTGAGCGTATAATTTCGTTGGTACACAGTATGCTATAGTCGGGCTTGACCGACTGTCTTTCTTGTTTCTTATATTTTTGGTTGTGACAATGTTGAAAGAGCCCTGAAAAACCCTAAAAACTAACCAAAATTGTAGGGTCACACTGCATTTTTGCGTGTATTTTCCAAAAGTGGTTTTCAATTTAAGCTGTTTTACTATTTAACAATTTATTAGTTATTAATTGAACATTTTTCAGATTTCATGATTTTCTATTAACATATTTCTATGAGCACATTTGCCGATAGATAAACTCATGTACTGGGTATCAAAAAGTCCTTAACATTTTTACATTTGCTTTATTTACTGCCACAGCTTCTTGCTTTGACTTTGTGTTTGGCCACGTTTTGTTTTTCTTTTGGCTTAATTTACTACTTATTTTTGTTGTACACTTTCCGTTTTTTTTTTTGTTTATGGCCCAAAGGCAGACGACCAAGAGGTGCGTAGGCGACGGCGTCGTCGTCGTCCCCGCTTTGGGACCCAGCTTGCAAATGCTTTTGCTTCAAGGATCTTTTGAGTTGCTGTTGGCATTTGTGTGGTGTCATTGGCACGCATGGAGCGATTTAAAAGTGAAATGTTTTAATGATTCAAAATTAAATAGATAGCTAGAGCATTGTGTTAGGTGTGTCGTTTATATTTTTGATGCGGGGATGGCAAATTAATTTGCTAATTGTTGAAACTCTCTCTCTCTCTATCTCTCTCTCTGGCCGAATTGTTTTTTGACTTGCGAGTTGAACAAACTCAAGCCGCACGCATTATTTATGTCTGAGTCGGTGTTTGGGTTTTTGTATGCGTGTAAAATTGTCAAATACGTCTAGACATTGAAGGTCGTTTCGGGTAACGGTGTAGTAGGTTGGTAGGTAGCACTTGAGGAGGATACCCTCTTAACATCTATTGAGAAATATCATTTAGGTTTCAGATGTGATTCGTTCTTTTTAAATGACGGAATGAGCAGTTTAAGCCCAACATACGCCACCAAAACGTGACTAACCTGAGCGGGGCTCGTAAATCTTTCTCTCCCCAGCATTTAATTGCTGTTTTTTGTTTGTCATTGAAACTTTTGCTAAATGTTTACTCATAGATAATGCCACGGCTTCGGCTTCAAGTGCAGGGTTGACGCTGATCGCTGATCGCTGCACGTTTCAATTCGTTTCGCTTGTGTGTTTAATTCAATTCCATTTCACAGGGCAGGTCCAAGTACATTGACTTCATCACAGCCAATTCAACACAACTCGTTTTTTTTAACAAATCAAATTTAATTAAACTAAATTTAATTTGCATGTCAATGCAGTTAACTAAAGTGCAATCTGCATGCCGCAGTTGAATGCCCTCGCAGAGTGTTTAGGGCTTATCAATGTGCCGACTGGCCCTATCAGCTAGCTCAAGGCCAAAGACACCTAATCCGTTCGCACAGAAAATGTGACAATGAACCCAACTCGGCGCAAGGTTTAAATATATGTATAAGCATTCTGTCATGTGAGCGAGTGGATGACGCTTTCTAACATTTTGAAACGAAAGTGCATATGAAAACATCTATTTTATGGCATAGCACTGATAAGATAGCCAAACAAAATTTTGCATCATAAAATAACAAAATTGAAAAGCAAACTAAACCAATAGCAATTGTTTACAAAGTTGTGCTGCCAGCAAGTCTGCCGTGTGGTTGAGCCACACACCCCAACCCCTAACATCTCCCTCCTCCCCACCAAATACTTATGGTAGTTTCAAGTTTTTATTATAAGGTAGTTCGAGTTTGTGGGGTAGTTCAATTGCGATAAGTTTCTTTGTTTGATTAAGGGGTGGTGGGCAGGTAACAAAGCCACCTACCACCAGGTACCTACTATTCGATTCATTAAAACGCAATATTAACAGCACAGGGTCAAAATCAGATAAGCGTGCAATAAACCCAATTTCGATCATGATTACTGAAATATTATTTTAAATATCATTGACTGATTTAGCACAATTTGTGTTGCGACAAGTTCATTGGCGAAATTATCTAATCTTATCATTGGCATACTGCAAATCATGTTAATATTCTGCCGTCTTGAGATTTGTGGTTACAGCAAAGTTGGATTCCGCAAATATAATAGATAATTGAAGTCAAGAATGTCAGGGACCTTGACGTTAAACCTCCAAAGACCCAACTGGTGGAAGCTAGAGACGGTAGAGGTTGCCTGGCTAAATAAGATTGTTAAACTCCAAGAGTTGAAAAGGTTTAAATACTTGATAGAGAAGCGCTTACGCCAAACTAAAGTTTTACGAAGCGCAGGAAAAACAAACTTTCAGATGTAAAAGTTCCTCCAACTTGTTGCACACTCAACCAAAGTGGTTCCTGACGAGGCTAGGTCAATCTTGAGCTATGATGCCATTAGCAAACCAGCAGTTTGACGGAGTGGAGAAGCTGCTTCAGAAGGTAAGGTTACCCGTTAATACTCCAACCCACCTATGCCCTTTTTCTAGAAAGTAAACACTGAACATCGTCAGATACTTTATCTACATCAACCAATTAAAACAAAGCGAATCACATTTTTGGAAAAAAGTCTCAGCTCTATAGCAACTGGCTATACCCCTGGTTTAGATTCCTACACAGAGAAAAACAAGGGATATTAAAGAATATCCATTGGATGATTTCCGTTATCCATTTGGACGGCATATATCTTTAATATCCCTTTAATCATTCAACGGATCTAAAAATCCTCCGAAGGATGTGAAAACTGTTGATCATTTGGATAATTTTGCAGCTCCGCTGGATGATTAAAAGGATGTTAAAGACATATCTATTCCAAATGTATCTTTTTTATGCTCATGTTTCAAGAATGAGCAATTTTGCATTTGAGTTGGTTTAGCACTTGATTCAAGAACTGTTCTGCTTGATTTCAGAATGATTTCTACTTGAAACAAGTATTAAAGCGTTTGGATCAAGAAAAACGGAATCAAAAAGTCATACTTGAAAGAAGAATTTCACGCTTGGAACAAGAATTTTCATTGTTATGGAACTTCTGACATCGAACATTCTTGATCCCAGTATGAAATTCTTTCCTATAAGCATAACGTTTTTGAAAAATGTCATGAAGTTTACTTCACCATGTAAAACCCATCTTATTTTCTGGGTTTTGGAGTATACCAACAAAATATGTGAATAGCTTTGCAATAACTGAACTTACATCGCCCTTTTTATATCCTTGCAAAGAGTATTATAATTTTGCCCAGAAGTTTGCAACGCATGGAAATATTCATTTCCGACCCCATAAACTATACATATGCTTGATCAGGTCTGTCCGTCTGTCTGTCTGTTTCTACGCGAACTAGTCTCTCAGTTTTAAAGCTATCGTGCTGAAATTTTGCACAGAGTCTTCTTTTTGCTGCACACTTCTAATATGTCGGAACCGACCGGATCGAATGCCTATATTTCATAGCTCCCATAGGAACAATCGGTCGGAAAACTAGTTTTAGTATAAAAAACTTTTTTCTTTTTAACGGAAACGTCTCCAAACTTTGTAATCGTAGGTTTTCTATGTTGTTTTATAATTCTACCAAGTTTCATTAAAATCGGACAACTATACGGGATAGCTGCCATACTAAAGATGGGTCTGAAAAACAGTCTTAGTTAGAAAAACTTTTTTGTTTTTAATGGTAGCATCCTGCAACTTTGTAGTTGTTTGTTTCACATGCTTTTACATAATTTTACAAATTTTTGACCAAATCGAATAACTATATCGTATAGCCCCCATACGAACGATCGGTCAGAAAATGGGAAAAAAACTTATGTTTTTGAAATTATTTAAGCGAGCACTTGCAAGGGTATAAAAACTCCGGCACAGACGAAGTTAGCTTAGCTTTCTCGTTTTTGGTATCATTGGCGCACGCATACAAACTTCTAAAGCTTAACAACTGAATTCACTTTGAACCTGCAAGGATGACAGCTTATTCGACCACGTACGTGCCATACAGTTAATTCTCCCACGGAAATCTGTAATCGACACACCAAATGCACTTTAACAAATGCAGTTACAGATTTAATCAACCCAACCCCCCACCCGCCCCATATGTGTTGTGCCCGCAAAAACAAAATACATATGAAATGTGTCGCTCAGCCGATAAACGGACGTTGGGAAATACAACAATACACATTGCCTTATATCATGCCATTAAAATTTCGAAAAAAAAAAACAGAGAAAAATAAAAAGGAAATACTGTATCGAGTCATGTCAGTTAATAATAGCTTACAAATTGTGGCAGATGACAACGACAGAGGGGGGCGGTAGGTGGATATGATTGCAGCCATGGAGGGGAGGGGGGCGGCATACAAAATGCATGGAGGCGACTCGGCACTATGGCACCTGGCTCCTATTACATGCGCACTGCATTATTACACAGGCTGCAGCGGCAACAACAACAACAGCAACAATTGCAAATAAAAGGTAATATTAAAAACGGCAATTTTCCGCGGTGCTGCCAAGCCAGCAAACAATCGCTCTGGGGCACCTAACCTCAGCAACAGCAACAGCAACGGCAACAGCAACAACTGCAGTGTTGCCTTCGTTTTGCGTGGCATATGCGAGTTGGAAAGGATTTCCGGTTTATACTGTTGCTTGCCGCTCTGTGGCAGTGGCCTTTTGTAATTGTTTTGTTATGAAAATTCAGCTAATAGCCGGGTCAATATATTATTTAAGCCTTCATTTGAGCCTTGGCCATGTTGAATTGAATATTGAACATTTTCAGAGCAGATTCCTGCATTTGGTGAAGTTTCTTTGTCTTGTGTTAAACAAACGAATTCATATGAACTGAACTGCAGGCGCCCAATTGTATGCTGCGGTATTGAATCCTCATATTCTGTTCCCTTTTTTATCGTCGATATTGGGCATTTTTTTAATAAGTGACAATGCATTCTGAAATCTCGGTCCCTGGACGGCAGTCCAAATGCAAAAGAAACGCACGCCAGGTGCCTCATGTCCACACATAAAATAGAATCCATGCAACTAGCACATATCCACTGGAAACGTGTGTCCGCGCCAGGGCAGGAGGGCAGGATACACAGAGTGCAGTGCATTTACTTGGCAAATGGGCGATGGGCGATGGGCGATGGGTGGGGCTAGCCATCACCATCGCCATCGTCATCGTGCATGTCGAGCAGTGGAGATGCATTTACACAGGTTTTTCGCTGTTTATGTTTTTTGTTGTTTTTTTTTGTTGCTCTACTGCCTTTAACCTCAAGTACAGCAGGAGGCAACAGTGTGTACGTGCTGCTCTATACCCGGCCACCCCCCTTGCCGCCACGTCGAGTCAGCATGTTGCAAGCCTGCTTCTGGACGCTTGAGCCATGGCTTTGTTTTCAGTTTGCGCTTCGTTTTTCTTTTGCTAGCCGCCTTTTTAGCAACGTTTACGTTTTCTGTTTGGTGTTGTTGCCCCAGCGAAGTTTATGCCGGTTGTTGTTGTTGCTGCTGCTGCTGCCGCTTATCCTGTATGTCAATGAACCCATGTGGTAAAGAATCGGCAGGGTTCTGTGTGTATACCTGGATTGCATGTCAACCTAGAGCAGGGAAGCCTGCCCCTCTGCACTTGACTTTGCCAAATGGCGGGGCGGGGGAGAGCCAGCACAGGACATGGCTTTGACAAGCTTCTCGCTTAATTTCCCCAACAGTCTTGCATACAAAAGTCGACCAAAAATAAACTATGGCAAAGTAAGTCAACGGAGGGCAACTTGTTGTGGTGGTTGTTGTTGTTGTTCTTGTTGTTGTTGTTGTTGCATAATTCCATTCACATTGTGTTTGCTCAGGCGCCATGGCAACACTGCCAGGCAGATGAAGTTGCTCAATAAAAGTGTATAGACATTTTCCATTGAATGTGATCTTAATTATGCAATAAAAAATATGTGAAAAAACGTTAATGCCCCGGTGAAACAGAATATGCAAAAGCACACGGCGCTTCCCACTGCGAAATACAAAAAGATAATGGTCATAAGGGCGGACAGCCTGAATCGGGTGCGGATTTAAATCATCTTTTACTAAGTATTGAGACATAATTCTACCTACGTTTGTTTTCGACAGTAATCACATTTTGGAAACCTAAGTTCATCTCGTAAAAAGAAGTAAGTGATCAACTTTAATTTAACTTTCAGGATTGAATTGGAATACTAAGGAGCTTGGCTTGTACAGAGAAAAAAAGGATATTAAAAACTATCCATTGAATGATTTCCGGTATCCATTTGGAAGGAGTATGTCATTTATATATACCATTTGGATGGTTCTGCAGCTACGCTGGATGATTAAAAGGATAATCAAGACAAATCCTAGCGAAATTGATCTTTTTGTATCTTATTTTTTTCTTCATTTATAGACTTATGAATGATGAAATTTTTTTAGTCTCATTGTACCTACTAGTTCGTCCCGTAACTTTGTCTCGTTATCTCTGAAAAGTTGTACTTCTAAATGAGCCTCCCATCATTCGTTTCGTGTCCTTTGTGCTGATTGTCGAAACATTATCTTCCTGCTTTAAAAACATCTATTTTGACTCACACTCAGAAAAAAAGAACTAACTTGCTAAAACATCTAATCGCGTTCTGGAATTTTCAAGAATTTCGCTCCTAAAATCATCAAGCGAGAGGTGTATGGTAAAGCGACTGAGAGAGAAGAGCCAGCTCATTGAAAAAATCCATCGACATTACATAATTGATTACTCATTACTTTGCCTTCAGAATGAAGGAAATAATTCCATACAGTCTGGTTTACTTTGCCATATGCATGGCCGCTTTGTAAGCGAGGTGCGCACAACCTGCATTACTGGTAGTAAAAGTTGTATGCTGGAGTCGAACTGCCATCGAATTCCCATTACAAATGCGTATTACTTCTTTTAATTTGTAATGCGGATTGTTCGCAGTCTGTTTACCATACGTTTATAGAAAAGCAGCAGTTGTATTTCATTACTTCTCCGTCAGGAGTAATGCATAATTTCGACTCAACTCATTTAGCTCTGCGCCCGCTCCCACAATTTCGATTTTTTATATGGAAAAGAGGAGCGTAGAGAAACTATACGGCGGCGAGCGTGATCGGCAATCATTTTTCTTTGAAATTCCCAAGCAGTTATGGCATTGCTAAACTTGCAGAAACAACTGTTGAACACTCTGTGGACAAGCAAAGACTGAAGCTGCTTTGTGTTGTTGTGTAATTCTCGAGCCAGCTAAAATTTGCTACATGGCTTGACAATTATACTTTTGACTTTGCTCACTAATCAGTACTTAGCTTCAAATCAAAAGAAGTAGACACGACTATTGTGTACTCTGTGCCCACAGAGGACCGAGAAGGATTAAAAAAAAAAAAAACGAGAAAGCTAAGCCAACTTGCAAGTGCTAGCTTAAATATTTTCAAAAATAATTTTTTCCCCACAACGACCCATTTTCCGACCGCTCGTTCGTATGGGAGTCGTCATCCGATTTGAACAAAAATTTATAGAATTGGGTGAAAGCATGTAACAAAAACAAATACAAAACTGCAAGATGCTACCGTTAAAACCAAAAAAGTTTTTCTAAATAAAACTGTTTTTCAGACCTATCTTTTGTATGGCAGCTATACCATATAGTTGTCCGATTTTCATCAAACTTGGTAGAATTATAAAAAAGCATAGAGAACCTATGAATACAAAGTTTGGACACGTTTCCATTGAAAAGAAAAAGTTTTCATACTACAGCTAGTTTTCCGACCGATTGTTCCTATGGGAGCAATGAGATATCGTCATCCGATCTGGTCGGTTCCGATATATTAGTAGTGTGATAGCTTCAAAATTGAGAGACTAGTTTGGGTACAAACAGACAGACGGACTCAGAATATATAGTTTATGGGGTCGGAAATGAATATTTCTATGCGTTGCAAGCTTTTGGACAAAATGATAATACCCCTTGAAAGGGTATAATAACCATTGGGTGATTGTTGGATCCATTTGGGATAGATATATTTTAGTATACATTTTTACATGGATCTTAAATATTCATCCATCAGAACTGAAAATCTTCCAAAAATGGATATTTTAAAATCAGAAATTGGAATTAAAAAAAAAAAATGTATTCCAAATTGATCTTTTACCTCCAAAAGGTAGATTAATTGTAAGTCAGATGCCACACAAAGTGTAAAGTGCTGCCCATAATTGTTGGTTTTCCTTATTACTTCACCATCGATTATCCCATCTACAACAAGTCTTTGGTAGATCGTTAAATAAAGATGATTCCTAACTATGCTTAAATGGAACAAATCATCTATCTATAAAATTGTGGAAGTTATGAACATTTTCAAAATTTCGAGGCAGTTGGGGGCGTGCCAAAACTTGAAAGTAAACTGGATCAAAATCCCTACATCTCTGCCATCTTTGTAGTTCCCATTTGGCATTGACTTTGAAAGATATTCATTTCGATAGTGGTGGACGCCGCCGTTAGCGATGTGAGAATGTAATGGCTAGTACAAAATACTTGGAGAACAATTTAATAATTTATTATTTTGGTTAAGCTGGTCCATTTCGACTGGATTTATTGTCTATTGTGATTTCAGTTAAATCTCGTAGTCCAAGAAGCCTTAATCAGAAGAGAGTACATATTTGCCAGTTTCAAAGATGTTTCCATTTTCCCCATTTCACTCAACTTTACCCCATTACTTCTGTTGGAAGAAACGAAACAAGTGTTGTTGTCTTTTTAAGGCAGCCTGTTGTTGTTAACAACATTCGAAGCCAGGCAAAAGACCCTTCCATAAGTACATAAATAATATGTACCTAAGCAACATTGTTCGCCTAACCGGCGGCTAATTCGTGCCTTAATGTACCCATCACGATGGAATTTGGCAAACCTCTCCGAACGTCTCATAATTTCATAGATAAAGTTGCTGAACAAAATGAGCAGAGAAATAAACGCATGCCTGTTGGCCTGCAGGCCTTAAACCTTAACCCCCCACCCACCCGGCTGCCCTAGCCATCCCCTGGCCGTTTGCCGACATGTAAAATGATGCGTAAACAATATTCTGACGCATCATTAAAAACGCCTGAACGAGGCGCATCGAGCAGCATCAGCAGCATCAGCAGCCGCCGTCCAGTTGGGAATCAGTTCCATGTCCGTATGAGTGTGTGTGCATAATGATCGTGTTTTTACACACAGAGAACATGATGATGATGACGCATGAGGCCGAGGCACTGCCCTGCCTTAACATCAACAACAGCAACAACAACAACAACAAGAAGAACAGCTAATTCAATTTTACTCGCTTGGACACGGACCGAAAACGGGAACGGGGACGTGTCCACCTTCATGCGCTGCAGCAACCCAGTTGAGTTCAATTGCCTCGGAGAGTACGCAAGCTTCCTCCCCTCACCACACCGCCTCGACCAGTTCTCTCCAGCTCTGTGGGGAATACACGGACTTGGACTGGGGCTTAATCGTCGTTGTCGTCGTCGTTGTTTTTGTTGTTGCTGCAGCAGCGTGCTCATTGCTTATTTATGCTGATCTCTGTAATGAGATATAATGCCGGCCGGCTGGTCAAGAAGACCACAACAACATTTAGGAAGAAGAAGCACCTGATCGAGGAAGAGAGGTCATTTCTTTCGAAATTTTTACTAAACGAAAGAAAAATGTAAGGCCCTAGCGTATGTACCCATTGTGTACGGGCCAGCAACTTCATGATGATCCCCATTCAACATTATGAAGCTGCATTCGTGATTGTTGTCGCATCACAACAGCAACATTGATAAGTCGTGCTCCGCCAGCAATGGCGACAGAAGCGTAGCAATCTCAAAACTCAAACAAAGATTCGCTTGGCAAAACCACTCACGTATGGCACAGCAACAACAGCAACAGCAGCAACAACATCGCGGAGAGAATCAGCCACAGCACTGACCTGGACAAGAGTCAAAGAAGTGCTGAAGTGACGAAGCGGATCCTCAACACGCTGACAGAATCAACAAACAAAAACATTATGCATACAGCTGATTCAGATTGGAACGAATCAAGATGGGGCGTAGGCGGCGGGGGCTCGGATGAACTCCATGCGTGGATATTAATGACCGGCCTCGACCCCAAGCAGAGCACAAGAGGCAGAAGCAGCAGCCGCGGCAGCGATCGTGCCCAAGTAATAAAGAAATCTCCGGCCATGTTGGCGGGGGCGATGTGGATGCCGGCTGCTTCTTGGAACGCAGGCATAGCCAGCGCATAAATTACCAGCAACCACATCGACGAGCTCCCTGGGATGGGTTTTTCGTCGGCAGGAAATGCCGTTGCACCATTGACATGGCATTGAGTCAACCTCAGTTGCCACACCCAGCACACAGCTGATAATTTTGCAAAACATTTTTGCTTAATTTTTTAATTGCAGTTGCTTTTCTGTCTGTCAGCGCCAAGTTGGCAATTAAAAATGCGTAACGCGCGTTCCCCCACGGCAGCCTTTGTTCTTCGCGAGGGAGGGGGTGTCGGGAAGGAGGGAAGGGGGGCGGGGGCTTAATGAGTCGATTAAAGCAAAACAACAGCAACACAATAACAAAACAGTTGTCTCTCTCGGCCATTTTAACGCTCCTTGTTTCCTGTCTCGTTGTGAATTGATTTAAGAGAAAAAAAAAAAAAAAACGGGGGCGAAACAAGACACTCACCGATTCCGACATAAGGTTGGACCCAGAATACTTACACATGTATTTGTATTATCATTAGCATCAAACACTCACCTAGAACGAGAGAGAGAGAGGGAAAGAAATTGTTAATACAAAATATCCATCAGTTTTTAGCATTTTTGATAATGTACGTAAGGCTACAGCTTATCAGCTGTGTGTGTGAGTTAGTTCAATTGCATAACGCAAGCCGGAAAACTTATTTGACTCAAGCTCAGTTATGTGGAACGAAGCTACAACAATGCGCACAGCTTTTGTGGGTCAGCGACCTTTGCCAATGACCTGTGTACTTGCTTAAGAGAATTTTTTGAAATGCCTTAAAGCGTGATTTCGTCTTTTCGAACCAAACCCCTGAGAACCAATTCAGCTGCGAGCAGTTTGTGTCTCTCCAGCCAAACCGTAATGCCTACGTTTCAAATTTATGATCAACCAAACCGCAACGGTTCGGTCCAAAAATTGTCTTTTTATCTGGGAACATATTAACGAGAAAGCTAACATAACTTCGTCTGTGCCTTGCAATATTTAATAATATATTTAATATTTAAAAAAAATACTCTTTTCCATTTTCCGAGCGATCATTCGTATACGATATAGTTATACGATTTGGCCAACAATTTGTAAAATTATGTGAAAGCATGAGAAACAAACAAATACAATTTACAGGATGCTACCGTTAAAAGCAAAAAAGTTATACTAACTTAATCTATTTTTCAGACCTATCTTTCGTATGGCAGCTATACCATATAGTTGTGCGATATTAATAAAACTTAGTAGAACTATAAAAAAACATAGAAAACGTACGACTACAAAGTTTGGAGACGTTTCCATTGAAAAGATAAAAGTTTTTTTCACTAAAACTAGTTTTCCGACCGATTGTTCCTATGGGAGCTATGAGATATAGTCATCCAATCCGGTCATTTTCGACATATTAGTAGTGTGCAGCAAAAAGAAGACTCTGTGCAACTTTAGCAAATACAATTGTCAAGTTTGACAGATCTTGGTCTAGGCGTATGTCAACTCAATTCTTAATAAACAAGTTAGAAAGTCGGTCTGTATACCAAAGAAAGCGTTGGCTAATTATAAAACGTTCGCTGCAGCAGCGAACTTTCCTTTGCTCATAACTGGACTATAGTTCATTCGATCTTTATCAATTCTTTTTTCAATGCTACTTGGAAAACAAACTTTCGAAATGACCTACCGCAGCCGTAGAGCAGATAGAGTAATGCATTTCCTCATACTTGAAGTCTTCCTAAACCCCCCCCATATATCTGAAGTTATGGCCTAAATTCCGGATTTGCTTTTATACTCATTTAAATTGAAATTACTTGTATAACTTTGACAGAGGAGCCTAAAATATAACCATCAATGGCTTGATAGATTTAAATCGAGGGCTGAGAAATGCGGGTTACAGATGTGGCATTTATAAGGTTTTTTTTTTTTTTTTTTTTTTTAATTTTCGTCTTTGGCCTTTACTGGCTCTACTATTTTACTCTATGTGATTTTCTTTCAAGTTTAGCTATAATAGCCCATTTTATTCTCCGTAGAACAGATGTTGTTGCTATAAATTTGGTTACTGTCTGACGAAGTTATTCGCATATTTTTAAGTACGCATCGACTATTTAGTATTATTTTTTGTGTGCGCCTTAACAAATGTGCCCCCTGAAAGTATGCCATGCTTTGTTTGGCGGCTAGCTTAAGATATTCTTCTCAAATATTCAAAAAGATTACATATTTACTTCTGGACCAAGATATCCATCTATCCATCTGTGGTCTATAACATTCAGGTCGATGCCTGAACGCTTTGCACATATTATTTGACATCAAAAAAAGGGCTAGTACCTTCCAAAAATCCGAAAGACAGCTGCAGCTGCTGGGCCTTATCAAAATATACCCGATCTATCGACTTAAACTTCGAGCGGAGCTTCTATGCAAATAAACTCAGCTGCAAATTCAGTGGAAAAATCGCCTTTAAAGAATAATAGAATTTTCGATAATAAATTTTGAACCTTACTGCACCCCCTCGCCCCACCAGCCGTTTCCCCTCATCAACATGCATAACTTCCATGTTTGTAGACAGTAAAATGGAGGAACAAAAACAAATACTAAAAACAAACAGTTTAAGATGCATCTAAATTAAACCAACAACAGCCACAATGACAAGAACCTTAACTAAAAGCAAGAAAAAAAAAAACAAAAAAAAGAAGGGAAAAGAAAAAGGCAACAGCAGCAAACAGGGACAATTGCTGGGCTGTTGTTACGATTGAAGGCAGGAATTGTCCAGACCAAAACCAGATGATAATAATGACGCTGACTGGGCGAATGGCGGACGGCATCTTGAACAGCACGGAGGAGCAACCTAGCCCAACATTGTTTTTGTTCTCTTGCCAGTCCCAATCTGAACGTTGTCTTCCAGGTCGCTGCTGCTGCTGCTGCTGCTGTTGTTGTTTTGGTTTTATATCTGCGCCTCAGAATCATGTCGCGGAGCCAGTGAGCAACATGTTTTGTGCAACTTTGCGAGTGCTCGGGCACTCGGCAGCGGGCCAAGCCTCTTCTTGCCAGTCCCAGCTGCTTGCGCACACCGTTGTTGTTGCTGTTGTTGTTTATGCTGCTGCTGCTGCTGCTGCTGCTGCCACTTGCCATGGAGTTGCTCATCAACTTTTGCAATACGAACTGCAAGTCAAAGTCGCTGCTTGTTGCATTTAGTCATCGTCGTCGTCCTCCGCCTCCTCCTCCTCCTCCTCCACCACAGGCCTGCTCATTCGTTACGTTCCACTTCAACACCCCTCGTCCCTTACCCACCACCCAATTTACCCGGCACCAACACATTGCCTTTCCCACAGTTTGTGCCGCCGCACAGAGTGCAACAGAGTTCGTTCCACTCGTTTTGCCACTTCTCCTCTTCGCATTGTTTTCATTTCGCGCATTTTGTTTTGCTTTCCATATTTCTTCGGGACTTTTATTTTGCTCATCGTTTGCCCAGGCCAATAATTGCAGCACGGCCAGCCATCTGACGTCATCGAGCGCATACGAGGGCATTCACTTGGCGGCTGGCTGCAACATGTTGCCATTGTCGTCTCTCTTTATGAGCCACGAAATTCAAATTTACACATCGATAGCCAACTCGGGAGCTGCACACATTGTCACGATAAATCAATTGCCCTGTTGCCCTCCACCGCTGCCAGACTCGGTTGGCTCACATGCGATTGGATCGCCAGAGCGAACAATGTTGCTGCCGTGCCGGCATCTTGCTCACAGTAGCAACATGCAGCTGACACTTACGTATGTTAATGTTGACAAAAGAGTCACAGCCAGTTGCAAGCCGTTTTCGTGGGGGAAAGTGCAGCAGCGTAGTTTTTGTTTGTATCATTTCTCGAATCATGTTCAACCGCTTGACCCTTTTCTTTTTTTGTTTTCCGATTTATGAGCCCGGCTCATGCAGGCAACATGCAAAGCGCCATGTCAACACACATATGCAGGTACACGCCCACCGCCCCCCCCCCATCCTGCGCCAGCTCCCTCTTGGCGTGACGCGTCAGCATTGCAATTATTTTGATTTTTTTCCAAACATATTTCATGTTTTTCGCTGGCATGGCAAGAGCAAATAAAAAGCTAGGCTAGCTGACATTTTCATTGGAGTCAACTCCAACTTGGGATCATTAGGCACACCCTGGAGCCATTAATTTGTGGCAACCCGAAAAGTGTTTGCCAATAGACCGTGTGGAGGGGAAAAACAGAGAAAACTAAACGCAGCATTTAAGATAAACTCACGTCGATAGCTGGGAATGGTGGGAGCATAAGGGCAAAAGAAGGAAACGGGCAATCAAGTTCAATGCACAAAAAAAATAAAAACAAGTCAGAAGTATATGAATGTGGCCCTGGACAAGGGCGGACTGATCCACAAAAGAGTGGAGTATATTAAAAAACTAAAGATGAAAATTGTGTCCAATTTCATTCAAAAGTTTGACTTTCATTAGCAAAATCTTAATCAGGAAATTTGATCTATTTCGACATAAAAATGCCCACATGGAGAGTCTTAAAACTGTTAGGAATTGACCGCAGTCCCACACAGTATTGAGTAACAAGTTCTGAGTATCAACTACTTAGTATCGAGTATTAAGTACTTAGTATCAATTACAGAGAACTGATCGTCAAACACTGTTTTCTGCGTATCCAATACTGAGCATTAAGTTATGTGAATCGAGTACTGAGTACCAAGTTCTGAGTATCAAGTAGTTAGTATCGAGTACTTTGCAGCAAGTACTATGTATGAAATACTGAGTAATGAGTATCTAAATGGCTAATGAACATCGAACACTGACCACTAAGTACTGAGTACTTAGTATCGAGTATTAAGTACTTAGTATCAATTACAGAGAACTGATCGTCAAACACTGTTTTCTGCGTATCCAATACTGAGCATTAAGTTATGTGAATCGAGTACTGAGTACCAAGTTCTGAGTATCAAGTAGTTAGTATCGAGTACTTTGCAGCAAGTACTATGAATGAAATACTGAGTAATGAGTATCTAAATGGCTAATGAACATCGAACACTGACCACTAAGTACTGAGTACTTAGTATCGAGTATTAAGTACTTAGTATCAATTACAGAGAACTGATCGTCAAACACTGTTTTCTGCGTATCCAATACTGAGCATTAAGTTATGTGAATCGAGTACTGAGTACCAAGTTCTGAGTATCAAGTAGTTAGTATCGAGTACTTTGCAGCAAGTACTATGAATGAAATACAGAGTACTAAATATCAAACACTGCGTAATAAGTATCTAAATGACTATTGAGCATCGAACACTGACAACTAAGTACTGAGTATCATGTTCTGATTATCAAGTAATTAGTATCGATTACTAAGCATCAAGCACCAAGCTTGGAATACTAAATACTGAATGTCAATTAATGAGTTAAACTAAACATCGAACACTGAGTACTGTGTATTGAGTACAGAGTATCGAGTATCAAGTAACTGGTATCAAATACTGAGTTTGGAGTATCATTTACCAAGTTTTGAGCAACGAATTCTGAGTATCAAGTTCTTAATTTCGTGTACTTGGCATCAAACACTAAGTATCGAATACTGAGTACTGAACACCGAGTAATGAGTATCTAACACTAACTACTAAGTTTCGAATACTCAGTACTGAGCATCTAACACTGAGTACTGGTACTTAGAATTGAGTACCTGGTGACAAGTATCAAATGCTGAGTATCGAGTACTGAGTACTAAGCATCGAACACTGAGTGCTGAGTATGAAGTACTGTGTTCCGAGTTCTGAGTACAAAGTACTTAGTGACAATTATCAAGATCTAAGTATCGAAAGCTGAGTACTCAGTATATATGTATTACTGAATATTGAGTTCTTCGTTTTCAGTATAGACTACTCAGTGTCGGAATATAAAAAACAAATGATCTTTTCTTCGCGAGAACTTATTATCGAGTACTTAGTAGAGTATCAAATGCTGACTATCGAGTACTAAGAAGCGGGTTCTGAGTACCAAGTACTTAGCACCAAGCACCACGTTACCAGTATTAAGCACTGAGTATCAAAAAACGGAGTACTCAGTGTCTATTACTGAGTATCGAGTACTTCGAAACCAGCATGGACTACTGAGTATCGAATTATAAAAAAAAAATTGACTTCTATTCGTGAGAGCTTTTCTCGCCCAGGGCGTCCCAAGACATCCAAACTTTTAATTAAAAACGGATTCAATCAAATTTTCAATTCAATGATTGAAAACGGTTTTCCAAGTTGTTTTTTTTTTTGTGTTTGATAAACGTTAGTGTTGCCCGCAACAACAACAATAACAGCTGCAGGTTGCTCCGCAGAGAGTTGAAAATGGAAACAGTTCAAGTAGTTAAGCGATGGGCATCAGCATCATCATCATCCACGGTTCATTGTTCCATTTAGTGTAAGACTTGCTGGCCCGGCAGATGACCAGGATGCACCTCTGCCGGCAAAAATCAACACATAAAAACAAAACAATCGCCTCATTAATTACAATTAGAAGTGTTTATTGCTCAAGCGCGGCCATAAAACCGAAAGCTGGAGTCACAGTCGGACCATTGGGGCTTGCGTCATCATTAATCTTATGGCGGAGAGGTCGGCGAAAGAGAGGCGTACTTAACGATCGCTGCAAGACGTCAGTCAGTGCTATCTAGGCGTTCGCTCGGGGGAGCTGGCTGTAGGATTCATCAATCAACAGCTGTCATTGCAGCCGGCAGCCAGCCGGTTTAGTTTTGGTCCAAGTGTCCACAGTGGACAGTCCGGGCTGTCACTCGCCGCGGCGCATGCGCAAAAGCATAGCTCCATAGATGGAGCCTGTGCCAATCCCAGGGCCCGCCTGCAGTTCTCAGCTTCCTGTTTGGCTGTCGCTTTAGATCTCGCAACTCGTTTGGCTGTTTACGTTTGCTTGTGGATTTCTCGAGCTCCGTTTTCCATTGGCAAAAGTGCCACTCACCCGATAATTGTTGCACGAATATTGCATAATCATGGCACATTACAAATGATCCGCCAATGTCATGGCTCATTAGAACTGGTGAAGGGGACAATTGTGCAGAAGTGCAGCAGCCAAAAGTAGGCTATGAATCTGAGAGGCTCTGCAACTCGATTAGTTCCACAGATCTGCATACGGACATGAAAGTTTTCTTTCTGAATCTTTCCGGGCCATTTAGCTTGGTTACGCCAACAAAACACAGCCACGCCCCCCCCCCCCCCCCCCCCCTCCCCTCTGCTCTGGCTATTTCAGGCTGAGCTGCTCTGCTCCGTTGATTTTGCGCTAACCAGGCCATCATTTATATTTACCTTTTTCCATCACACTTTGGCGCTCAGAAACCTACACACACACACACACACACACACCCGCGCAGAGCTCGTTGGCCACTGGCCTTTTTTCAGTTTTGTTAATATTTAACCAGCAGTCGCCAAACCCTTTGACATAAAGCCAAGCGGACAAAAAAAAAACCTAAGTGCCTAGGTTTGAACTTGTTTTGCCCGAAGGACCAACTGTCCACATTGAAATCAACTACGTCTATCAACATTTTTTTCCCCATTTTTGCATGAGTGTGGCCTTTGTACGCTATATCCGCCAGCTAGATACTACGCCTTTTTACTCATCTTTTGCTTTTGGCGCTTGATTTCCGTTTCCGCTTTTAGAGCGACATTTTGTTTACACTCAAAGCACTTAAATATAATTGCATATCTGTGCAATCGTTCGCCCGCCATCTCCACCTACCTTCATGGCCATTTCGAGGGGTTTAGAGTTGTCAGTTCTCAAAAAAAAAAAAATGCACTACGAACTGCTTGAAATGTTGGTCAAGTGTTGACTGGCCTTTTGCCTGCAAAATTGCCGAACAATTTCAAAGCTTTGGGCCATGCGATAAGCCTTAGCAAGTGCAGCGACTAAGTTTGTATTAGTCAGCGTTGTGAAATTGCTCAGAAATGTGATTTCCCCCATTATTAAAACAGAAAAGTTTCATTGAAAGACTTTAACAAGATATTGAAATAATGAACAGGCGAAAGGTTCTGCGAAATTCTCTGCTTACTATAATATTTCTTGGCAGTTTAATTTAATTGAAATTTTTATACTCTGTACCAAAGGTACATAGAGTATAATAAGTTTGTGCAAAAGTATGTAACATCCAGAAGAAAGCATCTCCGACCCCATAAAGTATATATATTCTTGATCAGCATCAACAGCCGAGTCGATATAGCCATGTCCGTCAGTCCGTCCGTCCGCCTGTCTGTCCGTATGAACACACAGATCTCAGAGATGGTAAGAGATGACATGTATGGGACATATGCTCAAGTTTATTTTCAATTTTGGCCACGCCCCCTCCCGCCCCCGCAATTTAGAAAAAACGTCATATCTCCTACAGTTTTAAAGATAGGTGGGTTGTTTCTTCTAGATATATTTAGTAATATGGATAACTTATCGATCCGCCAAAGAAATGAAGAAGATCGGATGAACGGTTTTCGAGTTATGATCAAAAAACACCGACTTTCTTTCTTGATACATTTTACATTTCGTACTTGCATCAAGAATTTTCGGTGTTCAAAGTTCAATGAAAGTTCGGAAAGTTCTGAATTGAAGTTTGATATACGTTTTTATTTTTCCAATATTCTTGATTTCACACTGGGCTTAAAGACCACATTTTTGGCACAAAGTCGAATTTGAAGCAGAATATCATTTGGAAAATTTTTTAAGCCAATCCGACCACGCCTGTCTCAGCGCCCAAATGGCCCCACGTGGCGGATGTGTAATATATTTTTATTTATTTTATTTTCAATTAGTTTTTGCGTTATATATTTTTGTTTGTCTTGGAGCTTACGTTTTGCATGTTATTTTGTAATTAGTCAAAATATACAAAATATTGCTTTTAAAATTCGACTTAATGCTTACTAATTGGCCATTCAGCCCAGTGTGCCATGCTTATTAGTGAGCCCTGCAAGCTGATTTTAATACTTAAATAAATAGAGGTTAAGGTGTTCACTCTCTGTGGAAAGCTCTTAACTCTCTCTAAGAAAGATGCGTTTTTTCAGAAATTAGGTCTACAACTGAGAGCTTCAAAGATTGAAGTAATGACCTACAGATCGACATCCTTTCACTCAAAGAAAATGTAGAGAATAGGAATAAGAATGTTCGATGTTAGAAGTTCGATAGGAATGTAAATTCTTGATCCAAGTATGCATGTTTGATCCCGTTTTTCTTGATCTAAAAATTTTAATACTTCATGCAAGTACGAATCATTCTCAAATCAAGCAGAATAGTTCTTAAATCTAGTGCTAAACAAACTCACATTCCTAAAACAAAGAGCACACTCATTGTCAAAAACCGAGAACGTTTTTTCTAGTATCTATAGCTCATCAGATTCAAGAGTAAGATCGTTTAGCTTTAAATCAAGAGCTTTACATATTCCAATCATACAACATTATACCAGTCGTTTTTCCCATTTTGTTTCAGTTTAAGCCATGTAGCAAGTTTAAGCCAGCTCAACGAATACACTACACCTCAAAACAGCATCATTCTTTGCCTGTCAACTGTCAGTCGAACAGACGTCTCGGCATGCCAGCAATGCCATAACAGCTTGGGAATTTCAAAGAAACATGAGTGCAAAAATCGATTGCGCTCTTCCCTAGATAGTTTCCATACACACCCGTCACCCATTAACGGCAAAACTGAGAGAGCAAGATCAACGCTGTGTTTCTCTCTGTTTCTTTACCTAACTCCTCTTGCCTATAACCAAAGGCTTATGCCTATACTGAGAACGAATATGGCTCGATTTAAGATATAATTTCTTGAAAATTCAAGAACGAATACATATTATATTTTTATGAAATTATTTGTTCTGCTTTTTCTGGATGTACCTCTACAGATGCCAACTGCTCCATCTGGTTCTTTGATAATGGCTGGTAATCGAAGGGTATAACCAACAAAACGAACTTCTACCCATCAAAAATATTTTAGGAATTCTCATTCTCCTCCTTAATAATGATTCGTACTTGAGGTCAATTAGGTACAAAGCGAGATTTGCTGGACAATTATTCCCAACTGTATAATATACCCTCAACAGTTTCATTTCACAGAAATTAAATCTATTTGCTCAATGGTCCCATTCATGCATTTTTATAAAAACCCGCTTTAATCTCTTTCAAGTTGAAATATTAATTTTAATTGGTTCATAAGTCCGTAGTTTTTCCCTTATGTTTACCCACCATGATGTTTGTTTTTTTACCTCTGTATACAAACGCTACATGTCAAAGTAACATTTGAGCCTCTCGGATGTTTGTGAAATGCAATTTTAAGCAAATGAAACTGGCGCATTGCAATAAAAACTCAAACATCAATAAATGGCACCATAATTTACATGTTTCATTTTGCCAGTTGCATGCACAGGATTTATGAGTCCATGGCACGGCCAGGTTCTATGCGAAAAAGCTTCATTAATTAAAGAGATTTGATTTAACAGGTGAGTAGTTCTGAGGGACTGTGGGTGTCTGTTGGCCATGTGTAAGCCAAATAAATAAACCGACTTAATTATGGCTGTGGTTACGACTGCAACTGCAAGTGGGCACAAAATTGCATGTGATATGAGTGGAAAAAGCCGCTCAACAATCGACTCAGACAGCTTGACGCCAATCAGAAAACAAAAACCCCCTCGTAATGATGATGATGAAGCTTTTGCAATTGTGGCCAGTTGTATTCAACAACACTCGAACAATAGCCATTACCGCGTAATGGAAATTCCCGTTGCAAAGTTTAGAGGAAGAGCGACGAAGGGCATAATTAAACACAAAATGTTGGGGTTGAATTTCAAATGGTTTCTAATGAAATCATAAACAGAATAGGAAATGCAAATGACAATGCATAAGAGGCCACAACCAAAGCCGTCAGATGCACACCCGCAGCATTTAAGACAACAGCAATTTCAAATGGAAAGAGTTTGTTTGCATTCTGTTTTGTTTTGTTTTTGTTGAAGCTTAAAGGCCAATGGCAGGTGCCAAGTCATCTCACCTCATCCGCAATCGCCATTCCTGTTGACTTGTCAAAATTGCTGACGTCTCACCGCAAACCAGTCAAAAATACAACTTGACACGCCACCTAGCGTGCATCATGCGCAACAACAACAAGCACAACAGCAACAACAACAACGGGCACATGTAATCCTATTAACCTTTTGACTGCAATTAATCAATTTTTTGTTTGCTGCTACCCAAAATCTCTCTTAACAACACCAAAACAAATTGGCCAGCTCAACAGATTAAATTGAATAAATGGAAAAAAATGAGAAAAGAAAATAAATAAGCAAAATGCTTAGGTTTTGCCAAAAATTAATTATGATAATTTAAAAAATTTATTAATGGAGAAAAAATAATTTCCGCATTTTCTGTTATCAATATTTTTGGAAATGCTCAGATGATTGAATAAAAAAAAACAAAAAAACTAAGCTAACTTCGCCTATGCCGAAGTTTCTATACCCTTGCAAGTGCTCGCTTAAATATTTTCAAAAATTATTTTTTTTTTCAACCGATTGTTCGTATGGGAGCTATCCGAGTCATCCGACTAGGACACAAATTTGTAGAATTAGGTGAAAGCATGTAACACATGCAAATACAACACTTTGGAATGATACCTAAAAAACAAAAAAAAGTTTTTTTTGGCCAAGACTGTTTTTCAGACCTATCTTTCGTATGGCAGCTATACCATATAGTTGACCGATTTTTAATCAAACTTGCCAAAATTATAAAAAAGCATGGAAATATAATTATAATTTTGCACAGAAGTTTGCAACGCATAGAAATTTTCATTTCCGACCCCATAAACTATATATATTCTTGATCAGGGTGTCGAGCTGAGTCGATTGAGCTTTGTCCGTCCGTCTGTCTGTCTGTTTCTAGGCGAACTAGTCTCTCAGTTTTAAAGCTATAGAGCTGAAATTTTGCACGTAGTCTTCTTTTTGCTGCACACTACTAATATGGTGGAACCGACCGGATCGGATGACTATATCTCATAGCTCCCATAGGAACCGTCGGTCAGAAAACTAGATGTCGTGAGAAATACTTTTGTCTTTTCAATGGAAACGTCTCCAAACTTTGTAATCGTAGGTTTTCCACGTTTTTTATAGTTCTACCAAGTTTTATTAAAATCAGACAACTATATAAAATAGCTGCCATACAAAAGATAGGTCTGCAAAACAGTCTTAGTTAGAAAAACTTTTTACTTTTTAATGGTAGAATCCTGCAATCTTGTATTTGTTTGTTTCACATGCTTTCACATAATTTTACATATTTTTGGCCAAATCGGATGACTATATCATATAGCTTCCATACGAGCGATCGGTCGGAAAATGAGAAAACGCGTAGTTTTGCAAATATTTAGCAAGCACTTGCAAGGATCTTAAAACTTCGACACAGACGACGTTAGCTTAGCTTTCTCGTTCTACTTGCCAAAAGAATGTTCAGTGCAGCAGCTTAGTAGAATCTGCAGCATCAAAATGCATACAGTGCATACACTTTCGTTGGTATAAAGTATATTATTTTCTTGATTGTTGTTTATTTCATTCGAACTAGTTCAAACTTAATTCAAAAGATCACTCTTGTATCCCGGAGAGAAAGACTTTTCAACTAAGTTCAGATTGTACTGAAGATATAAAACTAATGGAGAAGTCTTTGGGCTCAATTGATTAGAATGAAATGAAGATTTGATTAGAATGAACTTGAGCCAAATTGTGGGAATTCTTTAATAACTTCAAGCTTCTGCTTTCCGGATTAAGTAAATACTGTCATGACATGTCTAAAATCGATTTATTATTTAGCTAAAATTTGGGTGTTGATTTACTCAACTTTCATTGGCCAAGTGTTTCGTTTCCTGCTTGGGGCTCAACTTTCATTGAAACTGGCTTCCCTTTTTTGTATTGTTTATATTTCTGGATATGACGTTCCGCTTGCAGATACATACTTAAAGATAACAATTGTGTAGTTTATTAATGCAAATTTTTAGCTATTTTCGTATAATATGCATTTGTGTTTTTGGGCAAATTAGTAGGTTTCATTAATTTTTGGTTGCCTTGTTTTTCGCTTCGTTGTGTCGGCGCATTGTGTGAACTTGTGTCGGTGTGTGTGTACCTACACTGTGCACATATATATATATATATATATAATATGTATATGTATGTTTTTATGTTATTTTGTTTTGTTATATCGCTGCTTTTGCTGCGGTGAAATCTTCAAGGCCGTGCACACTGACTGACTCGAGTTATTGTCGATTTGTTCGTTTTGTGTTTTTATATAATTTTTTTTTTTTTTTTGTTTTTTTTTTGTTTGCCATCCATTGCAACCTGTCGCAAATATTTCGACGCATTTGTTATGCTTAGCTTATTTCATTATGATGACTGGCCGTGTTTTGTGGTTAGACTTATTTATAAGTGCTGCAGTCATTCATCATGCCAAAGCAAAGACATTTCGCCCACATGCAGAGCAGGAAGTGGGGAAACGAGTTACACTTGAAGCGATTGCCAGAAAAGTACTTCACATTTTTGGCTTGACCGATTGCATGGGGCGTCAAGGCCATTCCGGTTATCTGGCTTAAGCACAAAACCGTAACAATAATAATAATAAACTACCTGCTGCCCATCAATCCCCCCACACCTGCAATTCAACCTGTTTGAATCTGTGCCCGGTGACGTGATCTTCTAACTGAAGTCCGATTAGTTGGAAACAAAGACCAGGCACACTTAAGTGGCAATTTATCATTCTTCGTTCAAATAGTGTTCAAAATATGCTGATGATGCCAAATGGAAACAGGAAATTTAAACATTAAAAAGTGCAAAATGCAAAACCAAAAAAAAAAACAGAAAATCATATTTAAATACTAGAGAATACAGGAGAATGTGTGTGTGTGTGTGTGTGTGTGTGTGTGGTTGGTTGGTTGATAATAATACTTGAGCTTAGTTATTTCAAATGTAAATATTTGCCGAAAAAGCGAACGAACGCCAGCGAAGCGAATGAACGCGATCGGTTGAATGCACTGTGGCCTGGAAACAGTAGTCGATGATGTTGGTTCTAAATCTGAATCATTTATGCGGGCAGCAGCTGACCATAATCGGAGAAGGGCTGTGGACCTGGAGATTGGCCGGTCAATGGTTTGCCCTGACACTTGTTATGCAAATGCCATACATGTATCCCAAAGATACTTCACGTAGGCGAGCGTTGTCGTCATAGCGTCACAAGTTCTGACGACGACGACGACGACGACGACAACAACGACGCTTTCCGGCATTGCAAGTCTCGCATCCATACAGATACAGATACACACGCGCCGAGAGATACAATTTTTTTGCCGGGCAGGCGGTAGCCGAAAGCGCATTTTATAAATAGTTGCTGCCGCTGCCGCAGCAACAACAACAACAACAACAACAATAAGTTGTTTGTTGGCTTTTGTCATTGCAAGAAAAGAAGGTGAGAAACGAGAGAGAGAGGGAGCAGCGTATGAGAGCGATACAAACACATTCGAAAGTTTGGAGGTAGAGACAAAGACAAAGCTACCCCAAGCGAGCGAGCGAGCACTATGCCCGGCGATCGTTTTCATTTTTCGACGCCGGCGGCGGCATTGACCGCTAGAATGCAATCAACCTAGTCCAAGGCCAAGTGGCCAGCGGTTTTTTTTTTCGCATTATTTTTAATATTATTAACGCTGTAGGTGTGGGTGATCGGGTGTGTGTGTGTGTGTGTGTGGAAGGTATTTGCGAATCAAAATTATTATAATGAAAATGTCAAGAAAAAGTAAATAATCAACAAATAAACGAATAGCTTCTATAGAAGAAAATGCAGAGAAATTTTCTTTTTCATCATCAGAATCTTCAGAAGCAGCCACCCTTGTCTGTTAGTTTCCACACAATTAATAATGCATATATTTATGAAAACTTAAGGGACAATTTCACATCTTCTACACTATCTGCCACATATGTTCTTACATTTCACACAGTAAGATCCGATTTCTAATCTTGTAAATAGAGCTTATATGTCATAGATAAAAATTTGTTTATCTGACACACCAAACAGCTGTTTAGAAGAGAAATCAGCCCTTTATTGTGACACCTAGCAGCTATTTAGAAGATGTGGTAAAGGCCTCTAGTGCAGCGATGCCCAAGCTTTATACGCTTCATGTGTACAATGTTGTTGTAATGCGCGAACGAGTCAGCCAAAGCACATAGGGCTGACGCATAAGCATACACTGAAAATAGAAATCAATCCGAAACGGGATTGAAAACAGGGTAATCCCGGATACTCTTGAGCCTATACGAGAAAAGATTGATTTGCCTCACACTGTTTTTTAAAACCCAAATAATAGGATCACTTTAATCCTGTTTCGGGATTCCCCTGTTTTCAATCCCGTTTCAGATTAATTTCAGATTTTTATGTAGGCATGGGCTGGCTGCTATTGCGGAATTAAAAGCAACATCACTACGTGCAGACAGCGCGTATGTGTCTCTCTTCTCTCTCTCTCTCTCTCTCTCTCTCTCTTTACTATGTTCTCATGGAATTAAAGCCAACAACAATACGTGCAGTTTGGTTTGGTTTTTTGTTTGTGTGAGTAAAAGCGCACTCATAAGAAGCTGTTGGACGTCCCTGCTTTAGTGTATGACTAGTCTAGTTTATGTTATTAAGGTCTCATTCGTAAGTTCACTTTAATCTGGGACATATTGAGATTTAAATATTACTTTTTGATCTTAATACTTAATAATTGATATGATACTTTATGATATGATATGATACTTTAACACTTAAATTCCAATTTTAATAAAAAAAATTATAAAATAAATTTTATTTCGAATTTAAATTTGAAAAATTATTAATTATACTCAATTTTCACATTATAAATTGTAAATTTAAATACAATTTTAAGATGATATGAACCAAGTGGTGGACTAAAAAATTAGAAATAAAAATAGAGGAAGGTCTTACCAAGACTTTTCTAACTAAGACTACTTTTCGGACCTTACTTTCTATGGGAGCTCTATACTCTATAGCTGTCCAATTTGGACCAAACTTATTGGAATCATACAACAGCCAAAAAAACTAACAAGTGTGCCATTTGAAGTCGATGTCAATTAAAACAAAAATGTTTTTCTCACTAAAATCAATTATATGCTAACCAAACTATATGCTCTATAGTCATCCGATTTTAACCAAACTTTGTAAATGTGTGTGAAAGCATATTTAATAAATGAATGCAAATTTTAATAACATTTCCATTGAAAACAAACAAATTTTCTCACTAAGACCAATTTTCAGACTTTACTTTTCTATGACAGCTATACTATATAGATGTTTGATTTCCACCAAACTTTGTGAAATTATTGGAAACCATAAAAAAACTAAGAAATACAAAGTATGGAGGCGTTTGCTTTGAAAACCACAACTTTTTCTCACTAAATCAGGATTTTCGACCAATCAATATTATGGCAGCTATATGCAATAGTCATCCGATCCGGCCGGTTACGACAAATGTGCAGCGCATTTGTACTACAATTTGTACCGTGCAAAGTTTGGTGAAGATAGCTATCAAATTGACGAAGGAGAAACAGACGGACGGACGGATATGGTTAAACCTGAAAACCTTCGTTAAAATATCAGTTTGATATTTTCAAATAGGTTCTTTTCAAGTAATAAATATCTCCTTTTCATTGATAATAGAAAATACAATATATTTAATATAAATATAATACCAAATAATATTTCTTTGTAGATTCAAAGACAGTATACGATACTTTAGTTATTGTGCAGGAATCCGACAATATTTTCAAAGGCAAATGAGTCAGTATCAAAAGCTGCTTACAACTGCTTGTCAATTATTTACACAATTTCCCCATGTTGGTTATGTAAATTCTTATTTTTGCAATTTAATTTCTAGCAATTTGAGGTTCTTTGATTTTTCCTGTTTTATTTTACAGAATTTATGGAAATTCGCACTTTGTATTATTTTTTTGTGTGTGTGCAAAGTAAAGTAATAGCAAAATTTATCTGCAAAATATTTTGCTTTGACTGCAAAAATTTACCGTCCAACTTCGAAATCTTGATTTATGTTTCTCAATTAATTAAGCCAGCGGCTGCAGAAAGCTTTTGCTGACCAACCGGAATCGGTTACGGAATCGAAATCGGAATCGGAACAATGCTGTGCGGATGTAGCCGCCGACAGTTTTTTTTTTTCTTGGTGTGCCATATTTTTGCATTGATTTATGTTCAGGCGGCTAAGTGCGTTTAACTTTAACAATTTGCTGTGTGTTTTAGCCAAGTTACCGCTTTTTCAGAAATGGCAATTTGTAGACCAAATAAAAAGAAGTACATTTTGTGCTGTCTAGACAAATCCAAGTGTCATTATGCTAATTAAACCGACTCGAGCGTGGATTACTGTTGCTGTTGTTGCTTGTTTGCCCCTGCTTTGGGGAGCATGGACCCTGCGGCTGCCCCTTACCCACTTGTCGCTAATGTCGTTGTCGCTGTCGCTGTCGCTGCCAGTGGCAACCGCTTTCCAAGCTGGTCTAATGATTATCAGATTTTGCTCATTAATTCTAATGCTGCCTTTGATTCACAAACATTGCAATTTGTTTGTGACAACTAAGTAGAGAAACCAGAGGGCATAAGCAAAAGATTGTGGACTCGGAACGATGTGAGAACAGAACTTAGTTTCATACCCTCGTTTGGCATACTCACAGAAGTCTTTCCTTTCGCCGTGTAACCAATTAAACTCACACATTAAGCTGTCCACAGTGATAAATAATGTACTCACCTGTAATGAAAACAAAACGAGAACAATTTGAATATTAAATGTGAATGACAAATTGCAATAGAATAACAAATGGCAAGGCAAAGAGACACGAATCAATATATGCATGTCGATGGATGGCGGCCATCTCCCCATTTTTGAGTGTTATCCTTGAAAAGTTATTGATTGGCAGGCGGGGTCCTGCCAGCGAGTTGTAGTTTTTGAAATTGCGTGAAATTGGCAGCACTTAATTAGAGGTCTAAACCACAAAAACGAGAGACACTTAAACCAAAATAACTAAAAGTAACCACAGTTTAAACTGAGCAAAAAGTACAGGATTGACAGCGTTGAAGCCTGCGCAGTGATTGCCGCCATTTTTTGTGCTCTCCAGAGAGAGTGAGTGAGAGAGAGTGGGAGAGAGTGGCGGAAAATGCGCGGGAAACCCGAAGCATTGCAAGGCGACCCAGTGAACCACTCTGATGACGTTTTTCCAAAGGTTGAGGGTGAAGGGTTTTGCGTTTTTCATTTTGTTGCTAGCCGCAACCCTTAGAAGTGTTGCCATATTGATTTTAGTTGGGGCTGTGTGTGAGCGTGTGAGTGTGTGTGCGGGTGCTGTTGCTCTGCCAGCGTAGCGTTGACCTTGAATACATTTGCCATTTCTATATACGCTGCCAACTAATGTGACTGTGTGTGTGCTGTGTGCGTGTGTGTGTGTGCGTTTGTTTGTTTGTTTATTTGTTTGTCGGTATGTGAGCAATTGAAGCGGTTGCTAACTGGCAAAACTCACACCACTCCAACCAAACATTTTTCCTAGTTCTTAAGTTTTTTTTTTTTTTCGTGAAAATATCAAATGCGATTTAATTTGTTTTCTTACTTTTTTTTTTAATTTTTAATTAATTTTTGACATGTGTGCTGACTATTAACAATTTTGTAGTTTTTGTTTTTTGGTTTGAGAAATTTTCTGTCATGTTTGCTGTTTAGGTGAAAATTAATTAGCTTTGACTTTGGCTAATAATTATGTGGGAAATTCGTATACGAGAGTGGAAGCAGCAGTTCGAACAGCCACAAAATTATAAAAAAAACAATATCCACAAAGAGATTTAGGAATTTAAAAAGACGGAGACCCATGAGAGAAGGCTTAGAGCCCAGGGATTAATTCGATGCAGAACCACAAAATCGTACATAAAAAAAATATGAAAACATTTTTCGCTAGTTCATTACACTTTGATCCAAACCAAACAAATATAGATCGTTTGGTAAAGATGTTCTCTATTTCACTTTCACAAGAATTTGTCGAAAGTGGAATTGGTTTCATTGAGCTAAGATATATAACTGTTTATTTATGCTCAGATTCAGATCAGATTCTTGAAAAACAAGAAAGAAATTCGGTCAAGCCCGACTATAACATACTCTGTACCAAGGAAATTATAAGCTCAGCATACATTTTTAAGTTGAGTATCCGCTGAAAGCAGCGCTGCAGCAGCGAACATTCTTTTGATCATAACTCGATAACTCTGGCGGATCGACAAGTAATCCTGATTAATACAACTACCAAATCTGCTAGCTAGAATCGAATACAAGAATGTCCTAGTCTAAGTAAGTTTTGTATGTGCTTATTTTGGATACAAGACTTATTCCAAATTGTGTGTGACCCTGGAATCAAATTGCAAAATATTTGCGAATGTGAAAGTGGAATCATGTGAAATGCATGAATAAGAATGAACGAAAAGTGTTTTTAACTTTGGTTTCTTTCTTCGGTTCAGCAAATGCTGCACCTGCCCTCGTATCAATACTTTCGCAATCGTTTGTGCCTTTCAGAATGAGTAATATTTGAGATATTTATAGAGTCTTCTTGGGACGGCCACCTGTTCTCCGGTTTTCTCTTTTCATGCAAATGACATTGTCCGACTGCTGCACTTTTGTTGCTTCCCGCCTACAAACAGGCAGCGCTCGCTTGCACCAAATGTCAACAAGGCCCCCACCCCCTCCAGCCCAGCCCCAGGTGGCATTAAAAGTAATGCGCCGCCCACTTTTTTTCTTCTCAAAAGGGGCGCATAAAGCGGCCAAGCATGCCTCGCACACACACACACACACACACCGGGAAACGTAAAGCTCTGAGGCGTGCCGATGCTGCTGCTCTGCTTTAATTAAGCCGCCCCACAAATGCAAATGTCAACAGGGTTTGCCTACCCACACGGCCACACGTGCTCCCCTCCCCCCCCCCCCCCCCCCTTTCCCCTGGCCGTAAGCGGTGTCTATATTCTATGTACTGGGGATGCAATTTGCCAATTGCGAAACAAAAACTATTTGTTTGCCAAACCCGTCTGCTGGTTGAGTGAAGTGATGTAAGCAAGTTGTTTGGGCGGCCTGCATTTGTTTATACACCACTTCCCCGCAAGTTAACCTCAAAGCGTATAATTAACCAACATTGGCATATCAAAAAAAAAAATATATATATATATGAAAAAAAAAGTCGCTGCCGCTGCTTGTTTGGCTTTTAATTATGGCGTTGCGCCGACGGCAATAATAAATTTTGATATTCACTTAAACATACATACATATGCGTTCTACACTCGCACGTTTGCATATTCATGGCATTTTGCATTATTAATTCATTTTGCGCAATGCGAAAATTAATTAGCCATGAAAAGTGAATCGACCGCAAAACAACAGCTCCAACAGCGCTGCATAAAATAAGTTTGTATGTTTGTATGGCTAAGGGCAAAGACAACTAAGGCCGTTAACAGCCCGCCCCTCCCCCAACAAAAGGCGTCGATTAATTTATGGCCTGGAAATTTAAGTATGAACGAAAATACATGTGTCGCCGTTTGCAGCATTGATTTATCAACAGTTTGCACAAAAAATTTTCAATTCAAGTTATTTGTGTTTTTTTTTTTAATTTAATATAATTTGTTTTTCTCTAAAGTCAGAAGTGGTGAAGTAAATTGAGTTGATGTTTTTGAAATTATTTATATTATACATTAATTTTTATTACTTGAGTCTATTTGATTGATCTTAGGCTTAGCCACCAAACAAATTTTAAGAAATAGAATAAGAAATATTGTTTAGAATCGCAGACTGAAGTATATGACTTTAGGCCCAATTTCACATCTTCTACATTAGCAGCTATGTGTCAAATAAATTCTGATTTTATTTTGTTATTTGTAAAATTATTAAATGTTCAAAACCCATTTCAAAAGAAACCCCCTAGTATAAGTAGAAAAAGCGAATGAGTTTGTAACTCTTTAATTTGATACACTCAAAAAATGTATATTCTAGTTTTTAGAAATGCAACCAAAATAATATTTCTTTCTTGTGGTTAGACAGTTTTTTCTTAAGGGGGGAAGCTGGTCTAGAATTTTAAAAAAACTGAAACTAATTTTTTTTTCTTAAAAGGTACTTTTGGGTCTTAAAAATAACATACCAAAGGATGGATGCCGGTAAAAATGTCTAAGTGCCCAAACTTTCCATTCTACGGCAGCGCCTTTCAGGTATGCTTTAAAAGCGTTTTTCTCGAAATCACTTTTTTTTGAACTGGCCGAAGACATAACTCGAGCATATCTTCACCGATCTATACGAAATTTTGACAGTACATTCGAAATACCTTTCTCCGAAGACGTACGTAGGATTTTTTTTTATATTGCTTAGTTTTTTTTTAATCAACAATTTTGTCGTTTTTTTATAGTGAAAATTTTAAAGTTTTGTTCAAACGTGCACCATTTCGCGAAAAAGCAAAATATCAAAAAAATTCTTATATATAGAAACTAAAAAAATTCGGGATTTTGTTCCAGGACCATCTTACATCTTCGGCCATGGATCCGTCTAAAAATGAGGCGCCTCCGAAGAAATGCTGGACAGCCGCCATTTTAAATTTAATTGACACGAAAAAACTTGTATTTGTATATCACAACCTAAATTATAAAACCTCTTTCACAGATTTTCGATTGATCTTTTTGTTGAGTCACAAAAAAATTAATAAATTATGCCCGTTTTTTCTCTCTCTAGACCAGCTTCCCCCCTTAAATTTAGAAAAAAAACCCTAAAAAAGAATTTTTAGAAAATAATTTCTTAAATTTTTGAAATTCGATTTATTTTTTCTTAAATTTAGGGTAATTTTTCTAAATACTTTCTTAAATTAAGGGCGAATTCGCCCAAGAATTTAGTTTTAGAAAGCAAATTTCTTAAATTTAGACAAGCCATTTAGAAATTCGCCCTAAAATATAGACAAAAAGTATAGAAAATCGAACTAAAGAATAGAAAAAAAAATTACCTTGTAATTCTCAAGTACGAATTCCGTGCATTCGGAATATAAAAGGGGCAATTAATATTCAGCATGCTGAGAAAATCGCCCTTAAATATGGAAAAATTGTCTAGAAAATCGCCCATAAATTTAGAAAAATACAAAACAACACCGCATATAATTCTCAAGTTCGAATTCACTGCTTTCGGAATATAAAAGAGGCAGTTGAGTGCTTAGCATTTCATTTGACTGCGGGTTTTACTGTCCCCACTCGCGAGCTTTGGTAGTCGAGTGCGATAAGATGCCTTTCGTGTTGAAGTTTCCCCGAGGTCCCGAGTTCGAGTCCCCCCGGCAAGGTAAAGTAAATAACTAAAATAATGATTACTAGTAGTGAACCAACAGAAAAAAAATATCCTATAAAAATAATAAATAAGGGGATTATTCGCTTCTCAGTATGGCAGTCACCTTTCTCTTCTGTCTCCAAACCCCCGGTTTCCTTGCTTCAGAAAGTGTTAAAGATAGGAAACTTGCATTTGAGAACATAATTAAAAAACTTTGTTAATTTTATTCGCGCACCTTGTTAATTGCATTTCGTTATTCACAATTGTGAATGCAAGCCAGTATCTCCACATTAAGTTTGGTGACCCCGACGTGTCTGCCGCAAGATTAAATAATTGCTAGGTTAGAGTCAGTTCGAGAGCAACGAGATAGCCGACCGATTCGGTACCAACCAGCTCCTAGGGGTGCCTATAGTGTCTTGGGGTGCCCACGAACCGCTAGTAATGAACCAAAATTAACATTTCTAGAATCTCTGGGCTCACTTGGCCTACCTTTAATGCTAAGGATTGGTATCAATGCTGTTGCTAAGCGGATGAAGCATCTACTCTTTCACTGCTCACTGAGCTTTGTTCGGCTTGCGTCAAGTATGAAACGTTCTTGCTTTAAGATTGTTTGTTCTAATATCAATTATTTAGTTTTAAAATCATAAAAAGCATACAAAAATCAATGCAATTCTTCACAATGCATGACTCTATATACGCCTCAAAGGCACCTCGCGTACAAAAGAAATGCATTTTTATCCAACCCCTTCTCTCCGTCCGCCCTGCTTTGATGACGACGACGTCAGCAATGAGCACAACACAACAGCGCAGTCGACGTCAGAGTTGGCAGCGACAAATTGCACACAATTTGTGCATCTGTGTGCGAACACGTGCCGTCAAACCTCCTACGTCGCGGGCTACCCCTCGCGCGCAACTGCATCATCATCATCATCATCATCATCATCATCATCATCATCATCATCATCATCCGTCTTCCACATGCATTTGGCGAAACGGAAGTGAGTGAGTAAGTGTGCGCATGGCAAGCGTCTGAGAGATAGAGCTACAATATGTGCGGTGCAGCTGAGAGTGTGACTGAGTGCAAGAGAGGGAAAATGCATTTTCATGGCAAACTCATATTGCATAACATTCGTTTTGCCGGCCGGCGCAAGCAGCCTGCAACAGTGCCGCATCCGCATATGTATATACCGTAGACGAGTATGTATGTATGTATATGGGCATGGCCTGTAACCTAGAAAAGCGCCAACACGGACAACACGGGCAGAGAGGAAAAAGTACAGCCACGCCAACAGCTTGCAAGGGCCGACGCCGCCATTTTGTTTGTGTGGCAACAGGAGGGAAAAAAAAACAAGAACAAGAACATTTAAGGGACCAAACTGGGCCATTTCGCCGGGCTGCCCTTTTGGGATCTAATTGAGGCCACTTTAACCACATTTGCATTTGTTGCCAGACTGGCAACAAAAAGTTTTCCATTTCATGCAAATGAAAACGAAATGCAACTTTGTGCGGCCCGTGGCAAATGGGATTGCCAAAAAAACAAAAAAAAAAAAACAAAACGTTTCGCAAACAATGTGCAACCCCTGATGTTTCGAATTAAATGATTGTCATTTTGCAATTTGCATGCTGTTTGCCGGACTTGGCCACAATTTCAGACATACTAAAGACGGCCAGGAGAGGTGTGAGCACACAGTGCCAAAACTGTGTCAGAGGCGCGGAACTGATGACAAATATAGCGATGCGCGATTCTGCCGCTGTCCAAAGCGAACGATGAAAGATGACAGAGCTCAACGGTGGGACAAAAAACCAAAGCAGAAACTGATTAACTAACAATTGAAGATGAAAGTAACGAATCGATTTAGAGTTACTTGCATTATGTATAAAAAAGACTTACAACGGAGTCATTAAGTGTGCCATAATTCCCAACTGGTTCTAACATAAAGTATTGGGTACTATATAAACTATATAGATTAAGTAAAGGCCTTTCTGCAACAGCCAAGCGAGATTAAACTTAAAATTTCAGATGTAAAATCTAAGATTTTAGTTTTAATCAAGATTATGCCGTTCTAAACTTCAATCACTTCCGGAGTTCTCAAAAATAAATTCTAAATAATCTTTAAGTATAAAATTTTCATCTATCAATGAGAGCTTAGTACTTATATCAAATATTATTCACTTGTAGGTATTTAAGAATATGTCGTTCTTATTTTAAGTACGCAAGTTATCACTTCCCGACTAGATGGATATTAGTTAAAGATCCTTTTTATACCCTTGCAAAGGGTATTATAATATTGCCCAGAAGTTTGCAATGCATAGAAATATTCATTTCCGACTCCATAAACTATATATATTCTTGATCAGGGTGACGAGCTGAGTCGATTGAGCTTTGTCCGTCCGTCTGTCTGTCTGTCTGTTTCTACGCAAACTAGTCTCTCTGTTTTGAAGCTATAGAGCAGAAATTTCGACCAGAGTCTTCTTTTTGCTAGAAACTCTTTATATGTCGGAACCGACCGGATCGGATGACTATATCTTATAGCTCCCATAGAAACAATCGGTCGGAAAACTAGTTTTAGTGAGAAAAACTTTTTTCGTTTCAATGGAATCGTCTCCAAACTTTGTAATCGTAAGTTTTCTATATTATTTTATAATTCTGCCAAGTTTTTTTAAAATCGGACAACTATATGGTATAGCTGCCATACAAAAGATAGGTCTGAAAAACAGTCTTATAACTTTTTTGTTTTTAATGATAGCATCCTGCCATCTGCAACCTGCATCACATAATTTTACAAATTTTTGGCCAAATCGGATGACTATATAATATAGCTCCCATACGAACGATCGGTCGGAAAATGGGAAAACGAGTATTTTTGGAAATATTTAAAGCACTTGCAAGGGTATAAAAACTTCGGCACAGACATAGTTAGCTTAGCTTTCTCGTTCTTGTTCTAAATAGCCTTTAAATATAAAATTTCCCTCTATTAAGGAGAACTTAGTACTTGGATCAAGTATAAGCCTTTGGTTCTTGATTCAGATATTCAGACTTTAAGTTAATTAGGAATTGCCGTTCTTACTTTAAGTATATGTATAGTTGCAAGTAGAAGATTATTTACATTAAGAAAGTTATAAATAGTTTTTAAAAATGAAAAATTCCTCCATCAATGAGAATTTAGTACCTGGATAAAGTATTACCCTTTAGTACTATATTCAGATATTCACTTTTAGTTAATTAAGAATATACAGTTCTTATATGAAGCATGCAGGTTATTATGTCATGTGTAAAATGGTATGAGTTCAGCTTTTTTTTTTGTTAAAAAAATAGGTCGAAAATGAAGTAGAAACGTTGCTGCTATTAGATTCTGTACACCCTTCGCATTACTGTGCTCTGCACCTGTGTCGCCCATTGTACCAAGTGAGCAAATATTGTGAGGAAAAAAAAAATCGAACCAAAGCTGCAACAAGCCAGAAAAAGAAGAAAAAAAAAAGTAAAACAACAAATATGTATAAACGAGGCCAAACGATGTGCGCTACAGCTAAGGCATTTGGCTCAAGTGTCCATTCCGCTCCGTTGCCGTGCACTTTTTGTCACCTTGAACATGAAAATTGCTGCGCTTATGGGAGTGTGTGTGTGTGTGTGTGTGTGTGCGGGCTTGTGTACTTGGCATAGTTTTTCCGTTTCTATTTTATTGGAAACTAACCGAATGATAATATTATTATTTCAAATAAGGCAGCGGCCTGACTCAGCTGCATGATCTCTTCACGTTTCGCTGTGTTTTCAAATGGCGGAAAAAAATGGAAAATTGCAAATTATGCACAGCGGCATTTTATTTATGTTTATTATTATTATGGGAAGCCATTGAAATGCTTTTGTGGCTGTTGTTGCTATATTGGTTTGCTTCTTTCTGCGTATGGCAAATTATTTTTATTGCATTTTTTCTCGCATTTTACGACATTTTCATTTGCATTTTGCAATTATGATAAATTTATGAGTTCGTTTCTCCCACAGACACGCACGACCGGGCATTTGTGTGGCACTGTGGCCCGGCACTCCTGCAAGTGACGTTCTGACGTATTGCGGTTGTAAAAGTTTGTATGAGTTTAGATCTTTCATCTCTTAGTTAGTTTCGAAATATGGTTAAGTTTGGTTTATGCTTGCTTTTGGGCAGTTGACGTAGAAAGTCTTAAAAAAAACCAAGAAATTGTAAATTAAATAAATAAATTGAATTGGTTTGTGGTTGGACTATTCCGGTGCTTAACGAATAAAACTTGGCTTGTATACCACAAAATTCAGCTTATGATAAGAGCTATGCACGAAACCGATAAATTGTGAAACTTGAGGCATCAGTTAGCTACACCTTATATGCGCCTTTTCTAGATCACATTAATGCAAGGAATCATACACAGAGAGAAACAAAATGTTAATATCAATTTAATCTGTGCTGGTTAATTTGAAATTTTGACATTTTGAAGCTAAAAACTGTCAAATTGGAGCTAAGTAATTTCATTCCGTTATTGAATATTATATTTTTGGTAATTAATATCATTATTATATTCCATTAATATACTATTGATCAGAAAATGCATCAATTTGATGTGAAAAATATCACTTTTATATGAATTTCATTTTCCAACAGACCATTTTCAACTTTATCATATCGGCATTTTCATGATATGGAAAAATATAACATTAAGTTCCAGATCGTATCATTTTTTTTTTGTCTGTGTATCTGTTGCTGGAAGAATATAGATTAAATTTACAATTCTGGAAAATGTACCACGAAAATTATAGGGTTTTCTTTAATTGTTGTACTAAAATCCCTCATCAAATGGATAAAAGGTCAGACTTAAAAACTTTATCTAAGACAGAAAGTCAAATAATCCCAACTTGGCATTTAAGTAAATACAAATGTCCTTGAGCCGGCGGCAATATTTTCGAAGGCATATTTTTTGCAACTGAGTGCAGTTTGAATATCGAGCTTAACTTAATCTCGTGCACCGCTGTGGTGTACCTGTACCCCACCTAGTGACATCTTTTATATTTTTCTTAAGTCCGGTCACATTCGGTCACCTTCACATACTATTAGCGCCTGCTTTGAAGTAACTAAGCTTTTCGCTTAAGGGTGTGTTATGCCAAATAATAAGAAAAAAGTTTGCGCCCAGACGTTTTTAAGATCAAATCAAGTAGGCATTTTGAGCTTAGATCAGAATTGTGCCTTCTCATTTTATTACAACTAAGGGATGAAGTCATGTCGGATAAGCTAAGATCAAACCTTAAGTCAATTTCGTGCTAAAATCAAGCTCTCCCCGAGTTGAAGTCGGGATCAAGTCGGGAGTTCCGGGATTGGAAAATCCCACCTCAAGTCCATTCCACTTGTTCTTGGACTGAGACAACCCCGGGATTGACTGACTTTTGACCTTGTATGGGATTGACTTATCACGTAAGTCTGCACTTCTGTGCAATTATTGTTATTCTTAGTCAAATGCTGTTTTACCAGCAGGTCAACTGATTACTTCCCATTTAGATTTCGGTTTAGGCTGTCTTAGCTTAATGTGTTCAGCGAAAACTACGTTGACAGCCTTGTTTCAACCTTATTGTGTGCCATTTAAGTGGTTACTTACTGATAAACTAAGAATTTTCACTGTTATATGTTAATTTCGAATATATAAAATCGGCCCCGATTGAGTAATTGAGAGTCAGTTATATTAACGTCATCCAACATTCACCTACATACATTCACTCAGATTATTACCAGCTAAAGTTATTAACGGTATGCAAAAAAATATGAAAAAATTTGTTAATGAATAATAAATATGCATAAGTATAGCATACTTTGAAGGGCATATTACATGATAATTTTGTTGTGTTCAAAAATGGGAAAATGCTGCTAGCGTTGTTATAAAAAAAGTGGGTATAAAGTGCTTTACAATTTATTGGTCCTGTTCAAAAGGTATTTTGAGTGTCGCACTGCGATTTAGACGAACTTTCGAAACTTTTCCATAGCCTAATTTTTTTCCAGGGTTCTTTGTAAAAAAAGTGATCTAAAGGCTGTTTGTAGGGAACCTTTTTGCATAGCGGTGTCAGCAACAGCTTAGAAATGATCAAAGTAAACATCAGGTGACATAAAATAAAGTCCAATAATCCTAATTAATGCACAAATGGCAAGATTTTCATGGGATCTTAGTTCCCAAACTTGTTTAGCTGTAAGCTGTGGCTTATTTTCTTCGCAAAATCTGCATAGTTGGGTGACTTCGCAGTCTCTTTCTTGCTGTTGGAATGTAGAGCGGGCTAGATGGCACCAAGCCTATTTCAAGTTCACATCAAGTACGAATTTCGAGCTAAAGTCAATCTCGAAGCAATCCTTTTTCGGATTAAATGCTGTTCGAATGTAGAGCTCAATTTAATGTCTGGCTAACTTGCATCAAGCCGATTTCAAGATCTGATCAAGTACAAGTGTCGAGCTGAAATCAATATTGGACGTTATTGATTTGATCCTATTAAGGGATCAGCTCGAGTTTGGATAAGTAGCTACAGTCCATACTGTGGGAGAGTGAATTAAGCATATATTGAGCTAAGATCAAGCTCTACCAAGCTAAAGTTGGGATCGAGACAAGAATTCCAGGATCGCAAAAGTTCGAGCCCAAACTGATCCTGCGCGTGCTTGGATTGAGAAAATATAAAGTATATATATTCTTGATCAGCATCAACAGCCGAGTCATGTCCGTCATGTCCGTCTGTCCGTATGAACACACAGATCTCAGAGATGTTAAGAGATACACGTTTGACATGTATGGGACATATGCTTCTTATGTCTGCAGGCAGACCAAGTTTATTTTCAATTTTGGCCACGCCCCCTGCCGCCTCCGCAATTTAGAAAAAACGTCATATCTACTACAATTTTTTAAGATATGCGTGTAGTTCCTTCTAGATATATTTAGTAATAAGCATAACTTATCGATCAGCCAAAAGAATGGTGAAGATTGGATGAACGGTTTTCGAGTTATGATCAAAAGACTGTTCGCTGCTGCAGCGCAGAAGCAGCGCTGCTTTCAGCTGCTACTGCAGCATCAAAATTTATGCTGAGCGTATAATTTCGTTGGTACAGAGTATGCCATAGTCGGGCTTGACCGACTGTCTTTCTTGTTTATGTATAGAAAGTAGTTTCTTGCTATTTTTCTACATATCTAAGTAACCCCGCCCCCAGACCCACATCTTATTATATTTCACTTTAAACTCGAACTATGTCAAAAATTAACAATGAAACTAAGAAATCCATTTCGATGTTTGTGCATTAATAACGTTAAATGAGTGTAAATCTGTCACACCCCCTTAAGCTAGCTGAATGACAATCAATTTGCAGCTATAATTACATTTGAGCCCAGCTGTTTGTTTCATACGCCGCCGCCCCGCACGGCCGTTGCCCAATCAGCCAGCGAGGCAACAAGCAGCCAAGATGTCGGCTGCTTTTTGTTGCAATTGTTGCGCTAATGCCTTACAAATTGCACACAGACCATGGCAGCAAATGGCTTTTAGCAACACAATTAACTTTTAATAATAATAACTTAATAATGTCGAGCGGTGAGTGGCACAGCGGGAAAGCATGAAAAATGACTGATAGATAAATTTAAATCGCTTCCTAATCAGAATTCAAGGTTGCCTGCCATATGAGTGAAATTAATACACAAGACGGGCGGGCAAGCTGACGACATTAGCGATGTGTGTGTGTGTGTGTGTGTGTGTGTGTGTGGGGAGGCGAAGGTGCTTGCCAATCTCCGCGTGTGGCAAGTGAATGTTGTTTCAAGGTTGCTGCAGAGCACTTGAAAAATTGTACAAAATTTTAATTAAATTTTGCCATATTTCTGGTTTAAAAATAAATGCAAAAAAGTAAAGCAAATAATGCAAAAGCCAAGCAGCAAGGTGCTGTTAGCGGAGGCAACTTGTGACAGCGACAGAGTGAACCAAAATCATAAATATAAATTTAAGCTTATTTGAGAATGGAACGGGGGGAAGCGCAGCGGCGAAGGGCGAGAATGGGGCTTGTTTAAAAATAAATGGAAATGCAGTTTCTTTGTGGGTAGCCACATTTGTCAAAAAACACACACACACACACACATAAAGAAACACTCGCACGTGTGCCGCGCCAAGTTGGCTGGCAGTGCATGCAGTTCTACTATATTGTTGCTGCAGTTATTGTTTTCAAAAGCTTAACCGCACTGCTGGCCTCCTCCCCTCCCCTAAAGCCACTATCCCCTCCCCCCCCTTACCCTCACCATGCACACGCCGCGCTGTCTGCTTTGTTTTGCACTATAATTTGTGTATTTTGCTTTGGCTTTTGCTATTTGATGTTATAAAACAAATTAGTTGGAAAAAAAAAGTGGGATTTGAAAAGTTTATAGTACACACACACACACACACACACACACAGAATATGCAATTAGCTGCGTCTACCAAAGTGAATGTAGTAGCGTTCGGGCATATCCAGATTTTAATGAACGGCACGTCAAAATGGGATCAGGCCATGGGAAAATTTGTCCGCCATTGTAATCTACACTGTTTTAAGATACATTTTGGATTTCCCTGCCCTTAGGGGCGCACATTTAGCCACCCTTTGCAAGTGCAGTTCTCAGCCTTGATTGAAAGGCAAAAGTCCGTTCCGTGGCTGTTGGTTATTTGTTGGCAGAGGCTGCAGTTGTTGTCATTGCATTGTGGTAAATGCACATAAATCTGCATTTAAAATAATTCTCTCTACACGATGATGACACAGTGGCACACACGGCGTATGAGTAATTTGAATTATTTTATTTCATTCTGTGAAGGTTAATCATGCGACAAGCTGTGCCTGCACTTTGTCGGCTTTAAATGCAACAGTGCGTATGAGTAATTTCGCATACTGAGCGCGCACATTACGTATACGCCACGTGGCCACCTTGGAGCAGGCGATCAATTTTGGAATGCCTCTTCGCCAATCGACAATAATTGCACACAATTAGACATTAATTGCACATTCACGGCAGTTACTCGCCTGGCATTGCCAGCTGAGATCATTTTGCGGCTCAGTCTAGCTGTGTGTGTGTGTGTGTGTGTGTGTGTGTGTAGTTATCTGCTTTGTGTTTGTTTTGTTTTCGCATTGAAGACATTTAAGATTATGCGGAAATATTGCATATATGTATTTTTTTTTTCCAATTGGGGTGTGTCATTGCTTTTTGTATGCAACTTTTGCACCCACTGCCCATTCAGATGTAACTGTGGGCGTGTCCCTGTATTCTGACATGAATTCAAAGGTACAGAGTCCAGCAGCGTCAGTTAAGGCGAATGTGACGGTTTCGGTGGGAATTTTAAGTGTTTGTTGGTGCAATTATGCAACAGGTAAGGCATTTGGATAGAAAATTCAACTAAAGGCATGTACCATAAGGGAACAAGGAGAGAAGGAAAATGAGATTTCCCTGATGAAAGGAAATAGTTTTGGTCGTATCACGATAGCGCGTTCAATCAGTGTATCTGGCGAAACAACGATTGTGCAGAAAGTGTTGCATCCAGTATTTTTATGAACAGTAACTTGCCATCACCTTGCCATTTGTATCAAATGGTGGGAGAATGTTCCAGACAATGGATCTTGAGGCTTTTTTTAAGCCGGTCCTTTGCAACATAACAATAATTTCAAACAAAATTGAAGCCAGAAGTGATTGTCTGCTTGAAGTTCTCGGTGCTGTCGGTGTTATACGTCTTTTCGCCTCTTTGTAGCTTTATTAAATAGCCTTTTTCATTACCTCCCCTGCATCTTACTGGCATTGTTCACCCTAACTTGTACAAAAAGGCCACACTTGTGTACTTAATGATGGAAAACGTTTGAATATTTGTTCTTTGAGTATTTAATCAACTTTTAACAATCAAAAAACACTAAAAAAAAAACAATACCCAAGTAATTTAAACGAAGTTTTAAGTGTTAACAGTACGAAATTAATTATGTTGTTAAATGACAGATGGCGCTACGCCTTCTTTTTATAGTTAAGTTCTAAGTGAAGTTCTAGATATTTAAAAGAACAAAAAATTTTAAGTTTTTGTCAGAAAAAAAAACAATTTTCTGCCTTTTGAAAATGTAATTTATAACTAGTCAGGGGATAATTATTAAATGAATTGACAAAATGTTGGAGAAAAAAAAAGAGTTTAGTCATTAGTCTGTTGGGATTAAGATCGGTTCAACAATATATACACACTAGCTGAATACCCGGCGACGCCCGGGTCCTGCAACTTTGCTAATTTCACTTTGGTATACACCTCCTATTAACCAGTCTACAATAGCCGTCTATGAAATCTTCATATTAATTAGCTCAAATGAAAAATATCAAAATTCAGCCGTTCAATCTGCATCGTCCATTTACCCACGGCTGGATTTTAATCTAAGCTTTAAGCGCTTTCATAGATATACAAATGATTATTTTAGAAATTTCGCGGTTTTTTTTACCATTTTCCGCCCACTTCTTTAACTTAGAGGCCTTCCCGGGCAAGCACTTAACCATTCTCCAAAGTTTCTTCGCAATCGACATGAGACATAGCCTATGACAATTTCCTGATCGACATGAACATACTGTGAAAAATTTGTGAAGATCGGTTCAGCGGTTTCGACGCCCATAACTTACTTACATACTTTCAATTTTATATATATGTATAGATGTATAGATATGTTGTTTAATGACAGATGGCGCTACGCCGTCTTAATACTGTTAAAATACAAATAGATTAGATTTAAAAATAAAAGAGTGTTGGTATTGAGGCTTAAGAGCAAAATAATATTTTATAAAAAATGATTCTAAACATATAAGAAGAATTTTCGGAACCTAGTGGTACAAGTAAAATTATATGAATTTAAGTTGTTGAAAGACAGATGGCGTTACGCTTTCTATACCCTATTCGACGGACCCATCTGGCAACGCCATAACTTTTGACAGAGATGCCAGATCGCTTAATGACATACCGCGTTTGAAGCGTCAGTCCAAGCAGATTTTTACCATGGAACAATACACGCCACGCGAGCGCTCTGAAATAGTTGAAATTTACATTCAACAACAAGTCAATTGTGAAAACTCAACGTGCTTCCGATGAAGCCCATTTCACATTGAATGGGACCGTAAATAATCAAAATTGCCGTATTTACGCCACTGAAAATCCTCAGAAGATTCAAGAAGTGCCTCTTCATGACGAAAAAGTCACAGTTTGGTGCGGCGTTAGTGCGAAAACGGTCATTGGGCCGTTTTTCTTCCAAAATGAAAATGGCCATGCTGTTACCATCAACCAGGAGCGTTATCGCGACATGATGACCAATTTTGTGATGCCAATTATTCGTCGAAAGCGTATGAGGCAGTTCTGGTTTCAACAAGACGGCGCTCCACCGCACACAAGTCGCATAACAATCGATTTTCTGAAGAAATTGTTTCCGGGCCGTTTGATGTCGAAAAGTGGTGATTTGGACTGGCCACCGCGTTCGCCCGATTTGATGCCGCCTGACTTCTTCTTGTGGGGATATTTGAAGTCATAGGTTTACGTTAACAAGCCAAGGATCGTAGAAGAGCTCAAGGACAACATTCGTGAAGAAATAGCCGCTATTCCGGCCGAAATGTTGGCGAAAACGATGGAAAATGCTGCAAAAAGGGCACAATACGCCATCAACGCCAGAGGCGGCCATTTGAGAGATATCATATTCAAAAATTGATGTAAACAAATCTACTTGGAACAAATTAAATGATTAAGATTGCCAACCGCCAAATTTTTCTTTTTTTCTTTGATTTTTTTAAAAAAAACATGGGTCCGTCGAACTTGGGCAACCCTGTACATTTTCGACCCTATACTCTATATATATATTCTTGATCAGGGTGACGAGCTGAGACGATTGAGCTTTGTCCGTCTGTCTGTCAGTTTGTTTCACCACAAACTAGTCTCTTAGTTTTGAAGCAAACGAGCTGAAATACTGCACAGAGTCTTCTTTTTGCTGCACGCTGCTAATAAATCGGAAACGAACGGATCGGATAACTACATCTCATAGCTCCCAAAACAATCGGACGGAAAACAAGTTTAAGTGAGAAAAACTTATCTCTTTTCCATGAAAACGTCTTCAAACTTTGTATTTAAAAGTTTTCTATGCTTTTTTTTAAATTCTGCCAAGTTTGATAAAAATCGTACAACTATATGGTATAGCTGCCATACAAAAGATAGGTTTAAAAAACAGTCTTAGTTAGAAAAACTTTTTGGTTTTTAATGCTAGCATTCTGCAATTTTGTATTTGTTTGTTTCACTTGCTTTCACATAGTTCTACAAATTTTTGTCCCAATCGGATGACTACATCTTATATTTTACGAACGATCGGTCGGAAAATGTGTCGTTGTGGGAAAAAGTTATTCTAGAAAATGTTTAAGCACTTGCAAGTGTAAAGTAAACACACTTCGGCATAGATGAAGTTAACTAATCTTTCTCGTTTTATATTGTTTAATTACAAAATAACTAAAATTGCAAATAAGAAGAAAACATTTTAATGTTTAGCGGCATGAATTATGCTTCACAATCTATGCTCCTACCTAAAAAAATATACACAAAACAAATGCTAGAAACGTCAGTTAATATGAGAATACATTTTAGTTGGTTTTTGCCAACAAACTTGCATTAGCTAGCGAAAGTTTAGTTCAAGTCCAGCCTTATGTTGGCCGCATTTGTTTGTAAATTGAACAAAAAAACCACCAAATGAAAATTGAATCAGACTTTCAAGGTTAACAAATGTTGCTGCTTTTATATTTTATTGTTTTTTTTTTTGTTTTCTGCTGTTGCTGCTGGTTGCTCGTGTTCGGCTTTTTGTGTGTGTGTGTGTGTGTGTGTTTGCTGTTAAGAGCCCTTAAAAGCGCCAAACGAAATAGACAAATAGGCGAACACGGAATGAAATAGTTGTGTACTCCCACGTACGGAGGGTCTATCTAACTGGTCGGCAAACAGAAACCAGACAACAACAACATTTCAGTGTCAATGCCAGTTAGCAGTTGCGTAAGCAGCTCTTTTCGGCCATTCTATTACTTAAAGTTCAAACATAATTAATTAAAGAGCAAACGGAGGAAGGGTCGAGTTGAGGCAAGGGAGGTGCGACTGGAGGCGGTATTGATTTTCCGTAATGTGTGTGTGTGTGTGTGTGCGTGTGCGTAAAGTTAACGAGCTGCTGACGCTGCCCTTTGTGTGATTGATGCGCTGCCAGTTGCTGTTGTTTCTGCCTCAGGGCAAGCAGCATTTTTGACATTTATTTGATTTTTTTTTTAGTGATATTTTCCCCCTGCCCCTGGTGCGCCACATTGCGTATGAGTAATGTGCCATGTGCAGTGGCAGGCGAATCAAGCATACGCCGTGTGTGCCGACTGCCAAGAATAAGTTGCATGACATTTGCATAATTGTGGCAATTAATTTCTAAATACAAAGCTGCACAATTAAAATGCAACAAATTTGCATAGGCGTCGCGCTCCGTTTGCCATCAGAGATTGCCAAGCGACCGCATTCCTTGCGCCAGATGAACTGGCCTGCTTACCTTCTTCTTGCGCTCCTCCTTGAAATCAATGACAATGCCCTCATCGGATGTGGACACCGATGTTGTGCGTATGCGCGCATTGGCGGCATCGTGTGGCGATAGAATGATGTGACCATGATGGGCATGTCCATCATCGCTCAGCGGCGGCGATGCCGAGCCGGAACTCCAGGAGGCCGATGAGCTGCTGCCTGGGCTCGAGCCCAGCCATTTGTCCGAATTGTGAAGATTCATTAAGATCAAAGCTGCATTGCACTCATTCATCCCGTCGATATCCTTGCACCGATCGCTGCCGCACTCATAGGAGTCACTGGGCGGACGCTTGCGTGAGCTGAAACAGAAAGAGAGGTCAGGTTAGAATCATAATCAACTTTGTATGGTGCAGATGCCACAGTTGGCCCAGTTTTCTGTGACATCATATTAATTGCACACCCCCGCAGCACACATCAAAGCAAACCGCCGACTCGACAACAACAATGCGGCAAGGCCTTTTTGTTTAGCGATAATCGCCACAAGCGGCATTTCAATGCAAAACAGCGCACAACTATTTTTCCATTTAACTAATTTCTGTGGCCCTCCATTGTTCTGCCATTAATTGGCAGCTCAGATCAATACCCAAGCATTTGCAACTTTAGTTTAACCTTGCAGCCACCTTCAAAAGCCAAATCAACAAAAAAAAAAAATCTGATATCCTTTTCCATTTTGCTTTATGAACAGAGCTGTTTTACGCTCAAATAAGTTTAACAAAGGCAACAAACGACAATGGCAAAAAAAAAAAAAACAAACTCGCACAAGAATGCAGCGGATCGAAGGCGGGCGGGGGTAGTTGCGGGGGAGACAATAAAGACGCGACGGTCGCATCATAAATTCAAAACATTTCAAACGGAAAAACTGATTTGAAATACTCATAATCAAGTTGAGTGCGTAGCATGCCACCCACCCACTCACCCACCCACTGCCCAGACATAATAGAGCCAAATGCCCCAGCGATTGAGACGTCGCCATGGACATGGCCATGATGATGCTGTAAGAGCAGAAAGATTTCATATTGAACACTCAGTGCGTCACGGGAATGACGGGATTAAAATATTGCCAAGTAGCACAGCAGCCGGATCCGAGTACCAAGTGGCTGACAATGGTTCACTCATGGAGTGGGGAATAGTATTAAAATATATTTAAAAAAAAGGGTGTCTCAAAACAACTGAATCGTTCCTTTGGAATGGAATATAACCAATTTTGAACGGGGTGAAAATTCAGGACCTTTATTCTTTGCCACCTGAAGAGAAGCGGGGTGGTGGTAGGCAGATCTAAGAGAGATTGGCTTGGGGACAGTCGAAGGTGCAACTCAAGGCATAGGAGAATTAGCATAGCATCATAGCAGATACCAATACATTTCAAGAAAGTCGCTTGTCAAGTAACAACAACAACCATAAGAAAGAAATCTAGACCAACAGGTGGCTTACAAAAACAATTGTGATTCTTTTCTTTTACTCAAGGCTTAGCGGCTTTTTGGGTTCACAAACCGGACAATGAGCCTTATATATTTGACTCCTAGAACCTGAAGCCTAACCTAAGCACTTTCTCGCAAAATGAGGTTCAGTTCACAATACATTTATCTATTAACTATTGCATACACAAGATAAATTCTAGATACTAAATAATAGGGAAAGTTTGAATGCATGTATGCAAAACAAACTTTTTGGTCACCGTTATTAGCAGAGGGGAGAGAATCTCCCACACGTAACACGGCAGGGCCATGGGGACGCACACACACACAAAGGCGACTGTCTGTTTCTATGCTGCCTCTCATTATGCTTTGGGATTCCCAAACGGTTATGCCACCGCTGGCATGGAGAGACTTCTGAGAAACGTTCAGTTGCTAGGCATTGATCGCTGACGATAGAGGGTTGTTCCCCTTGAAACAGCTGTACGTTCTACCATCCACTTTTGTGGTGTTGTGTCTCTGTTTAAAGTTGTGCTAAATACTGCAGGATTACTCAGTATAAAGGTCACAGTAAATCTAGTCACATGGCAAAGAAAACATTTGAATGAAATCTGCTTAGATTTTGAAAAGGCTTGGAAACTGTGAAGCTCTTGATTTAAGAGTAAACGATCTCTTGAATCTGAGGAGCTCTTGACACTGGATTGAACATTCCCAGTGGCGCAAATGCTCATTATTACGTCCATTATTAATGCATTACCTCTCGCCTGTATGCATTCAAAAACCCAATACAACCTGCCTTACTTTCTTAAGAAATGGCCAAATTTTCCGCACGGTACATGAGTTTATTGAATTTTGTACTGCAGAAAGTAATGACGTGCCGAAGTTTCTTTCGGGTCCCCATTACACAAGCGTATTCTTTTACCATATTGTAATGCAGAAATTCTCGAGCCATTACAAATGAGCTGAAAAAAAATCTCATGGGTAATGCATTACATTGTGGCTCGTAAGTAATGCATTATTTCGACCGACTACATTCAGCCCAGCGCCACTGGGTTGTCGGCTTTTGACAATGCTGTTTGCTCCCGATTTGAGAATGGGCAATCTTGAATTTGACTACGTTTAGCACTTGATTACAGAGATATTTTGATTGATTTGAGAATGATTCGTATTTGGATGAAGTATTAAAACTAAAAACGGGATCAGAAATTCATACTTGAAACATGAATTTCACTTTTGGATGAAGTATTTGCATTCTTATCGAACTTCTGACATCGAACATTCTTGAGTATTCCAAGTATGAATCTATCTATTTTTTCTCGGAGAATATGACTTCATTAGTTGAATTTTGAATTTTAGTAAAAATTTTAAAATTTTGATTGATGGTAAAAACTATTTTCCGATTTTCATTTTTAAAATTTATATGTAGAATTATTTTAGTTTTATTTTTTAAGTTGAAAATAAAACAAGAATTATATTGGAATTAATAATGGTTGTGGTTATTTTCAGACCTATCTTCCCTCTGTACCATTTGGTTGTTCAATTCTTATCAAAAAAAAAAAATTAACTACCAAATAAGCATAGAAAACTAACAAATATGAAGTTTGGAGTCGCTAAAACTAGTTTTTCTACCTCTTGTTACTATGGCAGCTAATTTAGTTCAAGCTTTTTGGAATTGTGTGAAATAATTTAGAAGAGACTACTTTTCTATGAAGATATTTTATGGAGAGATAAAGAAAAGGATACAAAATGTTTGTGTTCTTCAAATGAGTTGAAACTTAACTCGATCATCGCAGAAAAAATTATCAAAAAAGCCATTTAGAATTGCATCTACAAATGTGTGCCATAGCGCAGTGAGCTAAGACGTCGCCGTCGTTGAGTGCAAAAGGTCTGGGAATGGATATCAAACAAGTCCGACAATCATTTCTCATGCTTTCTTATATGAAGCAAGGTGGCATTCAGCATTCACTGCCTGAACCAAACTCAATAAAATGGTTTGCTCTGTGAAGTTTTAGCTCAAAACGCGCTTTTCCCTAGAAATCGACGGTGTCTCTCTAACAAACTGTTGCTCATTCATCCGCTGGCTGGCATTTGGGGGACACCCTTTAGCCAGAAGGCAGCTACTGCACTGGGCAATTGTTGAACAACTTAAGCGGCTTATAATTTGTTGCCATATTCGAACAACTAATTTGTTTATTCCACTTTAAGCTCTTCAGACCTTTCTCTTCCTCTTGCGATTGGGGGGCGGGGAGGTAAAAAAAACGCGATTTAATTATCGTAGACTTTTCTTAACTTTTATTATCTCTTTACGCCCATCTGAAGGGGGCTGTTGCTGTTGCCACCTTAAGCACTAAAATGTGGAAAAGCATTTCGAAACAGCTCTTTGCACTGTTCCTCTGCTCTGGCCACGGCTCCATTGTGCAACCTCAAAAGCCGCAGGCGGCGGCTGCTGCCGCTGCCGCTAAGTGAATGCAACTCCATCTTCAAAGAGTTGGCCATAAAATTTTATTACTCTGCTACCAGGTTTTGGTCTTTTCGCTGTGTTGTCTAATGCACGCGCCTCTTGGCACCTTCTGCGTTGCGCCCCAATTAAATTTACTAAACTTGACGATAAATTGAAAATCGCATAAAAGTAAATTTGCGCATAAATCGGCTCGTTTTTTGTGTGAGTTTGAAACTGAGTTGCATTAGCAGCGGCGGTCACCGATTGAGAATCGCCGGCCGGCGCGGCGGAAGGCGCGTGCCAGGGGGATATGGTGGTCATAGCCACCATCACGAAGTGGCCATTATATGCGCGCACAATCGGTACCGTTAGGTTCAGCAACAGCAACAGCAACAACAGCAACAACAAGAGGGGAGGCGGCGGCCGTTGCTTTCCGCCTCATTGCGCAGCATTTTGCCGCTTTGGCCACTTTAATAAACTGCAAGCTGCAGTTGGAAAATTGCTGCTGCTCCTTTTTGGCTCACTCGCTGCGTGGCCAGCACGTAAATTGCCCCAGAGATGTGGCGGGACTGCACTGTGGCGCGTGATTGAAATGCGATATATTCGCGCCCGATTTCGTGGCCAGCTTTTCGAGCCTGGGAAATGCGCGGAAATGCGCCTTGATTTTCACTTGGTTACATATTGTGGCCCGCGATGAGCCTCCAACCTCGAGCCAGCAACTTTGGCCCGTTTGCTTGCTTTTGCTGCTTTTGCTGCTTTTGCTGCTTTGTTGGCAATTATTTGGCCATGTTGCTGGCCGCAATCAGCAGCAACAACATTGCATGCTGCATGCGGCACAATAAGGTGTTGAAAGCAAAATTACATTGCAATGCTCAGTGACTGTCAGGAAATATGCGCGAGATGCGATATACCCAGCCGTGGGAGTGGCGGTGGCCGAGGAAGGGGTGGTTGGCAGGGTCTCGTTTGCATGCGGCACAAAAATTAGTTGCATTTTGCAATTTGTGTACCATTTTGATGGAGTCTGCACTTCGATACGGCTTGATTTGTGGTTTCAGTGCAGCAACAAATGCAATTAAAGTTTATTGAATTAGCCACGTGCTGGCAAAACATTTTACAAGGGGTGGTGGGTGGAGGGGGGGAGGGCGAAATGATTACTGACCAAAACTTTCACCAAATTGAAAATAGAATTATGTTGAAATCGGAATGGAAATCGGAGACAGGGCGACTCCATAAATATCAAAACACACAAAAATCAGTAATTTATACACTTGACAAAAACAAAGTCATTGCCTGATTTGGGAATTTGAAGGCGACAGCAAAGTTTTGCGTCAACTTCATTGAGGTTTTCAATTCTAAAAAGAGCTTTGCTTATCAGTTTGCACGATAAGCCAGCGAAAATACACACGTCTATATATATATATATATCTATTTGTGAACCGTGAAGAACAGAAAGTAACACAAAATTGACAAATGAAATTGGCAAAGTTTAAGCCAAAGTGTTTACATTCTAGACTTGTATTTGGTTTGCAAATGGGGGGCAACACACACAAATTGCAGACTATCGAATCAAATAGTATGGAACGTATAAAAAGAATCAACCATCAAGCATAATCAAATTCGATTCATTTTCGAGTCTTTTTTCATTGTGCAGATTGTCAATACGTCACACTGTGCCTTGTTCTGTTCCTTAACTATACCCACCCAATATTTGGAAGATCAGTTTCATAAAAATCACCTTGATGAGTCTTTTCGGACTCCTTTTTATGATCCAAAAGAGATGCGTATCGTATGAGAATAATTGAGAGTCGGAAATGAGTCATAAGTACGCACAAAATGTGATTCAGTGATATCCGACAAAAAAAAGGCCCTCAAAGAACTCGAAACTTATTGGAAACTGCTCAGAAAAACGGATGAGAAACGACTCTACAAGAAGAATCTCGGCTAGGGTACCATTTTCTCCCGACAAAAGTATAATTTTTGATCAGAAAACGAGTGCTTTAATGGCTATTTTCGTCAGATCAAGGTCTCGAAAAAGACTTGAATGTGATGAAAAATTTGATAAAATGTTTGCTGGGTGGGTACTTATATGAGAGAAAAATTGTGCCTCTTGAAGTATCGTTTTTAACACGTTTTTCTATTTCTGTTTCGACTCATTTTTGAGTTATTTGCGTTTTTCTATAAAATACAAATCACATATTCATGAGTAATATTACAGTTTTCTTTTAGTAATCTCTGCTTATACATCAGAAGAGCTTGAGAAAGATCTTTTGTCAAAATGATCTTCCAAATAAAACAGAGCATTCACATTTTGTTACTGACAAACTTGCAAAATGGACTAGCTATATGCTGCTCTAAGCTGATATATTCGCTTTTACCGACCGATTATATTTAATATCGGTCAGACTATAAATAATGAACATATCTACACCTGAGTGTAGAGAAGTTATGTAGAATTAGTTGGTTAAACAGAAGAGTTTGAATGACAGTTGCTCTTGATCGAAACTTGATCGAAAGTATGTATTTTTTAGGTTCCAATCTCTCTTTATCTTCTACGCTAAGGCCTAAAAAATCAATTTTTGAAGTACAGAGGGGTAATTTTAAAATTATTTCAAGAGCTTTCGTACCAAAATTACTCACTTCTAATCCTCATATAACATTTTTACTAATCTACAAGTTTAGGCGAAAATCTGCAGAATTTTAGAAGTAGGTATGACACCCATGCCAAAACTCATGAATTATCGTCCAAAAATATATCTCACTTAGCTCAGCCCACATCAAAGACAGAACAAACAAGAAAGAATGTCGGTCAAGCCCGACTATAACATATTGTGTACCAATGAAATTATACGCTCAGCATAAATTTTGTTGCTACAGTAGCAGCTGAAAGCAACGCTGCTACTTTGCTGCAGCAGCGAACAGTCTTTTGATCATAACTCGACAACCGTTCATCTGATCTTCACCATTCCTTTGGCGGATCGATAAGTTATCCTGATAACTAAATATGAATTGAAGGAACGAACCATCTATCTTTAAAACTGTGGGAGATATGACGTTTTTTTTAAATTGCGTGGGCAGAAGGGGGCGTGGTAAAAACTGAAAATAAACTTGATCTGCCAGCAGACATATCTCTTACCATCTCTGAGATCTGTGCGTACATACGGACAGACAGACGGACAGACGGAAATGGCTATATCGACTCGGCTGTTGATGCTGATCAAGAATATATATACTTTATGGGGTCGGAGATGCTTCCTTTTGGATGTTACATACTTTTGCACAAACTTATAATACTCTATGTACCTTCGGTACAGAGTATAAAAATGGAAATTCTAGTAGGATTTTTATGGCTGAGCACGAATCTGGCCGCCTAAAGTGCCCATCACGAACTGAATTTTGAGAACAATTGTCACAAAGTTTAAAAAAATTATCTGTTTTTGCCCTTTTTCATTCACGTTTGGAGAATAAGGCCAAGGGGCTAGAAGTCTCTTATTAGGCTTAAATGAAAGCTTGAGCAGTCAACCGTATGAATCAAATCGTAAAAAAAACCTTGAATCAATCCGAAATATTCTTACCCAAGTTTATTTGGGTTTTTTAAAGATTGAGCTTAAATAAAATATCGATAACAAAAACTAATCGATAGATATATTTTATAAATATACGGCAACTCTATTCAAAATCCAATCGTTTATGCAAAAACGTCGACACTTTTCATTGACTATATATATTTTTTTGGCTGCCGATTTGTTAAAGTGAATACTGAACACACCGCAAAACAAGTCAAGTCAATCATACCGGTTTTCGAAAAGGCCGAAGCATAATTAGTAAGCGACATCCGTGAATGAATTATCAGCTAGATGAACTTCATAAATAGGTAAGCTGCTTCTAATAAATATCAAATGTTTAAATGATATTTAAAGTAAACGCAGTGGAGTCCGTCCAGGAAATCGCCTCACCTATTATTTAGTCATTCATTTCGTTACACTTGAAGTGGATTCACTAAATTCCCACTCAGATAATCTAAATTATTTTGAACTCGATCTATAAAAGACCCCGAAAGATCAGACTAGATGAAGATGTTTTTCCAAATCTCAGTTTCAGGCGCAACAGTGCGTATGAGCAATAAAACGTTTATTTTCTTACCATCAACAACAATTTTTGATGTTTTTTTCGATCATTTTTTTTTGATAGTTTTTTTTATGACGTGCACAGACGTTTTTGGTGCGTATTGTTTTTGGCAAAAACCCACCCAGACAAGAGGTGCCAGGGAGGGTTGTTGTTGCTGTAGTTGCTGTTGTTGTTCAAGGCAAAAGTCGCTGTTGCGTGAGGTGAGTCAATTTGGCTCTGAAAGTTTCTCACATGGCACATGGCACATGGCACAGTTGTTGTTTTCGTATTTGTTTATTTTATTTAAACAAGGCGACCTCTTTTGTTGTTTTCTTCTTTATTTTGTTGCTGTTAATTTGGAGGTTTCTTTCTGGGCTCTGCCTTGCCTGACACACATTCTTTTTTTTGTTTTTTTTTTTTGTTTTTGGCAAAAAGCAAACAAAAGCCTGGTTTATGGGCCTTAAGCCCGGTAGCCGCTCCAAAAACCAAGAGAGCGCATAAAGAGAGGTAAATAAATGCAAACGCAGGTGTTGGCCCAAAGGCGGAAATTAAACGGCAAACTGAGGCCAGAGCGTGGCGCGGGGGCTGCTTTGTGCGTAACTGTAAAATGTGTGCGTGAGAGGCTGAGTCAACGGAGCATGCGTATATTGGGGCTCTCAGTTTTTATCACGCCATTTTTTCTTTTATTTTTTGTTTAGATTGTTTACTTTTGAGTTGTTGTTAATTTCTGGCTCGTAGATAAACATAGAAAAAAAATGGCAACGTCAGAGGGACAAACGTAGTAAATAGTTTTGCGATTTGTTATTTCATTCTTATTTTGTCCGCGACGTAGCTGCTGTTGTTTTTTTGTTTTTTTTTCTGTTGATTTGCGATTTTTATTAGTTTTTAGGCTATTTAGAGCACGTGCGGCTGTTTGGCTGTGCGTAGGATTTATCAACTGGCGAGTATTTTAATTGATTTTGGGTTATTTGTGGGCAAGGCATGAATGAAAGTATGCAATTGTCTGGTAAATAACTTCATTACCACTTAAAAAAGGCAAGAGCCAAACATTTAACAGCTTTCCTTTCTGGCTCATGGCGATCGAGACGCGACGTTTGCCTCGCTTAACTATTTGGGTTTGTCGTTGTTTTTTGTATTTTTTTGGAGGCTCATTTGCACAAATTACAGGCATTGCAATGCAATTGTTTAGGAGAGGAAAAACATTGTCACCACATTCCGGCAACGGAAGCCAACAGATTGGCCATCGCCATGTCCAGTCCGTGCCCAAGAGTCATGAATAAAAATCGTATTAATTCGCGACAGGCAACAGGGCCAGGAGACATCAACTTGAACTTGAGTGGTTGAGTGCGGGGTGCGCTTATTAGAAATGCGCGGACATGAGCCGCCTCTAGCCGGTTTTTTCCCTTGGTGCCCGCCATCTCTTTGCCATTTCCACTTTCTATTGTATTGCTTGCCCCTCTATTGATAAATCTACGAAAATTCAATTGAAAAAGTTGAGTTTCCCCCACCCCCACCCATTTAAGTGAAAGAAAAGCCAAGCGACAGGAGCAATAAGACAGCTGACAGCCCAAAAAGGGCGTAGCAGGCTGTCAGTTGTTGTCACAGACCCACCTTCCACATGCAGTAGCTGCTTAGCATGCAGTGCGTCAAGCATCTAGGAAGCGTTGCCCCATTGTAGCTGCCACAATTTAGCGGTACTTGACTTGACCAGGCAGGCAGACTGCCACAATTGTGGGAATTACGCGTTGTCGCCAGCGCACTGTGGCACGGGAATGAGAATTGAAAGAATGAAACTTGATGGATTGTTCTTTCTTTATTGTTTTTATTTTTAGTTTGAAGATACACCAGATGGCGACTCTACTGTGATTACGTACAATAAAATCAGACTATTTTCATCAAACTCCTCAAAAAGTTACTCACTGGTCCTTGTTTAAGGAGCGATAGTTGCTATGCTATAGTCATCCGATTTTGATCAAACTTTGTGGAATTGGCTTTTTTTATAAAACCAAATAAATGTCAATTGAGAAATTTGTCCTACTAACTAACCCACCCAACATTTGATCAGAAAAACGGGTTAAAAATGACTCTTCACGAAGTGTCGCTGCTAGGGTAGCATTTTCTCCCGACTAAAGTATCACTTACTATCTGAAAACGATTATATTTAACATCATTTAGATCAGATCGAGCATTCAAAAAAGACTCAAATATGATCAAAAATTACATAAAATGTTTGACTGGGTAAGACTATTTTTATACCCTTGCAGAGGGTGCAGAAAAAACCATTTCCGCCCTCATAAAGTATATATATTCTTGGTCAGCATGACGAGCTGAGTTGATTAAGCCCTGTTCTATGCTATCTTCTCCGTCAGTTTTAAAGCTATAGCGACCAAACTTTGCACGAAGTCTTCTGGTACAAATACGCTGCTGTCTATAACATATAGCTGCCATACGAACGATCGGTCAAGAAACTGGTTCTAGTGAACAAACTTTTTTGTTTTAAATGCAAAACGTCTCAAACTTAGTATTTACTAATTTTCAATGCTTCCCATGATCCTGCCAAGTTTGGTCGAAATCGAACATCTATATAACATAGCTGTCATACAAAAGTAGGGTTAGAAAAATAGTTTTAGTAAGAAAAAATGTTTTGTTTACATTGTCAACCTCTTTAAAATTGGCATATATTTATTCTAAAAGCTCTCACACAATTCTTTAAAGTTTTGTCAAAATCGGATGACTATAGGCTATAGCTGTCATAGTAAAGATCGGTCGAGAAACTAGTTTTAGTGTGAAAAACATTGTTGTTTTCAAAAAAAAAAAAACGCTTCCAAACTTTGTATTTCTTAGTTTGCTATGTTTTCCCAGGATTCCACTAAGTTTGGTCGAAATCCGACATCTATATAGTATAGCTGTCATAAAAAAGTAGTCTTAGTGAGAAAAACTTGTTTGTTCTTAGTTTAAATGTGCTTCAAATTAGTTAGAAAAACGTGCTGCAAGGGTATGCTTAACTTTCCTTTTTTTTAAGATATTTTCTAGGGCAGCTATACTATATGGTAGTCCGATTTTTATCAAACCTGGTGGATCTATGAAATAACATAGAAAACTATTAACCGCAAAGTTTAAACACAATTGCGCTGTAAACAAAAATGTTTTTCTCTCTAAAACTAGTTTTCGATCGAAAGTTTCTATGGCAGCTATAGCATATAGCCATAAGATGTTGATAAAACTTTGTAGAACTGTGTAAAAGTATGCAAAATAAATAAATGTCAAATTTGGAGTTGCTAAAACTGATAAAAAAATAAGTTTTTACGACTAAGACTACTTGTCATAACTATATTTTCTATGGCAGCTATACTATATGGTAGTCCGATTTGTATCAAACTTGGTGGAGCTATGAAATAGCATAGAAAATTTCTTAACACAAAGTTTGGACACGATTCCATTAAGAACAAAAGAGTTATTTTCATTAAAATTGGTTTTCTCAGCGAATCTTCCTATATGCTTTAGTCAGCCGATCCCATATGTATCTGCAGACCTTAAGCAAAGTTTTTTCATGATTCCTGGTCACGAAAATATATACTTTATATGGATATAACAACCCATTGGGTCCGGTATTTTGCATAGCCGACTTTCAAGTCGATCCAGCAATAAGCACACATTTCAGAGTAAGCATATGGCGAGTGAATTGTTGGAACCAAGTCAAAAGTGTTTGACAATTATTTCGTTTTGATAATTTCAATTCGATTGTAAACACAATTTCCCTCTTAACTTGGCCCACCATGCGAACGCTTTTGTATACATTTGGCCTAGTCACATTGGCCTCTGGTACGTGCGTTTGGCTTTACAGTTAAACTTCGAGTAGCTGCACCGTGCACTTTGGCTAAATGGGTTGCACACACGTACACACACACACACACACACATAGACAATCCCACAGCCAACAACAAGAACGTCGCAACGTTTCCTGCATTTTGATGACCCGCTCGCTGCGGCATGGCCAACATTTAATTCAATTAACAAATCGCAAAAGCCCCAGCAGCAAACAGAAAGCGCGCCAGGCACTTTAATTATACGGCTAGAGAATGAGCCAACAAGTTTACTTTTGGACATTTTTTGATTCACTCAGAGTCAAGGTGAAAATCCCTTCATTAGTGTTGAAAAGTATCTACCAGATACACGAAGGCGTACTCGTATTTGCATTCAAATTGCCAAATTAAACGTGACACAACAATTTTCAGCGAAATGACAAAGCCCCAGGGAACAAGGAATGGGAAAAAATAGAACCTCGGCTTAATTGAGAACACGGCGAAGGAACTAGGAACTAGCCGTAGCTCTGCAAAACCGCAAGCCAAAATAAGCCAATTCTGTTTGGCCGCTTCAAGGCTAGAAATCTGTAACTGTAACTGTAACTGGAAATTACAGAGTGCGGTTTTCCTTACACAAATGACTTTTGTTTCAAAGCCCAGACCCGGATCGCGGTAAGAAGTTGGGCTGTCAGTCGCCCGCAGCGTTTTGCCATTGCAATTGGAAACGACTCAATCAAATTGCCAGGCCAAGCTGGGTTAGTTGCCGGCCTGGCACTGCAATTATGCGTCTCGCCGCACCCTCCCTCCCTCCCCCCTTAAAAACTCAACAATTCAATCTAATTTTTGCACATTTCTTGTTCTTAGAATTTGTGTGCAAATGTTGCGTGTACAGTTGCATGCAGCAAAATGGTCAGCCTGGGGGCCGCGGGCACGTTCAATTTTTTTTTTATGGCCAACTCAGAATTTATGGTTAACTTTTGGCCAGATCCTCCAGAGCTCTGGACACAGTAGCCACACAAAATATGAAGAGAAATTTATTAGCTGACGAAAATGGCTAATTTCCATTGCATTGCCGGTCGCTCCGGTGATGTGTTTCTCAACAGCTTGTTTCGCCCATCAACGTCAACACGTTCGCTTTAGATAGTTGGATGCCCCCCCTCCATCGTATGTGGTGGATGCACATCGCCGCTGGCCGGGGCATATTAATGCATTTGGGCATAAATAATGTGGACCACAGTTTGTCTGTGGAGGAGGGCCCAGCCGGGGCTGTTAGTTTACCCAAATGCATTTTTAAATATAGCCACTGGGCCAAAGGCGTGCGAGCAGAAGAAAATGTGCCACAGTGTTGACAGAGATTCGGTTTTTGGTGGTGGCGTTGGTGGTGAACCGCATTGATTCGTGCACTCCGGGCTCGAACCTCTCTTTGTTGCGCGCCTCGACTGGCAATTCATAAGCAGCAACAGCACAAAATGCAATTGCAATTTTTTCGGCACTTATTTCGAATGCAAAAAGTAAAATTTTACGATCAAACAAACTATTCGTGCAGAACATCGGGAAATTGTGTTTTGTGTTTATTGGCACGGTGAGGGTGAGGGCGGGAGGGAGGGCACTCGTACACCGAGTGGAAGTATCTCTGGCCCAAAGTTTGAACTGGTGAATGCGAAATGCGAATGCATTACAATAATTTGCAGTCGAGGGGCCGCCGCCGCCGCCGCCGCCGCCGCCGCTGCCGCTTATGAAGCAATGCTTAGAAAATTATTATAAATTTTCTTGCCCGCCTCACGCGCTCCCCCTTTTCTCGCTAGTTTTTCTATTTCTTTTTTTTCTTTTTGTTTTGCATGGCCATTATCGTTCGCCTTGCTAGCTTTGTTTTTGTTCTGCTTCAATAATAATTTTGACCCACTTTTGCACTCGACTTCGACTTTTTATTGTACTGAAATTAAGTATTATTTTTGTATTCATTTTGAGGGCAAGACAAAACAGTGGGTCATAATAATATTTGTGCTTGTTCCTTGGTTGTAAAATCAAGGCGGTGAATAATTTTTAAAGTGCGTCTGACATTGTTGTTCGAGTTTGAGTGGATTTTGACAGTTTTCGAAATATCGATATAAATTGAGATGTTTTGCAACTTAAGGCCAAGGAATTAGTAGTCAGACTCATAGTCACAACCCCCGCATTCTAAGGCTATGTTCTACAGTCTGCACCACAGGGAGAGCCGAACTAATGGAGGTATTCCTTAGGGCAGCGATGTTCAAGAAGAGAGGCTCTCTGTAGCTCTCTGTCTCTCTCTCTGACACTCACTGGAGCATTACTTCGGCAGGCATTCGGCATGAATTGCCTAAAGTGTTCGGCTATGGGTGAACATCGCTGTCTTAGGGTGCTGCGATGAAATGCTACTAGGAAAGGAAGCCATAACTTTAGGGTACATACACAGAGAACCTATAGGTTCCATGCAATCTTAGCAAGGAAGGAGCATCATATAGAAACAAAATTTCTTAAAGTTTTTCAGAAATAAGAGTTTAGTGAACACCTCCTCTAGGCCACTTACTTTCGTAAAGCTATTGTATTTTGTATTTCTGTGGAACATTATAGACAGTTCATTTTTGGATGAATTTAAAAAAAGAATCGTTTAGTTATCTATCAGAAGTGTGGCAGAGTGTCACACACTTCTTCCCAAAGGGAGATGACATACTGGAAGAGTCAAGTTCTGGACATCCGTTAAAAAAATGTTTGCTCTACATGTTGTAGGATAAGGAGAAGCTTAAGACTTCAACAAGGTGGCTATCAGCAGGACTTAAGAAACTCATGCCAATCATTGACGCAATGAAATGACGTAGAAAAATACAGTAATGCCATGAACATAATGTAAACTGTTGACCCGTTAGACTGACAATTTGAAAACTTAAAAATTTGTCCAACTGAAAAATCAGAAAACTGGCAAACCAAATATATTACGTAATAAAGTTACGTAAAGAACAACGTAAGAAAAAAACGTAAGAAACGACGTAACTAATAAGTAATGACGTAAAATGTAGTAAAATGATGAACAAAAAGAAAGCAGCAAAATAATGAAACCAAACACGCTTTGAAATGGCTTACTGTTTAACTGTAAAATTGGCCAAATAGACAAAATGACAACAGACAAGCATGTAGATTGACCATCTGTTTAACTGAACAAAAAGTAGACAGATAAAGTAATCACATAACATAGCGAAACAACGTAGCAGAATATTGTTTGAAAAAAACGTAAAACAACTATGAAATAACGAAAGAAGCTAACAAAAGGACGTAACAAACCAAAGGATATAAATAAAATATGAATATGAAGTAGTTAAATGACTAAGATCCGTTTTCTAATCCTCTACATGGAGCTATCTGTCACATAAACCTACAAAGAAAAGAGCAAACTCTAAATTTGTCTGATACATAGCAGCTATATTTAGAAGATAAGAAATCGGCCCTAAAGGAGATAACGTAGCAAAACAACGTAACCAATCAACTAATCCAAATGACCAACTGTCAAAGTTGATTATAGATAAATAGTCAAACTGACAACTGACGCGCTGGAAAGACGGATAACTGCCAAGCTAAAATGAAGCTATAAAATAATGCTATAATAAGCCAACGTAACGATATAATGTAACGAAAACACTTAAATAAACGACGTAACGAAACAACGTAACGATTAGACATAATTTAGTAACGCAAAACAATGAAATAATAATGGCCATACGTCATACTAGATAGTCGACTGGTCATAACTAAAAGATCAAAGCACCGGAATATAATTAGCTTAAAGATTTTGTAGTGTATTTTTATACCCGTTACTCGAAGAGTAAAAAGGGTATGTACATATGTAACAGGCAGAAGGAAGCATCTCCGACCTCATAAATATCTCCTACATTTTTATACTCTGTACCGTAGGTACATAGAGTATTATAAGTTTGTGCAAAAGTATGTAACATCCAGAAGGAAGCATCTCCGACCCCATAAAGTATATATATTCTTGATCAGCATCAACAGCCGAGTCGATATAGCCATGTCCGTATGAACGCACAGATCTCAGAGATGGTAAGAGATAGAGGCTTGACATGTATGGGACATATGCTTCTTATGTCTGCAGGCAGATCAAGTTTATTTTCAATTTTGGCCACGCCCCCTGCCGCCCCCGCAATTTAGAAAAAACGTCATATCTCCTACAGTTTTAAAGATAGGTGGGTTGTTCCTTCTAGATATATTTAGTAATATGGATAACTTATCGACTAGCCAAAGGAATGGTGAAGATTGGATGAACGGTTTTCGAGTTATGATCAAAAGACTGTTCGCTGCAGCAGCGCAGAAGTAGCGCTGCTTTCAGCTACTACTGCAGCATCAAAATTTATGCTGAGCGTATAATTTCGTTGGTACAGAGTATGCTTTAGTCGGGCTTGACCGACTTTCTTTCTTGTTTAAGATATCGAGCTCAGGGTTTGCTGTCAATATCTACAATCTCACAAATTTCGGTCGGTTAATAAGTAGCAGAGTTAAAAATATGTTGCATACTTATTGTTGCATATAATTGTTATGAGTAACGAGTATTCCGAAGTCGGGCAGGGCCGACTTTAACTTACGCTCTCGTTTCTCTGAGGTCTAAAGTCAAAATCTAAGTTCATCTCACACATATAATGTAATTAATACTTGCTTTGGGGCCGATTTCACAAAATGTGCTTGGTAATTTGTAGAAAATAATAAATTATAGCTCTTGCACCAGAGCTTCATAATCTCAAGTAGAGTGTGCCAAATTAAGTTCTATCTTTTTTTTTTTACAACGGTAAACATGTTTGCAAATTATTTTAATTATTATATATATCAACATTCGTATATTGTTTGTTTTTGCAATAAACAACTACAGCAACAGCTGCTCCCCTTGGGGCGTACACTGTCTTTGTTATTGTTAATCATTGCACTTACAATAATAACAACAACAGAACAACAACTGAGCAACAAACCCGGCGAATTGACGCTTACTTGGGGGCACTTATTAGAGTAGGCGAGGGAGGTGTGTGTGTGTGTGTGCAGCTCCCCGTCCAGCCACCATCAGGCCGGCCGGTCTCATTCAGTCGAGCGTTGAAAATTAGCACTGACGCAACACATTCGCCGCGTAAATTGACATTTACGCGATAATTACGCGCCTATTATATTTATTACCTGTTTTTTTCCGCATTTAATTCTTTTCTTTTCCATGTTGATTATATTTTTTGCTTCTGGCTGCAGTAAACAATTTTCATATTATTTTCTTTAGGTGGAAGGTATACCAGTTTTTTGTAACTGGTTTGTAACGCACAATATTTATAATGATATTGTTGCTGTCAAGTTTTCAAGCATTTGAAACAGAAATCTTTGAAAGTTGCACATAAATTTGCTTGGTGAATATTTACGGAGAACAATTTGTGTATGGAAAAATCGATTAATTTATTATTGAGTTGACAAACAAATATAGACGAAAGGAACTTTTACGTTTCAGTACTACATTTTTCAGAGCTGAATTCAGACCTGAGCAGTGAGAATACCTAAATTTATGCATAAAACATTGGAGCTAACCCGGGCTGCAAACTCATACATTGGTTCGAACCTTGGTTCAGTCCTTGCTGGACACAATATTATTATAAAACATAGCAATCAATTTATTTAGATACTAAAAATTACTAAATATTAGAAGTTATTATAATCATATGTGTTCTTATAATCCCATTCGACCTTAAATCTACTCAAATCGTATAGCAATTGGATTGTTTTTGGGTCGAAAACGGTGTGTGGAACCCAATGAAATATTGAGTATTAGAAATGGTAGTTTTTGCCATGTGAATCATTGGAAAGCTTTGGAGTCAAGGATCCTAAAAAACACAGGCTACTATTGATGGGGATATTGTAAGTAGTTCTGAATGCTATTCCAGGATTTGTATACCCTTGCAAAGGTTATTTTAGTTTGCAAAGCATAAAAATATTCATTTCCGACCCCATAAATTACATATATTCTTGATAAGGGTGACGAGCTGAGTCGATTGAGTTTTTTCCGTCCGTCTGTCTGTCTGTTTCTACACGAAATATTTTCTCAGTTTTAAAGCACTCGAGCTGAAATTTTGCACAGAGTCTTCTTTTTGCTACACGCTTCTAATATGTCGGAGTCGACCAGATCGGATGACTATATCTCATAGCTCCCATAGAAACAATCGGTCGGAAAACTAGTTTAAGTATGGAAAACCTTTTTTCTTTTCAATGGAAACGTCTCCAAACTTTGTATTCATACGAATTCTATGCTTTTTTATAAGTCTGCCAAGTTTGATCAAAATCGGACAACTATATGGTATTGCTGTCATACAAAAGATGGGTCTGAAAAACAGTCTTATTTAGAAAAACTTGTTTGTTTTAAATGGTAGCATGCTGAAAATTTGTATTTACTTTTACCTAATTCTACAATTTTTTTTCCAAATCGGATGACTATATCAAATCGGTCGGAAAATGGGTTGTTGTGGGAAAAAAAATTATTTTTGAAAATATTTGCACTTGCAAAAATAAAAAAACTTCTCGTTTTCAACCAAATAACAGTTGGAATGGCTAGACAGTAGATCAAATGTTGTGCTGTCCACAATTTTTGTTGAACCGTACCAATATTTTAGGTTTGGAACAGGTTCGGGCTTAGCTTTGAACTCTAAAGATGCTCGGTTCAAGCTTCGGTTTTCTTCGGAATCCGGGAATAAAAGCAGGGTAATCCCGGAGCAGGCCTGTTTTACGGGATTAAAAAAAAAAGTGGAAGAATTGATTTCAGATTGATTTTTTGTTTGAGTTTAGTAAAATAAAATTCGCGTTCGAACCGGTTCGGCTCAAAACTAGCAATATTATAGCTTTTAGTATGGCAAAAGAGCGCTAGCGTCGACGGTTTTAGCCTGATTTCAGGCATGTTTCAGTACCACCGATTATACTCATCCATGAACTTAGCACTGAAATCAACTAGGGTTCATTTTATGGCTGAAACTCATATGAAGTAAGCAAGGAAATCAGTACCAAACAATTCATTTCACTAACTGAGGAATTGTTAGTTTAGTTTTTATACTCTGTACCGAAGGTACATAGAAGGAAGCATCTCCGACCCCATAAAGTATATATATTCTTGATCAGCATCAACAGCCGAGTCGATATAGCCATGTCCGTCTGTCCATCCGTCTGTCTGTCTGTCCGTATGAACTGAACTCAGAGATTGTAAGAGATAGAGGTTTGACATGTATGGGACATATGCTTCTTATGTCTGCAGGCAGATCAAGTTTATTTTCAATTTTGGCCACGCCCCCTCCCGCCCCCGCAATTTAGAAAAAACGTCATATCTCCCACAGTTTTGAAGATAGATGGCTTCTTCCTTCTGGACATATTTAGTTATTAGGATAACTTATCGATCCGCCAAAGGAATGAAGAAGATCGGATGAACGGTTTTCGAGTTATGATCAAAAAATGTTTCTTATGAAAACAGCTGTAAAAAAAGACTAACGGGCCTGTTCCCGTTTCCGATTTCGATCAATTGGAAACTCTTCCCTTTTCGAAAAGCCGATTGTTTGACTCGGCTTTTATCTTACAATTTCGAATCCTCTCCAAAGAACAGTTACCCGATTTCTCTTATCAATTCTTGGATATCAGATCTCTTGCCTCTTCCGATCGATCGAATTCGTAAACGAGAACAGACCTCTGATAGTTTTCTCAAAAAGAAAAAAACTAACTGGCAAGTGTATAAAAATGTCGGTGCAACCCGTCGCCGCACAATTCCGCAATATTCTTTTATTCTACGTATTGTGTCTTGCCTGCAGACAGCTTTGTCTGTCATTCAATTAAATTGCAGTTCCATGTAATGTTTCCAATGGCTACCAGGGGAGCGGAAAAACCTTGGAGTGTGAATGCCACCACCAAGATGTGATGTACACCAACCAACCAACACGCCGGGACTAAAGAAGTTGTCCATTTATATCCCCATCTTGCTGGATCTTTAGTTGTTATGTCACGTGGCGGCATATGAATATATAATATTTTTCCACACATCATTTTTTGTGTACACTTGCAATGAATGGAAAACAAGTTGAGTGGCGTCGTTTTGTTTACCCACCCCCACCCCCCCCCTACAACTATCTGGCAGCGGGGCGAGCACGCACTAGCCGGAGTTAAACTGGGCGAAGGTATGTAAATTAATAAAAAATCAAAATAAAACAAAAACAAAATTCCGAACAACAAAAGCGCGAGCACCACACACCACACCACGTAAGCGAGAAAAGCACATTTGTTGTTGATTAGGCTGATGGCGGCCGGGTGACTTCAGGTGGGGGCGGGGGGGGGCGCGAGATATTACGCCGTATTACGAGTGGACGGCCGCGCGTGGCAAATGATGAAGCGGTGGTGTGGGGGAGGGGTTTGGAGATGGGACTGTGCAAGGTGAGCGAGTTGATTTCGGTTGTTATCATTACACGCGTTTGAATGAAGGAGTGTGTGTGTGTGTGTGGCAGTCATATCTAAGACGTAGGCCACACACACACACACACAGACAAGAGAGCGGGGTTACAGCTTATACAAAATCAACACTTCCGCATTCGCATACGAGTTCGAATTCAATGAAACAACAGCAACAACAACACTGGACGCGAACGTGGTCGGGAGCTGGGTGAGATAAACGGGAACACAGCCGCCGGCACACATCTCTGCGCTCCACAGGGTGTCTCTCAGTGTGGAAAAAGCGTACATTGTAATTAATTAAATTAAACTGGCGCACCGACTCGACGCGTTGAACTCAATTGAATTTTATTTGAATTTTATTACACGATTGCGACGACGATGTTGACTTTGGCTCTTGACGCATTGCAGTTTCCCTGCTTTGGTTTTTAGTTTTTCCAGCTGTTTCTGTTGATTCCAACTGGGCGCGTTAACAACGCAATTGAGTGGCCCAAGAGCAGCTCTGCAACCCCCCAAACCCCCTCAGTTTTTGGTGCCGGGTATGACGCGCCATATATTTTTGTTTCCCCGTTCTGCTTTCCTTTTTGCTTTTCTGATTATTATTATTGTTGTTATTGTTTTTTATTATCAATTGAGAACGTGGCCGGCATTCTGTTTCTGTTGTTGTTGTTGTTGTTGTTGATGTTGCTGCTTTTGCACACTTAACTAATAGTTATGACTGGGAAGCGCGAAACTTATCAATTGAAATTGAAATGAAATACGCAGCAAACGGCAGACAATTGGTAGCGACGAACTGCAAATGCTCTATGGAACGGAATATATACATATATAAACGACTTACAGCGACGTAGGCCGTCGCGACGTCTGAGTGTTTAGTAATTGAAAATTTGAATTATTTTGCAATCAGTGGAAACATAGAAAAAAAATGTGTCTGGGCTAGTGGAACTGTTTATGTAAGCCTATGCTAAACAGCTGGGTGCAGCCAGTCTGGGGGCTAAGATAAGCCAAATGCCGGCAGTCGCCGGCTGTCCGTGACTTGTCGTCTTGTTCCGCTAATTTGTCGACGCTTATAAATTATTGATATAGACTCTCCTGGCCTCCAATATTTATGCAAAGTGTATGCGCTCACGAAAACCGGGCAGAACCGGCAATCGCATCATTATTAGATTTGGTTTGGTCTCTCGCTACTCACTTGTGCTGTGGCGTCAGCGTCAATGGCACCTCAATACTGTGTGTGTTCCGGCGACGATCGCCACCCATGTCGGCCAGGCGAGCAAAGTCTGTGTTACGATCCTGATCGGCCAGACGTGCTGAGCGTCGCGATTCCAGCAGTCGCACTTCCTCCAAACGCTTCTTCAGCTCAATCGGTTCCTGCAAATGGAGATGAGAGTGTTTTTGTGGTTAGTTGTAATCTTGGCAATCGTAGCGTATACTTGATTTATTTTTAGTTTCGATTAATTTGAAGTTAAAGTAGTAGAGGATATACGAAATTGGTTTTCGGATGTTTCGTAGGATCTTAGGACATTGAAGAGGACATAAAAACAACACTCGAGAAAAAAATAGAGAAATTCAGACATAAAAACAACACTCGAGGAAAAAATAAAGAAATTCGTACTTGAATCAAGTACTAATTAATGTCAGAAGTTCGATAAGAATGATAGTTCTTGATCCAAGAGCCAAATTCTTGATTCAAGTATGAAATTTTATTTCCCATTTTCTTGATCCAAGAACTTTATTTCTTGACTCAAGTACAAAACATTCTCAAATCAAGTATACAAATTCTTGAATCATGTGCTAAACATATTCAAATTGAAGATTGCTCATTCTTGTATCAAGAGCATACTGCATTGTCAACTACCCAGAGTGTTCTTAATAGTATCAAAGATATATAGATATTTATAGATGACAAATGTTAGCTACCAGGAACAATCGTTATTTGACTCCACATGCGTCATCTATAATATCTAAAAAGCCTTTGCTAGTATTGCTAATACTGCTCCCAAACACCCATTTCGTGCCCACCACTGATGTGTAGGTTAGGAAAGGTAATAAATTGAAAAATGTATATTTTCTATAAGTAACTTTGCAAATTCAACAACGCTTTTATTTGTTGTAATTTATGGTCGCAACTCCTAATCGCTATAGCATATGAAGAACTGAAGAAGAGAGAGCAGCTTCTTAAAACTGAAAAGAATATGCTGAAAACAACCTTCTGGCAGAGCAATATGGTGCTGAGGCAACTCATTAATTCTTGATTTATGACCACAAAAGTTTCCTACAATGATGGAGTAGGGAAACTCTGAAAAGAAACTAGCTAATTGTCCTGATTGACATGGTTGTGTAAATTTAAAATAGATCGGTCCGGAAATTACAGAAATATGTACTTCAGCCGATTCTGGGCTCGCCGATTCGAATAGTATGTGTAAATGACAAAAGTGACTTCGGATAGTTGAAGCGAATATTCTAACATTTTTTTTATATATTTGAATGTTTGTATATTATAATACATTTATATTCGTTCGTTTTTGTATATGTTTTATTTTTTTTTATATCCCGAAAAACAGGATCACTTGAAGCCTGCTCCGGGATTACTCTGTTTTCAATTCAGATTTCTGATTTTTGTTTTTCTGTGTACATAATTGTATAAACAATTTGAGTCGTTCGACTGTAACTTGACGTAATTTCAACTTTCGCACAGAATTATAAAATTCACTGCTCAAGTAGTTGTCAAAGTAAAGTTTCTAACTCAAATTTTCTTCCAAAAATGTTGCAACTAGCTTTAACTTTACTTTTTGTAACTGCCCAAAGATGAAAAAAAAGTTTTACCTAAAGTCAAAAACTGGCAGCTGAATGTCAAGATATATGCCCTTGAAAGTATGCTATGTTAAATTATTTTGCAACATGTTTGATTAAAAGTTACTTTCTTTTTCCAATTGTTTGAGTCTTTGCACTGTAAAACTTTTAAAAGCCCAGTTTATATTCATATTTTATTTAAAGAAATGAAAGATTGCATATTTTCAAGGGCATTTATACTGATTTCTTTGATTGTTGTTATTTTTGAGGGTTATATATGATATGATTTGCCACACAAGTGATCCCAGAATTAATAACCAAAGATATTGATTCGATTTTTCAAAGTTTTTAATGTTTTTTTACTTTTACATGTATTTATTTTATAATTATAATATTTATTTATGAACCAAGAGAACACTAAACGAAAATGTCTTAAATTGTTTTCGGATTACTAAAATATTTTCGCATTAAATTTTTTAATTTTTAGAAAATTCTTCATTTGTTAAAATTTAAATTCAAAAAACATTCATGACTCACATTTGATTTGGAAATGTTAAATGCATTTTTACTAAGAAAAAATAGTGCACAAATTAAGATAGAAATCGTCACGCAAGTTTAGTCCATAGAACACAATGTTTAACTCAATTGCATACACTTTTCCCAGAAGTTGCACAATTTTGCAGCTTTAAAGTTCGATAATGACTTGACAATTAAGTGCATTCCCATTTCAAGGGCAAATTAACAACAATCGCTTCGCTTTTTTTTTGTTTTTTTTTTTGTTTTTCTTTTGTCGTTTTATAGACATCTTAGGGCAAACGAGTCGGTTAAATAAGCATATGCATAATGTAGTAAACTCGCGTGGGTGTTAATTGACAAACTGAGGAGCTCTGCAGGCGACCTTGAATGTTGCTAACATCGCGAAGGCTTAATGAGGTCACTTGGTTACATGGCACGCCCTAACCTGAATAAGTAGGCACACAGTGGCCCCTTCCCCCCCCACCACCATCCCGTCTGTTTGTTTGGCTTTGTACTTATGTATATGTATATATTAATAGCCCAGCACATCTTTACATAATCACCTTTTGCATTGGGACAGCTCAACAAATGGGCAACCTTCACAATTTCACAAAGATTTTCTCTACACAAATTCTTTCCGTTGCAGTTTTTGTTGTTTTTTGTTGTTGTTGTTATTAAAACAATTCTTAGCAATTGTTTGTGACACTTATTGGGCCAAACATCTGCACTTAGTTAGATTAATTATAAACTTTTTGTTGGAGAGACAGCTAAACTGTATTTAATTTGTCACACACAACATTTTGTCGGCTTTTGGCAATTTGTTGAATGTGCGTTAATTGGGCACAAAACGCCGGCCGGCAGTCGAGCGAAATGCGTCAGCGGGGCGGCGACGTATCTAACGGATACAACACGCACTCACACACACACACCAACACTCACACACACGCGCGCGTACTTTGCTTTCGTCAAGAAACTGTAGTCGTCGTCGTGTTGTTGTTGTGTGTTTATTTTTAATTATTCAAATTTTATTCCCACCGCAAATTTGGGCCAGTAGGCCTGGTTTGTAAATTTTTTGGAATTTCTTATTTGTTTATGACCGCAGAACCGCACTTCTCACTTGCACTTTTCCCATGGAGCGCGCTCTAAGCTCTGCTCTCTGCTGAATATGGGGGGTGGGTGGTTGGTGGGGCAGGCGCTTGCTCTTTCGGTTGGTTGGTTCTTTTTTTTTTATAAGCGATTTCGCGGATTCAAATGGTGTTGCTCAGGCTGGTTTCTGCTGCTGCTGCTGGTGGACTGTGCGAGACGTTCGCGCGCGCTTTCAAGAATGATTCTGTGCTGCGCTTGCTGGTCGCTGCCGGGCCGCGTTCGATTCGGTTTTTGCCTCGGCCGGCCTCGTTCGGCTTCGTGATGGCCGCTCTCTCGCACTCTTAGCGGCGTTTGCGCTCTCCATTTGCAATTTTCCGGTTACACACGGACACACACAGTGACAGCGCTGGGACGTTTGTTTTTGTTTCTACGCTTTGTGCTGGCCTTTCGCATGCTTTTGCCGACTTTGTTTATGTGCCTCCCTCCCGCTATTTCTCAGCACCGACTGCGCCGTCGCGCTCTTTCACTCAAACTCAAACGCTGGCTTTACGTAACTCAAAGTGGATCTCGAGAGATGTTGAGCCGCAGGTAGGTGGAGAGGTAGCCGCCGTTACCTGTCGCCCGTCGGCCACCGCGCCCACCACCGATCGTGCCATTGCGTTTGATTTAAGAGCAATTAACATTGACTTAAGAGAAATATTTGTGTGCTTTATGACGCGGCGGCCTGCTGACGCTGACGCTGGGATGACGAAACGACCAAGTTGGCTGCTTAATTTCTGATTCTGGTTTTTGCCGTTCGACTTTAAGCTGAGCTCACGCTGGGACTTTTACGCCTCGTCGCGACGGGGGGATTTTCTTTTGGTTTAATGTCGTCGTGTTTATGACGAATGTTTTGATGGAACGATGATTCCTGTTATCAGGTTAGCCGCATCAACCACTTCTGAGTGTTGGGGGGGAAAAAAGGTCATGCTAACCCCAACCTAAATTTTGTCTTGTTGATAAAGCAATTTTTTGTTTTTGTTTTAAATTGTTGTCTGATAATGAGTTGTTTTTGCGGCAAGATAGCGGGGCTTATCAGACTCCGTTCTAAAGAACAATAGTGGCCACAAACCGCACCCGAAAAGTGCTCAACTGCAGCAGTCGGGTCTGGGAATACCACCCAAAAGTCATGTGTGAGCGAGCGCCCGGGCTGATAAGTGTACCAGATAAGCCACGGTTCGACCACAAGCGATACGACGACCGTGGGCTCGTTTAGGCCAGGGGGCAGCAGACCACCAGCTCAGCAGTTTCTGCTATCTGTCAGATAAATAATAATAATACTGCGGCAGTGGTGGCGCATGCTCAAAATTTGTCACTTTCAACATCTTCCTGTTCAGATGATCGTGCTGCGATTCCCCCCCCGACTCGAGCTGCCACGGCTTTATTTTGAAATGCGTAAACGCGTGCCGGAAACCTGAGGCGCATGCGAAAACAGAAAGCAACAAATGAGCTCAACATTTTGCATATTGAGGGCGAGGGGAGGGCAACAATTGAGTACTTTGCTGCACGAGGAGAGGGTCGGAATGCGAATTAGGGTCGACAGTTAGCGCAGATTTTGCATACTTGATATGCAAAATGGGAAACGATTTAAATGATGATTTAATAAATGTTGTTCTTTTTCCCATTTTCTGGATATAATGTCTACTATATAAGTATATTAAGTCGGCACTAACCGTGTGATTAGATCCCGACATCGGGGCTATCAAATCAAGCACAAAAAAATTGATTTGGATTGAAATTTAAAAAAAAAAAGTCATACTAGATCCGAAATATCCAAGATCAAGTCAATCCTATATGTACTTGGAATGAGAACAACCGGAGTTGACCGACTTCAGAAAACGTTAAGGATTGATTTAATCTCGAATACTCTTTCCTTTGCTCAAAAAATTTATTTTCTTGTTGTTTGAAATTTGCCTTAATTTTTATTTTCAATTTTTCTTATTTTCTTGTTTTTAGACAGTTTTTTTCTTGAGCACAACCCCATTATTTAAACTTCAGAAAATTATTTATTAAATTTAGAAATTCGGTTTAGATTTTCTCAAACTTAGGGTTTTTAGATGTTTTCCAAAATGCTTTCTTAATTAAGGGAGAAATTGACTTTGAAATTAACACAAAATCATATTGCAAGATCGCCGCTTTTAATTCTCAAGTTCAAATTCCCTGCTTTCGGAATACAAAAGAGGCAGATGAGTTCAAGTCCCAGACAAGGAAAATTTAAAAATAAAACAATGTTTCCTAATTTTTATGTGATTTTTAGGCGAATTTTAAACCGAACCGAACCGAACCGAAACGGCTCTTACCGTATATCGGACATTTATTTTACCCCTTAAGAAATAAAAGCTGAACCCGAACCAGTCCTAAATTTCGGTTACAATCTAAGACCACTTTGTGCTCTTTTTGGCATCATTTTGGAAGAATTTTTGGAACATCTCGAGATCATTTTGGAAACATTTTAATTTGATTTTTTTTTAACATTTCTTGCTAATTGTTGGAAACATTTGGTTATAGTGTCTGACTCTCTTCACGACCTTTATGATAATCAAACTTGTAAGTACTTGCCGACTTAGGGGCATTTTATGTTATTACATATCTTCAGACCCAACTCGACTCTATGCAACGAAACCTTCCTCATGCCAGCATTGCTATACCTGCTTGGGAATTTCAATGCTTTATCAGTGCAAAATACCAACACCAGAAGACAATGCCGCAATCGGTTTTCGTGACAAAATGGTTATGTTATCAAACAACTGTGTTTTTAGTGCGCCTTAGTCGTAGTGTATTTTCTTGGTACAACTTTGAAATTTCACAATAAACTGATTTCTGTATAAGATAAAATTTATATCGCTTAAATCGGAGTGCTTGTTATACAGCGTTTCAAACCTTAAAAAAAAGTCAAACCTGATCAGTTGAGTTGAGCACTGTACATACAAAAGAAAGGTAAAACAAAGAAAAATGCTTGTAAATACTGCATAACTTATATTCGCAATGTTTGACCTTTTCTGGCGCACGGAACACGCATGGAGCACGTATGTTCCCGCACGAAATGCTGTTCTTGCTGTCGATTACGTTGTGAAACACCACAAATAAGGGAAAAAACGATGCTTTCAGTGGGATTCGTATTAGCGACTTGACCGCTCTAAACAACGGTCTTAGCATCTCTACCTTTCCTATGGAAGTTCGTGTTGAGAACACTTGGGCTTAGATATTGTAGTTTGATGACTTTTGACTCTGTTTCGTTTCGCTTTCGAGACAATATTTGAATAAACATACAATCCACGACGGTGAAGATATATAGATATAGATAAAAATTTCAGAAGGGAGTTTCAAACAATTTCAATTTGCATCCAAAAAATATCCATTTGGAAGGGATATGTGCTTAAAATCATTCATAGGAGCTGCAAATTCATCCAAATTATGATCATATTTAATATTTTTCGAATGATTTTGAGCGCTATTAGATGATTAAAAGGATATTTAACACTTATCCATTCCAAATGGATACCGGAAATCATCCAATGAATAATAATTAATATAATTTTATTTCTCTGTGTATTTATTATTAAAATTCATATTTTCTCTGATAATGTAAAATTTAACAACAATTCTAGCTTTAGCACAAAAAAGAAAAGGAACCTACAGTTAAATGCCGAATCCAAGCGACGAAGTTTGAGAAGATTTTTTAGGGCTACACTCAAAAAAAAAAATCAATCCGAAACGGGATTAAAACGGTGTGATCCCGGATATTCTTGAGCTGATCCCGGAAAAAGATTGATTTTACTTCCAATTTTTTTTTTTATCCCGAAAAACAGGATTGCTTCAAGCATGCCCCGGGATCACCCCGTTTTTAATCCCGAATTCGGATTTTTGTTTGTTTCTGTGTAGTTACTTTAAAGCTGGCGCCAATAGCTAGTAAAGGTGTGCAGTTTTTGAAGAATTCAACTTTAGGAATTGAAATAGCGGCCCCTTACAGAGCATGCGTACACACACACACACTACCCGCTGCTCCACAATCGAACACAGTTTTACTGCATAGTTCAAGAAAAAATTGAGTACAGGAAATTGAGTGTCATGAGTGAACTTTGAACTAAGGACTCGACCGAATTAGGAAACTAAAAACTCAGGTTAGGAGTTCCGTCCATAGATTGGTTCTTGTTTGTAAAAAATGATACCAATTACTTTGATAATTCGCCCCATTACAGGCTTATCCCCTTATGCATCTTTCACAGCGTTCAATGTCCAAAATAAAATAAATGCCATATTCCTGTCAAATTAACCGCAGACCTCTCGCTGGCAGACACAAATTGTTTGCCAATGCATGCCTAATTTGTTTGCCTAGCCCAAAAGGTTCCACCTAATTGCCCATTACCCCCCAGCTCAGAGCTCAGACAGGCCTTTTTCCAATGACCAGCTGCCGCCAGATGACGAGGCTTCGGCAATGATCTCGGGCCAAGCATTTTCGCAAGAATACGCCAAAAAAAAAGATACAAAATAACAAGAGAGAGAGAGAGAGAGAGAAGTGGAGTTTGCCCACGTGCTGTGCTCGAGCAATTTGGGTTAATTGTCTGTGTGTGGATCAGCTCCCCATTGTTGGCTGACAAAGGTGGCCTAACGCCTTGGTTTTTGACACGCGCCAATAACAACAAAAACAAATACAAACAGCAACTGATCGGGTTATGCAATTATGTATGTGGCAGGCAGGCAGGGCAGGCTGACTCAGCCGGGTACACTCAGAGAAAAAAAAATGGAGAATTTCATACTTGGATCAAGAATTTTCGAGATCAATAGTAGAGCGAAATTCTTGATCCAGGTATGAATTTTTGATCCCGGTTTTCTTGATCCAAGAGCTTCAATACTTGATCCAAGTACGAATCATTCTCAAATCAAGCACAAGAGCTCTTGGATCAAGTGCTAAACATACTCGTTTTCAAGATTGCTTAATCTTAAATCAAGGGCAAACAGCATTGTCAAAAACCGAGAATGTTTTTCCTTATCACATTTAAGAGTAAGATCGTTTACTCTTAAATCAAGAGCTTCACAGATTCCAACCATACAACAATTCAATATCAATAGATTTTTCCATTTTGCTTAAGTTTATTTCATGGAAAACTAATTGTTGAGTAGCCGGCTTGAGGAATACACACCTCAAAGCAGCATCAGTCCTTCTGTGTCAACTATCAGTCGAACAGAGGTCTCTCCATGCCAGCAAAGCCATAACAGGTTGGGAATTCCAAAGCAAAATGAGTGCAAAAATCTATCACGCTTCCCCACACCCTCTCCCATATAATACAAAACGGTAAGAGCAGACTCAAAGGTATTCTCTCAAATGTGCTTGCTCTCTTCTCTCATTTTCTATACCTCACTTCCCTCGCCTAAAAGCACCAAGCTAAGAACGTATTTAGCTCGACTTCAAGAGCGAAATTCTTGAAAATTTAAGAACGAATAAATATTATTTCAAGAGCGTTTGTTCTTAAGTTATTCATTCTCTTCTTTTTTCTAGGTGTAGAACTGAACTTTGTCGAGTGGACCGATAATAAATTTCACATTCACAGGCGTCATTTGACGCCAGCGAAACCGAAAGTGCGGCCCGCTTTTGTTGTTCACTTTTCGGACATGTTTCGATCAGGCAGGCACCTTGCATCAACCGAATGACAAATTGTGTTTAGATTGCATCGCACTTAGCATATTTACTTGTGTGCCAAGTGAGTCAATGGGCGGAGGCAGATACTGCGGAAGTGTTTTGTAGTCCGTTTGAGTCATTCAACAAGTCACAGCAAATGGAATTCAATTTTGTGTTCAAATTGAAAGCCACTTAACCCATTTTGTGCATAATGCGAAACAGTTTGAACTGGCGACAGACAGCTGCCCGCTGCCTGCTGCCGGCACAGCGGAGTGAGAGAGTTGGCTCTGGGTGATGGTTTACTAGATCAGAGAGATGTGGCTGCCCATCGATTTGGGTTGGGCCTAATGAAGTCTTTAAAAGTCATTAATGTGCACATTGTGGGTCATTATATATATGCAGGGCGACTTGCCACACACTTGCTTCGATTCGCAACAGAAATGGCCCAAAGTCATCTGATATTTGGCCAGTTCTGCAGCTCGAAGTTGGTCTAGCAATAGGCTAACCTTTGTATTAACCAAAGCCAAAGACAAAGCCAAACCTTCAACTTTCCCTCCACCGCACTCCAAAAACTCACTTTGTGCTCGTTTCCAGTTTCTAAGTAGCACGTACGTAACCCAGCTAACGGTTAATTTGCTGGGGATTTGTGTGGATGCCACACCAGAGCGTAAGCATAAACATAACTGTAATTGCCAGCGGCATAATTGCGGCGTAATTGCAGCTGGAGAAGCGGAAAATGAAAGTGCAGCAAATAGAAAACGGCCAAAAACAAAATGTTGTATACACATTTTTATTATTTCTTGTCAGAGTGGCAAAAGGCAGCGGCGACCCAAAAAAAAAAACCTTTTAGATGCGTTACAATTTCTGTACAAAATTGTTTCCAAATGTTGCTTTCAATTTAGAAAGCCAGACGATATTCTTCGCACAATGAAAACGAATTTGATTTGGCGAGGTGGAGCAATCGCAGCCACAAGTGAAAGTAAAAACAAAAATCCAACCCGGCTTCCATGGGTATTATGAAACGCAAGTCAGTCAACCAGCTGGACGGGAGATGGTGGTGCTGGTGCTGGTGCTGGAGCTGGTGCTGGTGCGGAGGCAACTCATGCAAGCGCCGTGGCGCAGACGCTCTCAAAGATGTTTGGCAGGTGCGCGAAACTTTCAACAGTCAAACGGCATTGACTTCCAATTTGAAAAACTCAACTCAACTCAACTGATGACGGCTGATGATGTTGTTCGCACATTGGCCAAATGCTACAGACAGGGCCCGAGGCTAGAGCAGAGTGTGTGTGTGTGTGCATTAATGTCTAATTGCCAAATAAATTGCCACAGGGGGAGAAGGCAAAGAGCTGATGAATGTTCGAATTGATTGATCTTAAAAGAAATCGCTCTACTTAGGCCCCAACCTAAGACTAGGCTAAGACCTGAATCATAGCTGAATCAGCCCCAAAATGGAAGGGCTGGTCCTGAATTCATGACATCCTTTTTAGAGTTTCAGCCATGGATTGTACATTGACATGTTTTACTGCGTCATGACCTTAGATAATTTTAGGCATAATTTCAGTACTGAACTCGTGGGTGAGTTTCATGGGAAGTACTAAAACATGCTTGAATTCAGGCATTTAATTCAGTTATAGGAGAAAATCTCTCCTGTCTTAGATTGAATTAAGGTAAAGAAGTACCACAGATAATTGAAAATATTGTCTACTAGAGGAAAAATACGTATTGATGACAATTACACTTACAGTTTAACATGTTGTACAATTTTCGTTGTCATCCTAATATCGATCCGGCAACGCTAAATAAGTAGTGGGTCGAACGAAATGTATAAAAATTATCTTATCGAAATTAACAAAAAACACATTGGCGAGAGGAAAAGAATTCCTGTTTAATGTCGTCAGAGAACTGAACCGAACCGAACCGTTTTTCTTTAAGGGTTTCGGTTCGGTTCAGCAATTCTGAAAGGAAGACGGTTCGGTTTGCGGTTCGGTTCACTAGCTGGAATAAGCGGTTCGCTTCGGTTCAGAACCGGTTTGCATCCCTGGTTTAAAATCACAAGTCGGTAAGACCCGCATTTTTATACCCTTGCTGAGGGTATATTGAAATTGTCCAGATGTTTGTAACGCATAGAAAGAAGCATTTCCGACCAAATAAAGCATTCATATTCTTGATCAGCATGACAAGCTAAGTCGATATAGCCATGTCCGTCTGTTCGTCTGTCCGTCCGTCTGTTTCTATGCTATCTTCTCCATCAGTTTTAAAGCTATCTCCACCAAACTTTACACGAAGTCTTCTGGTACAAGTACGCTGCACATTTGTAGAAACCAACCGAATCGGATGACTATAACATATAGCTGCCATAGGAATAATCGGTCAAGAAACTAGTCTTAGTGAGAAAAACTTTTTTATTCTCAAAGAAAACGCCTCCACACTTTGTATATCTTAGTTTGCTATGCTTTTCCATAATTCCACTAAGTGTGGTCGAGATCGGACATCTATATAGTATAGCTGTCAAACAAAACTAATTTTCCTCTATTTTTTCAACCAAACCACCGATAGCTTCAAAACCGAGAGACTAGTTTGCGTAGAAACAGACAGACAGACGGACGGACAAAGCTCAATTGACTCAGCTCGTACCCTGATCAAGAATATATATAGTTTATGGGGTCGCAAATGAATATTTCTATGCGTTGTAAACTTCTGGGAAAAAGTATAATACCCTTTGCGAGGGTATAAAAATATGTATTTTATTGAGATCTTCCAGTGTTTCCCACACAGAGATAAAAAAGGATATTAAAAATAGTCGAAAGTTAACTTCGGTACTAACTTCAGTAACTAATTTGAAGCACATTTCCACTGAAAACAAACAAGATTTTCTCACTTAAACTACTTTTCTGACTCCAGTTTTCTATGAGAGTTATACTATATAGATGTACGATCTCGACCAAACTTAGTGGAATCATGGGAGAGCATTACAAACTTAGGAATACAAAGTTTGGAGACTTTTTTTTTTAAATCAAACAAGTTTTTCTCACTAACACTAGATTTTCGATCGATCATTCCTATGGCAGGTATAACCTATAGTCATCCGATTTTGACACAACTTTAAAGAATTGTTTGAATTCTTATTAAATAAATATGTGCCGATTTTTAAGAGGTTTCCATTAAACACAAATAACTTTTTCTTACTAAGACTTTTTTTCTAACATTTTTCTAAAATAGATGTCCGATTTCGACCAAACTTGGTGGAATCATGGAGAATCATAGAACACTAGTAAAGGCGAAGTTAGGAGACGAATGCATTGGGAACAAAAAAGATTTTCTCACTAGAACTAGTTATCCGACGGATCGTTTCTATGTCAGCTATATGTTATAGTCATTCGATCTGGTCGGTTCCGACAAATGTGCAGCGTATTTTCATGAGAAAACTTCGTGCAAAGTTTGGTAGCGATAACTTTAAAACTAACGGAGGAGATAGCATAAAAAAAGACAGACATGGCTAAATCAACTCAGCTCGTCATGCTGATCAAGAATTTATATACTTTATGTGGTCGGAAATACTTTCTTCTATGCATTACAATTTGTAATTTACAAACATCTGGACAATTTTAATCTCTGCCAGGGTATACAAAATATCCATTGGATGATTTCTGGTAGCCATTTGATATATCTCTGTATAATTGAACGAAGCTAAAAATCATCCAAAAGATAAAAAAAATGATGATCATTTGGATAATTTTGAGTATATTTAAGAAATTTCCCTTCCAAATGGATCTTTCTTTTTTCTGTGCAAGCTAATAAAATACTTTAAATTTATATGCCATTTGGAAATAAAAATCTTTGTATTATTTACTTTATAACCTGAATTTTTCAACACTTACTCTTTTTTGATATCATCGTTCTATTGGACTACTTTTCGACATTTTGCACTTAATAATTACCACGAAAATTTGGTAAAATTAGGAAACGGAAACGGTATTATTTTGAAATAAGCAAGTTGATATTCTAAAATTATTTTACTTTGAGTTTTCTTAGCTTGTCAAAAGTGTTTTAGGAAAATTTTCTAGTCAAAATAAGTCGTTGGTGATTAGTCCATAAGTTCTAAAAGCTTGATGATGCATAACCATATGTGTTTGTAGTTAAACTAAAAGCACCATGGTCTATTAACAAGTTAATTTGGTTATATTTCTTAATTGGCGAATAAGAATTCGAAGAGTATTCTAAACTTATGGAATAAGTTCTTCAACTTCAAGGGTCAAACATCAGTTTGTGAATCACTTCTGAGTTCAAAAGAGGCCTCAAAATTAGATCGGAGAGCTACCGTTTTGACTCCCCTCGTTCAAAGCTCGTGCCAAATCTGAAAGGTCTACCGCCCAGATGCCAGTTTTAACCCAAATGCTAAAGGCAAGTCGTTTAGTTATTTGCCTGCAACTTGGCATCAGCAAGTACCGCTACTTTTGAGCCACTGTCTTGCCAACTCCTCCCGCATTTTAATGCGCCCCTCACGGCTACCTGCTGATTTCCAAACATTAACTTAATTTTTTCTCATTTGTTTCCACAGGTTTCTTTTTTTGTTGTTGTATTTTTTCTCTGCTGCTGCCACTGAAATTAATTATGCGTTTGCGCTCAATTTGTAGCCCAAGTAATTTTCCGTCACTGCACGGTGGAGGCAGGTGAAAGATTTGCGGGTGGCTCCGCCCCCTCCCCACCACTCGACTCGACGCGCGACTCGTCTTGGCGTGAAGCGAACTGAAGTGGCATCGTCGGCAGTTTCACAATGGCCCCGGGGGCACTTTTGCAATATCCCCATGCCCCTGTTCCTGCTCCGATTATGTTGGTAACCATGGATTGCACTTCTTTTAGTCATGTTAGCTTAATGTGGGCCCAGACCAGGTGGCATTCTTTGCTCAGCTCAGCAATATAGATTTTAATTAGGCGATTGCCTGTCGATCTAAATAAATGACTGTAAAACATATTTTGACTCTAACTATGGCTTATGGTTTCTTTTGGTGAAAGTATCGAACAAATAGATAATGTGATTAGTAGGTTATGAAACGCATTTTCAATTAAAGCATAAATTAACAATAAGGTGCACTCACTTTGTAATCAAAGAAAGCCCAAAGAAAGCAGTGTTAAAACATAAGTTTCGTTTTATGCGAAAAGTTAGCTCATCTTCGCTTATACAACAAAATATTAATTGGTTTCTTAGGCAACTTTCGTAGAGTTTAAAAAACCTTTCACTTTTGTTGGGGGGCTACAGCAAGAGAAGGTGCTAATTGCTAATCACAGATTAACATAATCTTAAAAATCTATTTTAATCTGAAGGAGCTGAGAGTTGCACAAATCTTAAGGAGCGAGTCTTGTGTCTTGTACACTCAGAAAAAAAAACCAAGAAATTTGTACTTGAATTAAGTACAAGCGGTGTCAATAGTAAGGTAAGTACGAAAATACTGGATTTAAGTACAAAATTCTTATATCAAGTACGATTTTTCAATCCCCAAATACTTGATTTTAGACTGTTTTGGGATATATTAAGTATGTTTGGAATTACTAAAATATATTTAATCATTCTCATTCTCACTTAAGCCAAGCCCGATTATGTCTCAAAATAAGTACAAAACATTCGTTCTTAAAGTGCAGTAATTTCTAATGCCAGCCCAAAAACATTCTAGCAAGAAAGTAAGAGTATTTCAAACCATTACAAAATTAGCTATTCCCACTTTGTTCTTGAACGAGGTCTCTGTATTAAACCACAGAAATATCCAAGACCCATAACCAAAGAGCAAGTTAGCTCAGAAATTTACCATCTTCTCCATTACAAAAGTGCTAAAGCCAGTTGGGAATTTTAAGAACAGACTCGCTTAAAAATAATTTATATTTTATAATGCGCACTTTGTGGAGCTAGGATAATGAGTCTATTTTGTACTCAATCTTACATATTATGTACTTGAACTAAGAACTCGATTTTCTAGCATTTTTCATCTTACTGTGAGTACAAAACGTTCTTGATTCAAGAAGGTTTGTTCTCACTTCAATAATATTACCAGTCATATTTCAAGCTTAGAATGTTTCGAACTTAATTTAAGTAATTTCAAGTACAAAACGGCTTAAATTCTATCCCGTTTGATCTTGAACGCCGGTAGCCTTTTTTTTCTAAGTGTACACTTTGGTGAGGCCTCAAACATAATACGGCAAGGTTATATACAAATTTTAAATAAAATTATTAGAGATAATGGTACATTTTATAGAGAAGTTTTCGAAACAAGTGATGGGAAAATTCGATTAAAGCACATAGGGATGTTTCCTAATCTACTACATAGAGCTATCTGTCACATAAACCCACAAATAGCAGAGCAAAATCGGAGTTTATCTAACACAAAGCAGCTATGTAGAAGATGAGAAATCGGCCCTTAGGGCCGTTTTCTAATCTGCTACATATAAACCTACAAATATCAGTGCAAAATCTAAGCTTTTCTGTGGTTCGTGGAGACCTAAGCCAAGTACATGTCCATAGGGTATAAAAACAATTTTAAACTAGTTGCAGTTTACTATGTGGTTTAAATTAATTTCATAATATAGAAATTGTCCATCTATGTAGCAAGCTTGAGGAACACACAATGCCACAAAGCAGCATCAGGCTTTGCCTGCCAACGGTCCGTCCAACAGTCGCCTCTCCATGCCTGCAATGCCATAACTGCTTGGGAATTTCAAAGCATTTTGTGTGCAAGAACCGAAGGCGCTCCCGCTTAAGAGAAGCAATAGCGCTCTCTGATGTGCTTGCTCTCCGCTCTCAGTTTCTTTAACTCACTCCCCTCACCGAAAAGCATTAAACTGTGAAAGAAACTAACTCGATTTTAAGAACACATTTCTTAAGAATTCAAGATCGTTTCCTGGGAGTACTGGGCTTTCTAGATTTTTTTTATGTAGGTTTTTGACAATAGTTAAAGTTTATTGCAGTTAAAAGCAGTCCCTTTCGCCACAAAAACTTTACTTAACTTTACTTTCATTTTGCAATTAGTTTTCGAGCAGCTCTTCAAACATTGCTCATACCCGCTCATACAATAACCCAAGTTGTCCCAGTTAAACTTTTTAAATTACTTTTCCCCCCATTCAATTTCCTCTCAATTTGTGTTTTGTGTTTTTCAATTAAAAATCTCCACTGCACCATTGCATTGGTTATGTGTTCCCCAGGTGCCAAAGTATCTATTAGATGCCGTTAACTGTAACTGCAGTCGCTTTATTCGCTGCCAACACGCAGCTAGGCAAATGCGCTTGTCAGCGCCGTCGCTTACAATTCAAAATTGGCTCCCGGCTTTTCATATATGATGATGTGTAATTACGGGCAGGCGACAGGCGCAGGAAACGGCAAATTAGAAGGAAAGCCAGCAAGTCGGTTGCATTATCCTGCGGGCAGGCTTTGGCCGAGCGCGCCGGTTTAACACGCGAATTGTTTTTTTTTTTTTCGGCAGTCGCGTCACTCGGAAATTGTCCTGATGTGTTTTTCATTGGAATGGAGCCATAAAACTTAATGATTTTCGAATTAGCTGCTGATAAGCCGCTAAGTGTGTACTCAGCAAAAAATGAATTGAAAAAAGAACCACGACAAATGTCAGTTGGCTTGGCTTTGGCCAACTTTTTATGCGCCACGGAGAATAGACATGTTATTATCTTTGCCACAAGATGGAGAGCTTGTTTGCCGTCTTGGGAGCCGCAACTGGGCCATGCAATTATGCTCAAGAGAACTGTGCCAAGGCGGCCAGTAAAACGCACTCGGAAAAATACGCCAACATAATAATTATTTTGCCTCACTTTTGACATTTCGCTACGTCTGTCCGCCTCGCGTCGATCTATCTGGGCAATTGTATCTCTGGCCGGAGAACAATGAGACATAACACTAAATTAGCATTAACCCGGAAACCCGAGTGGACACGCTGCTGAGTCGGCGGAGGGTCTCGATGTTGACTCACGCCTGTTTGCAGGTGCGGCCTCCTGTCCCACTTGGGAGTTGGCAAATTAACTTGTTTGCCGTACGATTAGAGGCGGAAATTTATGGTTTATATGATTTGGTCAGCCAGCCGATAAGTGGGTCAGCCATATGTCGAGGTGATTTTCCAGCATTCTTTTGCCATCGATCTGGCCAACGGAAAGTGAAAACATGCTTAGAGCTGGCCGACTGGCCGACTGGCTGGCCTTAATTATGATTTGGGCCATTCATTCGGCAGCGGACCAAGTGGTTTGTTATGTCTTTTTGGATATTTGGCATGCCAAACGAGTTGGAAAGTGCGAATTCTTGCACGTCGCGGAATTAGCATACATAAGCCACGAAAATAGGAAGCAAAAACCCGCAGCGAATAACACATATCCTGACCTCACTGTAAATATTTGTGATAGTTTCATTTGTTTTTTTTTTTTTAACAATATGCCAAGCAAATAAATGCAAATAATCATAAACGAGTTGGGCAAACAAAATAAGGCAACAAAATATTGCAAAACAACAACCGAACCGCCTCTGTGTGGTGGTGGTGGTGGTGCTGGTGGTACGAGTAAGCGAGTATCTGTATCTCAGTTTTAGCTTCACACTAGTTTCACACTTTCGAGTGGCTACGGCCACGAGATATGCTTGAGTAAGTATCTGCTCTGGCAAAGCAAAATAGAAATATATATATATATATATATAAACATCTATAGATGTATGTCTACATGTGTGTGGAACATAGATAGCTCGTTGTAAGTGTGTGTGTAGCATTGCAGGCGGCAATAGACAAACAGCTGCTGATGTGCTACGCCAAGAATGATTGGCATTTCTTGTTGTTGGTTTTACTGTGTAGTCCCCCCCCCCCCCGTTGCCATGTCAAAGATATTTGCACTCTTTGAAATTACAAAGATGCAACGATGGAAGCACGTTAACGCACTGTGGACGATCGTCGGTCAGTTATTCGTATGTGGGCAGTTTGATGAGTCTGGGGACAGAGCGAGTAACAATTAGAAGTTGGCGAATCATATGGTTAATTGGTTCAAAGAGACTAACACAACATGATTCCAGGCTCTTCATCGTTTTTGGAGTCGGTGAAGAGTTAGAGCTGAATCAGAATTTTTAAGTATCTTAACAAGTATGAAGATAATCATACCTCATAGTGAAACCTAAACCAATTGGGAATTTTATGAACAGGCTAGCACAAAAATGAATCAAATTTTGGAGCTAAAATTGTACCCGATCCTATACCTCCTTTACTCGACTTAAGAACGCACTTTGTTACATTGTTTATGGTTTCTGTGAGTACAAAATGTTATTGTCTCCAAGTAAAATTTTAATAAGTTTTTGGTCTTCTTTGGATTTAAGAATGCTTCGTGGTACATTTAAGTGCAGCAGTGATCAATATAAAGTTTTATATCGCTAGTTTGCCGTTGGTTAAGAATATACAATGGTCAGGGTATTTATGGAATAGGAGTGCGTGGGGAAGCTATCGAGCTGAGAGCGCAATCGATTTTTGCACTCATGTTTCTTTGGAATTCTCAACCAGTTATGGCATTGCTGGCATGGAGAGACGGCTGTGCGACTGACAGTTAACAGGCAAAGACTGATGCTGTTTTGAGGTGTTGTGTATTCCTTGAGCCGGCTTCATGGGTAAACAATTAATTTCCGAAGAAATACTTTTAAACACAATGGAATCTGTGAAGCTCTTGATTTAAGAGGAAACGATTTTACTCTTAGTAGGCTTACTTTAATCTATTGTATTTAGTTATTACATTGTCATATCTAGAAGTTTGCTAGTCTTTGCTATCGATATAAATTCGGATTGTTATCGATAAGCTCTAGCGATTGCCAATAAACCCAAGCCGACTCAGCCCTGATCGAGCATCGAGCGAGAGTGAAAGCGTGTGTTTACGTTCTGCCCCAAGAGTCATACTATTAAGAACGTTCTCAGTTTTTAACAATACTGTACGCTCTTGATTAAAGAATGAGATATTTTCAATTTGAGTATGATTAGCAATTGAAACAAGAACTATTCTGCTTGATTTGAGAATGATTAGTACTAGGATCAAGTATTAAAGCTCTCGGGATAAAAAATTCACAATCTGATTAAGAAATTCACTCTTGGATCAAGAATTTTCATTCTTATCCAACTTCTCACAACGAAAATTCTTGATTCAAGTATGAAATTCTCTCATTTTTCTCTTGGTGTATGCTAACACTTACACAAATTTAAAATATGTTTGTATCATCAAATGAACTAAATTGAACTACTGTCAATGCTGTTTTGGTTCGGTTCAGATTTTTTCAAGGTACACATGTTACGATAGTTTCTATAGTTATTATCAATAATGGATGGGACGAAGATCGATATTCAAATGTATTGGAACTCAGGACCGCCACCCCTTGCTTCCTTACTTAAGCTTGTATGTTGTTTAATAGTTTTCTAATACAAGCCAAGATTTGTTACAGTTCACCCAGATAAATCTAGCATGCATTCACTTGTCTGAAATTGGCTTCAATTTACATATTTTTCTTCTTGAAAAAATTACAAAAAAAAAATACATCAATTCTCGTTCACGTTCTCAGCTTTGAAGTTGCAGTCCAATAATAATTTGACGGGCGGAAGAGTAAAGGAGCAGACGTGCCAGAAAAATGAGTAAAAAGTGAAAGTTAACAACACACAATTTCAAATGTGAAATGTAGGACGTCCAAGATGAATTTGGTCAATCTTATGAAATCATTCGAGCTTGAAGAAGTGCTAATTTATTTATATATTCGGTGAGAGATATGAAATTTGCACATTTAAGGTAAAAATTTAAACTGAAATCGAATGCTTATGATGCTTTCAATGAAAAAAATCTATTTTTCATGCTTGCAACCAAGAAGATCGGTTCGCAAAGTCAAATCTTTTCAGGTATTCTTTCATAAGGCAGACTTAATTTAAAACCATAAATTAAAATCTCCAAAATCTATGCTTGATTTCAAAATTTTTCATAATTTTTAATGCAAGAATATTCCATCTCAATATGAACGAGAAAGCTAAGCTAACTTCGTCTGTGCCGAAGTTTTAATACCCTTGCAAGTGCTCGCTTAAATAATTTAAAAAACTACTCTTTTTTCCCATTTGCCGACCGATTGTTCGTATGGGAGCTTTATGATATAGTCAACCGATTTGGCCAAACATTTGTAAAATTATGTTAAAGCATGTGAAACAAACAAATATAAAATTTCAGGATTCTACAATTAAAAACAACAAAATTTTTCTAACTAAGACTGTTTTTCAGACCCATCTTTTGTATGGCAGCTAAACCTTATAGTTGTCCGATTTTGATCAACCTTGGCAAAATTTAAAAAAAAACATAAAAAATTTATGAATACAAAGTTTGGAGACGTTTCCATTGAAAAGAAAAAAGTTTTTCTCACTAAAACTAGTTTTCCAAACGATTGTTCCTATGAAATATAGTCATCCGATCCGGTCGATTCCGACATATTAGTAGTGGGCAGTCAAAAAAAAGACTCTGTGCAAAATTTCAGCTCCTTAGCTTTAAAACTGAGAGACTAGTTCGCGTAGAAACAGGCAGTCCGGCGGACAGTTGGACGGACAAAGCTCAATCGACTCAGCTCGTCACCCTGATCAAGAATATATATGGTTTTTGGGGTCGGAAATGAATATTTCTATGCGTTGCAAACTTCTGGGCAAAATTATAATACCCTTTGCAAGGGTATAAAAATACTTGCTTCAAGCACGATCGTCTTATGCCAAAGTATCAAATGTATCAGTGATAATTGGGCGGCAGGGATTCCAAGTGTCACCATCGGCTTCTCGGTTCTGATATTTATTCAAATTTATATAATATATCCTTTTATAAATGGATTTCTAGAAAATCGTCACTGACTCATTCATTGCTCATTGATCCCTGCATTGTGTCAAATGCAACCAAAGAGATGTTAAACTGTTTTCTAACCACAATATCTTTTTGTAACTCCCACTGTGCGGCGGACAGCTTTGAAATGTTTTCAAATTGTTGGCAATTTTGTGCAAAGATATGGGGGGGGGGGGGGAAGGCGGTCACTTTGCTTTACTTAACTTTAATTAAGGAATTTCTTGAGCATTTTAACTTGACTTAGCTGCAAGTGGCAAAGGTTTCCAGTTGATGAAATAAAGAAACGCTTCGGGTTGCGTTTACCTGTTACAGAACCAGTTTAATGCATCAGAAATACGCACCTGCAATGAGAGAGGACAAACAGAATATTTAACAAAGGTTTCCAGAACAATGCAACCAAAAATAATCCTAAAGAAAAAAATATATTATATATAACTTAAAATTTTACATCATTTATTGTACTTCATTTTTGTTGTAATTATTTCAATGAGAGTGCAGTGCATTTTCCTTATTTAAGTGCCAGCTGGTGAGATGTGCTGTTGTTGTTGTTGTTGTTATTGCAGGCAAACACCTGTAAGCCACAAATCGTTGGCGTTTTCTTTTTGCCCACAACAACAGCAGCAATAACAGCAATAACAGCAACAACCATAAAGCAGTTGAATTGTTTAAGTTGTTGCATAAAACCAAGTGGTTCCCACTTTTCAGAGAGCGTGCATAGAAGAAACCGTTGTTGGCTTTTTGTGCAAAAAAAAAGTGAAAGTGCTGCTACAACAACAACAGCAACAACAACACACAGTAGCCAATAAGCAATAGCAATAAACCAGCTCCAAACTGCAAGACAAACAAAGCAGAAAATTATAAATTTCCACAGGTGAATGAATTTAAATTTTGCACAAACCAGCAAGTTATAAAATGTTGCAGCCATGGCTGGCACACCACAAAAAAAAAAAACACCAAGTTAAAAGTTCACCAAATGTTGCATGAGCGCGCACCTGTTTTGTTGCACTCACCTCGCATCTACAGTAAGTCAAGAAAGTGTTTTTACACATGAACAATTCTCACATTTTTAACTTGTTTTGTACAAAAAGAAGCTTTCTCTTAATGATGAAATTGTGTTTTTATTTTATTTGGATTGTTTATGGTTCTTAGAACTAGATGCAAAAAAAAAAAGTAGTCAAATCCATATAGTTTTAACATTTTAAGAATTATAAAACAATAAAAACCTCTATTACTTAGTGTCAAGAAAGTGTTTTTACAATGTGTAAAAACTCATATACTCTCAGCACAGGAGCTCAAATGATAAATAAAATATTGAATCTAGACAAGTTTGTCACGCTGAAACCGAATCTGCTTTGAGAAATAATATATATCGCTGATGGATTAGCTGTAAATTTTAAATTATAATGTTTTATATACAGGGTTGCCCATATTCGACGGACACATGTTCTTTTTTAAAAAATCAAAGAAAAAAATAAAAATTTGGCGGTTGGCAATCTTAATCATTTAATTTGTTCCAAGTAGATTTGTTTACATCAATTTTTGAATATGATATCTCTCAAATGGCCGCCTCTGGCGTTGATGGCGTATTGTGCCCTTTTTGCAGCATTTTCCATCGTTTTCGCCAACATTTCGGCCGGAATAGCGGCTATTTCTTCACGAATGTTGTCCTTGAGCTCTTCTACGGTCCTTGGCTTGTTAACGTAAACCTTTGACTTCAAAATCCCCACAAGAAGAAGTCAGACGGCGTCAAATCGGGCGAACGCGGTGGCCAGTCCAAATCACCACTTTTCGACATCAAACGGCCCGGAAACAATTTCTTCAGAAAATCGATTGTGATGCGACTTGTGTGCGGTGGAGCGCCGTCTTGTTGAAACCAGAACTGCCTCATACGCTTTCGACGAATAATTGGCATCACAAAATTGGTCATCATGTCGCGATAACGCTCCTGGTTGATGGTAACAGCATGGCCATTTTCATTTTGGAAGAAAAACGGCCCAATGACCGTTTTCGCACCAAACTGTGACTTTTTCGTCATGAAGAGGCACTTCTTGAATCTCCTGAGGATTTTCAGTGGCGTAAATACGACAATTTTGCTTATTTACGGTCCCATTCAATGTGAAATGGGCTTCATCGGAAGCACGTTGAGTTTTCACAATTGACTTGTTCTGTTGAATGTAAATTTCAACTATTTCAGAGCGCTCGCGTGGCGTGTATTGTTCCATGGTAAAAATCTGCTTGGACTGACGCTTCAAACGCGGTATGTCATTAAGCGATCTGGCATCTCTGTCAAAAGTTATGGCGTTGCCAGATGGGTCTGTATAACTAATATTACTTCTTTTGGCATCTGCGTATCTCGTAGAAATCTGACTATTTTGAATATTATTTTTCCTTTATAATATAGTATCATTCCTAGAGAATACAACGAATCATGGAAATTTGTTACATCTACCACAAATATGAGGTGATTTTTGCTTTTAAAATAGATTAGCTGTACGATAAAGTGTATGTAAAATACAAAAAAGGAGGGACATGCCCAAAATTTAAAAAAAAAATATATATTTCAAAGCTTAAGTGTTCTTGATTATTAGATGTTCTCATTAAAAATGAATACGATCTACCAAAATTTTCTTATCCACACAAGCCATTTCATATAAATCAGCCATTTTTTGCGGGTCGATCATGAACTTATAACCTATGAAATGGATAAAGTATTAATTATAAAGTATAGATATGGGCAAGAACGACACTATCGTGAAAAATAATATTTTTAAATAAGCTGATTTCTACGAGATTAGAATATACCAAAATGAGCAAAAGTGACAGCTTATCCATTATATATTTGTAATTTTTAGAGCCTGATTCAGGTTCAGCGTTAAAAACTTGTCTAGAATCAATATTTTATTTATCATTTGAGCTCCTGTGCTGACAGTATTTGAGTTTTTACACATTGTAAAAACACTTTCTTGACACTAAATAATAGACATTTTAATTATTTTATAATTCTTAAAATGTTAAAACTAGATGGATTTGGCTACTTTTTTTTTTGCATCTAGTTCTAAGAGCCATAAACAATCAAAATAAAATAAAATCACAAATTCACCGTTTAGATAAAGCTCCTTTTTTGTACAAAACAAGTTAAAAATGTGAGTATTTTTCAGGTGTAAAAACACTTTCTTGACTTACTGTATGTGTTTAGCAAAACCGCAAAACTACGACCACACGAAACAAATTCCACATTTATCAACCATGGGAGCAAACAAACCATCATCCAAGACGATGTCGTTTGAAATTGTTTGCTTTGAGCGAGACATAATAGAGACGACACCTTGAAATGCAGCGGCTTTTGGTAATTGAGAGAAGTTGGCAACACTGGGGTGTCTTATAAAATCATTAGCAAAAGCAAAACCGAAAAATGACGAGCAAAGTTTTGCGTTTGCATTGCGATGCGGAAATGTTTGTGTGTCGTCCGTCGGGGGAGTAGAGGGAGGTGGACACAATAGCTCTGTGCTGGTGTAGGTTTATGGTCCGAGTGTGCCGTAGATTTTGGCTATTTGCTTATGGTGTTAGCTGACATTCGAACGTGCTGCGACTTGAATTGATTGGCCTTCCGCTTAAAGATGTGAATGACAATTGAACATATAATTTTTTTATATTTTATTTTATGTTTCGCCCGCAGGCAACATCTTAAGTTGGCTACTTGCATAGCTGATATATATATGTGATTCTTTTGTTGAGGTTTAAAATTGCTTCACAGATGACTGATGCAATTTAAGCCAGCTTAAAAAGGAGTCCAGGGAAGGATGGATAAACCAAACAAATAAAGTTCCACAGTGGTAAGTCGACACGGGATGGATGGAAAGGTATTTGTCGAACAATATTTTAAAAATGTTGTTAAAATTGAACCCCACATTTTGCAACCATGTTTAGAATGCATTCAGAATGTCCACAGCAACTTTACTTTACTTTACTTTACTTTTTGTCCTTGGCTAGTTTAGCCATGTTTGTATGTTTGCACGACTGAGAGTTTGCGAGTTTGCATGTTTGTTTGTTTGCATGTATGTGTGTTTGTGTGTTTGTATATGTGTATTTGCTAGCTTGCACCTTTGTGTGCTTGCGACTTTGTTTGCAAATTTGCATGTTTGTGTGTTTGTATATGTGTGTTTGCTAGTTTGCACGTTTGTGTGTTTGCAAGTTTGTTTGCAAAGTTTGCATGTTTGTAAAAAACTTTTTCTCGCTTTAACTAGTTTCTCGAGCAATCATTCCTAAGGCAGCTTTAACCTATAGTCATCCGACTTTAACAAAACTTTAAAGAACTGTGTGAAAGCTTACAAAATAAATATATGCCAATTTCAAAGAGGTTTACATTGAAAACAAAAAAGATTTTCATACTAAGACTGTTTTGCTAACCTTACTTTTCTATGGCAGCTATACTATACAGATGTCCGATTTCGACCAAACTTGGCGGAATTATGGAAGAGCATAAAAAGTTAGTAAATGCGGAGTTTGGAGACGTTTGCCTAAAAAATTAAAATGTTTTTCTCACTGGAACTAGTTTTTCGACCGATGGTTTCTATGTCAGCTATATGTTGAAATCATTCGATCCGGCCGGTTCCGACAAATTTGGAGCGTATTTGTACCAGAAGATTTCGTGAAAGTTTTGGTCGCGATTGCTTTTAAACTGACGGAGGAGACAGCATAGAAACAGAAGGACGGACAGACGGACAAGGCTATATGTATATACTTTATGTGGTCGGAAATGTTTCCTTCTATGCGTTACAAACATCTGGAACATTTCAATATACCTTCTGAATGTGTATAATAACGTCTCCTTATGTTAATTAACAGAGCATTAACATGAATATGAATATTCAAACATTATGCGGCTCTGATAAGTATGCAACGTATTTTTATAATCTGTAAACTCTGCCATTTATTATCATATCTTTATGAAAATTTGTAATGATTTGTAGATATTGGCCACATACTCTACGCTGCAAAATATGAGCTGCGGGGGCGTGTCCAAAAATTGAAACAAGCCTGATATGCGTGCAGACAATATTAGTCTACATTTAAAATTGGTTACACAAACTCTTCTAGTCTCTGAAATCTGGGTGTTCATACAGACAGCCGGACATGACTTTATCGAGTCGTCTATTGATGATACATATAAATTAAGGGTCGGAGATGCTTCTCTTCTGCCTGTTACATACACATGCACGACCTAAGTATACCCTTTTATACTCTACGAGTAATCTAATAAACATTGCCACATCAGTTTATACAAAAGTTTGGCACAGCCTCTCGTTTTTAAATTTAAATGGAACAAAGCATTTATGTTCTTACGGTGGGAGTCCACCTCATAAATCAGAATCAACTTTCAAGATCTCTTATCGATTTGGCCAATTAGTTATATTTAATCTTGCTCTCGCTACCCCATTACTCACCGTCACACCTCGATTGTCAAACGAAATTAAAGATGTTTTTTGTGTCACAAAGTCAATATTTGTGTTTTTACACAGCCAGTTTCCTAGAAACTATGCCCTGTCTCTATCATTGACCTTTGACCCATGCAGGGAGTATGTTTACCCAAGTCACATCGGCCCAACTCACACAGATACTCCCAGCTATCTTGGACCATGTTCTTTTGGTTTTTGTTTTGAGGTTTTCTTTTCAACACCTTTTTACTTGGAATTTTCAAACATTTTGCCGCAACCAATGATTATTCCTCTCCCTCACATTTGCAGTCACTTTGTCCGTCTATTTACTTTGGGTTTTATCTGTCTGTGAGGCCTCTATGTATTTCACATACATAGTTTCAGGTGCTTCAAGCGACCTAATTAGACTCGGCGGCTGCTTTGCGGCCACTTAATTTTCGAGACAACTGCATGTAATTAAAGCCAAATACTTGAGATAGAGAAATAGAGAGAAGAGGGCTGCTGGCCCATTCATTTGCCTGGCTAATTTATTTAAACTGGTGCCAGCCGAAAAAATAAAATGCATTCAAGAGATCTCTTTTGGTGGTTTCCACTTTGCATTTTGTGTCAAGCGACGAGTTTTTCAGTTTTTCAGTTTTTCAGTTTTTCTCTTCCCGTTTCCCTTGGGGGCTTTCAGAATGTGTGTGTGTGCGTAGAAATGTTAATGGGGTCATTTGCCTTGAGGCAAATAAGGAATAGCCAAACATTGTTTTTTTTCACGACTTGGATTCAATATTTGTTTGTCAAAATCAGGCCAAGTAGTTTGAACTTTTAAAAATATCTGTTTTTCTTTGGTTCTAAAAGTTTTACAATATTTGGGATTTGAGTCAAGATACAATTCTGACTGTACGTGTTATCAAAAACAGGCAAACTTATTCAGTGTGACCATAACAGAAAAAGGCGAAACGCGTCAGCATCTGTTTTTAGGGTTGTCAATATCTCTCAAAATATTAAAATTCAATGTTTTAGTATCTATATTTGATGTATAATGCCTTAGAATCATCGATGTTTTCGAAGGCTTAAAATAAAACTAAAAAAATAATTGAATAATACTTTTATTGTTTCATTTTCATCTCATCTGAGTATACGCCTTAAAGACTGTTACTTACAAAACAATATCAAGGCACAGATTGATTTAACAAGGCGCTAACCACCACCATCTCTTCAGATAGCAAGAATTGATACCACTCAGGTTATTCATCCATTTTACTTAACCAATTAGCTCATGGAATCATGTCGCGGGCCAAGGTTTCTTTATCTCAGTACTAGATCAACTCTTTAGGTTGGTTTATTCAGTGAATTGTGACTTCTTAAGTGCCCTCTCATAATTTCAATGTGACCATAGTAATTTTTAAACTCTGCCCCAAAGATAGATTGGGTATATTTAGTTCGTGCAAAAGTATGTAACTGTGAGAAGGGATATGGCCATATCCGTCTCACTGCCTGACTGCTCGTATGAAAGCACAGATCTAAGATCTGCTAAGAGATAGAGGTTATAAATGCATGGGACACAAACTTCATATACTTGCCTGCAGGTATAGATTATTCTGAAATACGTTTATTTTTCTGATATATCGCTTATTTATTGAGAAAGAAAAGCTAACTAACTAAGCTTACTAAAATGATATCGACTCTAAATTTATTAGACAGAAGAAAAAAATGGCGAGATAAAATCAAGTTCAAAAAGAGTGAGCTTGATACAAGCTCGAAAAGATTGAAACAATCCTGAAAAGCATGTGTCAATCTGAAAAGTCCACAGTCAAACTCGAGTCCGTACTTGAAAGTAAAATAATCCTGACTCGAGATTGAAGTGAGTAGAGCGAAAGAGCGATAGAAACTGAGAGGAAGAAAATCTCTCTTTGACCATTACTATGAAGCGATATGGGTACACACACATGCTCAAAGTGTTTCATTTGATTTGTCGATACCTAGCGGCGCAAAATTTACATTTTATAATGGAAATGGTCCCATACAGTCTGATTTACTTTGCCATATGCATGGCCGCTTTGTAGACAGGGTGCGCACATCCTGCATTACTAGTAATACAAGATGTATGCTAGAGCCGAACTGCCATCGGATTTCTGTTACAAATGCGTATAATTACTTTTAAATTGTATTGCGGATTGTTCGCAGTCTGTTTACTATATCTTTACAGAAAAGCAGCAGTTGTAGCTCATTACTTTTCCGTCAGGCGTAATTGCGCCGCTGGGTATTTGCTACTGTGATGCCTTACAATTCCCAACTCGACATAGCCATGCTGGCATGTGAAGGGTGCCAAAGTCTATGAAAGCAAGAACCGGGGTTATGCAAACAACTAATTTCGAGCCGGTAAGAATTTGCTTGTTTGAAATAAGTAGCATGGGGCTCTAGTGGGATGCTCATTTTGGGGTAACATAAAGTTTCAATAAAGAAACAAAGTTAAACTCGGTTAGTTTTGAAACAATTCTGTTTCAAATTGTGTGTTGTTTGAATAACGAAGTCAATTTAATCTCGGACAAACTTGCTTCGAGCCAATCTCAAGATCAAATTAAGTACGAATTTCAAGCTTAAGTCAATATCGCGACGTCTTGAATTAATCCTACTAAGGGATTAATTTGAGTTCGGATAACAAGCTAAAATCAATCCCATGTGGGATGATGTCAGGATCAAGACATGAATTCCAGGATTTAGCAAGAAAGAAAGTCGGTCAAGCCCGACTATACCAACGAAAATATACGTTCAGCATAAACAGCAGCGAACAGTCTTTCGATCATAGCTCGATAACCGTTCATCCGATCTTCACCATTCCTTTTGCGGATCGATAAGATCGATAAATATATCTAGAAGGTATGAACCATCTATTTTTAAAACTGTGAGAGATATGGCTTTTTTTTCTAAATTGCGGGGGCGGGAAGGGGCGTGTCCAAAATTGAAACTAAACTTGATCTGCCTGCAGACATAAGAAGCATATGTCCCATACGTGTCAAACCTCTACACTCTGAGAAAAAATAGAGAATTTCATACTTGGATCAAGAATTTTCGAGATCAATAGTTTGACAAGAGTGAAAATTCTCGATCCAAGAGCGAAATTCTTGATCCATGTATGAATTTTTGACTCAAAGTTATTCTCTCAAATGTGCTTGCTCTCCTCTCTCAGTTTCTATACCTCACTTCCCTCGCCTAAAAGCACCAAGCTAAGAACCAGAGCTGCAAACCAAAAAAACTATACGGATCTCCGGTACACTGGTTCGAACCCAAATTAATGAATGGTTAAGGTTCGGATATTTAAGGTTCGAGGTTTTTTGGAGAAGGTTTTGGTTCGAACCTTGGTTCAGTCCATGATTTATACAACATTTCTAATATTTGTCTTCTATGTGTTTAAAAAACGGCATTCGATCTAAAAACTTCCCAAATTGTATGGGAACCGAGTGGTTTTTGGGTCGGAATTTGTTGAAAGAAAACATAGAAATATTCAATATATAATTTACAGCTTAGTGAAAATCTATTTCGTGATTTTCATACAAAAATTTTACCAAAATAATGTTAGTCTCTTGCTTTTGAGAATTATTCAAGGAGCTTTAGAGTCGAGGAGCTTTAAAAACAGAGACTGTTATGGGTAGGGATTTTATAAGGAAATCTAGTCATTTTGCCAGATTTTTTCCGCGCTCCTGCCCATTTTAGGAGTCAGTCGCACTTAATAACAGTCGGTAAAGAGGTCAAATTTTTGTGTCAGTTTTGTTGAACCGAACCGTAATTTTGGGTTCGGAACAGGTTCGGGTTCAGCTTTAATTTCTAAAGAGGTTCAGTTCAAGGTTCGGTTCATAGTAAAATAAAAGCCGAAATTCCGGGTTCGAACCGGTTCGGTTCAAAACCGGTTTGCAGCCCTGCTAAGAACGTATATAGCTCGACTTCAAGAGCGAAATTCTTGAATATTTAAGAACGAATAAATCTTTTTCAAGAGCGTTTGTTCTTAAGTTATTCGTTCTACTTTTTTTCTGGGTGTATCTCTTACCATCTCTGGGGATGACGGACAAACAGACGGACATGGCTATATCGATTTGGCTGTGGATGATGATCAAGAATATATATACTTTATGGGGTCGGAAATGCTTCCCTCTGGCTGTTACATACTTTTGCACAATCTTAAAATTCTCTATGTACCTAGCGTGTTCGTACTTGGCATAAGAAAATCCGGGATTAAGCAACTTCTGACATGGCTAGGAATTGATTTAGACCCGAATATTTTGAATTCCTTTTTCTGCGTTTATGTATATTTCGTCCTATCCATCTCAAAGAACTTTGGCAAAGTGAAATTTCTTTAAATTATTGTTTATTATGATCATTCTCATAATTTGACTTAAATCAGCGCCAATGATGTATTGGTATTCATCAATAAAGTTGATATGTTTGCTGACTTTAAAATACAATAATAACAATTAAGTTTTTATGTTGCCAACCATAAATTAAGCTTACTCAACATAGTTGAATTACTTCCTCAATCGTTGTCATTGACATTGGTCTGCTAATCGTTCAATTGCATCATTATCAACTGCATAGATAATAAAAATAGAAAAAATAACAAAAAACTACGTGCATTGGACGTCAAAGCTATTTGGTGTTATCAGTGAAAACCAGTTTCATAATTTTTGTATCAACGTATCTCTTCCTCCCCTCCCCTCTCTCTGGTTCTTGTCTTGGCCGTGTTTCGTAAGTGCAAACCAAAGACAACAACAACAACAACTTCCGCTTTATTATCGGCACTCACGTGCCTGTTGCTGCAACCGCGCAACACACTCACCACTTTGCTTCGTTTTTTTCGGCTTGGCCTGCTTAATGGCAAGTTATCTGTAAAGTTTTCGCCATTAACTAACTGAATGACAAAGTGCGTTCTCCAATTGCTTTGTTCACTTCGCCACAGTAGCCTCAGGTCAAGTCTCAAACTATCACAGCACACGTGTCATTTGCGAATCGCAACTTTGGCACGTCCCCATTTTCGTGCTGACAGTTTTAGTGCACGGCAACAACTCTCAGTGACTGGCACTGGCACCGTTGACATTAATCTCAATTTTTGCATATTTCGCACAGCTGCGTGCACTTGAAGTGGCAACAAGTTGTTGCCGTATATATATTTTGCTGTCTGCATCGTATGGCAAATTAATCATATGTATATACTTTTTTCTTTTTTAGCTTTTTTTTTTTCATCTAATTAGCTCATTATACTTGCTTTCATTGTTCATTGTCAGTTGGACGCAGCAATCGCCAATCAAATGCAGATGCATCTTAATGCGCAGTTTGTGTAAACGACAAACGATTGTCAACTATATGCATCATAGATCTGATGATGGGTGTGATATTTATGATCTGTATTAGTCATTTGTACAGATGTACAAAGTGAGCATCATGATATATTGTTCTAAGCCGGGTTTTATAATACTTGTCATTTGAAAAACGATAAGTCTGAGTAAGCGAAGAAAAGAAATTAAAAATAAATAAATTGAAAAATAAATAACGTTCCTTCTGCTAGCAACTACAATGCACAAGAGCCATCTTAACAAAGGAGAGATTGTGCCTCCTGCTATCGGTGATGTATCTGGCTGCTATCAACCTAGTGCTCCTCCAGTTGAAGACTGTGATTACACATCAGCAGCAATGAGTATTCCATATCTAACGAATTATGCACATCAAGCAGGACTAGCCATTCCACAGACACCGATCATAAGTCAGCCCGGCTGGTTGCCTACCATTATGCCGAATAGTCCCCCAGGATTGGAATACCTTACGACGCTCGATCAGCTTTTTGTTCAGCACAAATCCTTCACCATCTTCGAGCATAACCACAAATTCTCCATCAAAAATCCTCTTGGACAGCAGATCTATACTGCGGTTTCAAGACGTCCGTTTAATATGCAGCTTTTTGACAATTTTCAATGTGAGGTTATTAACTTATATCGACCCTTGGCCTGTTCGTCTTGTTGCATTCCTGGGTCTTTGAAGACCATAGAAGTATATTACTATTGGCAGTATTGAACAGGAATGGTCCATCTGTTCGCCCTCATATCGTATACTTAATCAGTTGGGTGATACAATGCTGCGTATTGAAGGAGCTTTCTGCACCAACTCGTTGTGCGGCGATGCTAAATTTAATGTGGTCTCAACCACAAATGAAATTGTGGGAGGGATCTCTAAGCAGTGGTCTGGGCTGCCAGGTGAAAACTTTATGAATGCAGATATATTTGGACTTAAGTTTCCACTGGACTTGGATGTAAGCATGAAAGCTGTGCTATTGGGGTCTACATTTTTGTTAGATGCCATGTTCTTTGAGAAGTCGGGCAATCGGAAAAGCGAACGTATCATTGGCTGCTGTTCATTAATTGGATAGAGTTGGTTGAAACTTGATTGAAATTGCTCTGTGTTGAAGTTGAGTCAACGGATATCTTTTAGTTTTGAGTTTCTTTTTGAATAAATCAAATGCACGGTCGCCACTTTAGACTTTTCGACCATAAAATGGTGTTCTCAGTTCTCATTCTTATCTGCCTATATCTTATATTCTAAATCTTATAGTTTATATCTTATAGCCTATATCGCGTCAGTCACTTATTACATATTTTTCAATGTTTCTTTTAAGAAATGAGTTAAAGCTGAACGGGCCAACATTTAACGAATTCCCCTCTCCATTTTCTACGCATTTAAGAGAAATTCCAAAATATTATATGTAAAAATCAGTTTAATGAAATTATGAAGATGAAGACCATGATTTAAAAACCAATCGAATGGAAAACAAGCATATTTTTTTAACATATTTCCGTCATTTACCAAAATGACGATTTAAATATAACCCTATCGAAGAAGCTTACCAGCATATTTTCAAGTTAATGCTTCATACATAGAGAAAAGAAAATTGAACGAAACTTAGTTCACCCTGTAAAATTTTCCACGAAAAATGTAGAAAACTAAAAGCTAATTGTAGCATGTAATAAAACTGCATGCTACGAAACAAGTTGTTGATCCATTATCTCATCATTGCAGCAATGCAGCGCGAGTGCTTGGTAGTCATGTGGGCTGAGATGTCGTTACTTATGTTTAAATTGCAAAGACATGGTAAGTGAGTTATGAGATCGAACGTCAGACAAGGTGTCTCCAAACTTTGTACTCATAAGTTTTCTATGTTTTTTTTTATTTTTAAATTTTGTCAATTTCGATGAAAATCTGACAACTATATGGTATAGCTGCCATACAAAAGATGGGTCTGAAAAACATAAATGAACAGATAAACTTTTTTGGTTTTTAATGGTAGCATACTGCAATTTTGTATTTGTTTGTTTTACATGCTTTTACTTAATTCTAAAAATTTTCTAAGTTTCAGAAATTTTCAAATTTTATGGCGCTTCGCCTTAGGACGAATTTTATAGGAGAATTTCTAAAAAAAAAACCCTTAAAACTTATTTGAACTGGTAATATTTTGATGCTTGGTGCTTTTAAAATAAGCTTTGACCTGATTGGAAGTAAAACTGAAAGATTCTAGACTGTTTTGCGACTTTGGAGGTTATCTACCTACCAAAATTTTAAGGTTAGTTTGAGGTTTGGTTTGGTTTGAAAGGGACTTAAAAATTCATAATGATGCGGCGTGTTTCAAAAACAAAAAAAATATATAAGAGTAGAAAAGTTCTGAAAGTGATTTTAATTCCCATCGCAAATGGTTTTGGTTTTCTTTGCAAATATTTTAAGCGAATTTACAAAATTTTTAAACTACGCTGGAAATTGTTTGAAGAAGAATTTATATTTTTGTATACATATATTTTTGTGCTTTCCATAAGATTGGTAAGCAGTCATTGTGATATATTCATATAGATTCCAAAAAAAATAAGGTTTACGCCTGCTCGATTGAGAAACAGAAAAGTTTTAGGTAAAACTTTACAGAAAAATTTAGTCAATCAGTCAGTTAGTTCGAACTCTTTTGTATAAAAAACCTAATATAGATGGAGTGCTTATACTATAAAAGCACCACACATGGCCGCTCGACTCTAGATTAGCAAATCGAAATGAAATTCTTCGAGACTTTCTTCTTGTCTGGCGGCAAGTGACACACATTTCCACAGATTTTATTTTCGAAATTGCTTACAGTATTTCGCTAGCCATATGCAGGTTGCTGCTCAAAATGCTTTTTATGCACACGTTCCACAATGTGGAAATCTTTACGAGCACATCTGGCGCATAAAATGTGTCCAAGTTCCAGTCTTCAAGTCTGCAAATCGAGGAGGTGGAGCAGGACGGGGCAAAGTTGAAGTTGAGGCTGCAGTCAACTTGTTGTAGCTGGCAATTAATTACGGCCAACGGTTGACAGTTAACTTGGGCTGCTGCGGCTGCTTTACTATTTGATCTTTGCACTTCGATAGCGAAACGTGAATGTGCGTGGCCAAATGTCAAAGCAACCAGGAAGTGTAGGCCATATTTAGTGTTTGCTTTTCTTTTTCATTTTTAATAATTTATTTGGAAATTTTTTTGGGCCCACTAATTAGCTGAAATTCTACACTTATTTGTGGCGTTTTCGGGGAATGGGGTCAACTCTGTGAATGCAAAGACACACAAAACGAAACCAACTGTGAATTGCCGAAGCGTTAAGTGACTAGCTCTAAAGGAGGTTGGGGTAATCAGCCAGCCAACCACAACAACAATAACAAGACCTTGTTTATGCAACTCACGCACTGCGAGGGAAACAAAAAAAAAAAAACGAAAAGAAAAGAAAACGCCCGTCCAAGAAAATTGTATGTGAAATTTTCCCACTCTCAACTGTCAATTTCGGTTATGAGCGAAACCACTCTTTAGATTCAATTAGAAAAAGATCGAAGGGCAAACGACATTACAATTGGAAAGCAAAAGTTAACTCCAATTCCAGTTCAATTAGCCAACCGCGGCCGCACACACAAATTATGTAATAGAAATCATAGTCCAAGGTCTCCCAACGGCAAAACGAGCAATTGACTGTCAGCATTTGGGTCTTTAAGCTGCTGCCGCGGCACAAATGAAAAATCGAAAAAAAGAATCGAAAATTGTTTACAAAACGATTCGCCAAGACCGGGTCAGGCCAAATGGGTGCCACTCCCAGAGAACCAACGAGATGCAAGCGCGCAGGCGCGGCCGCTTCACTTCTGCGTTTACCGTTTCGACCGCTTGACGCTTGCCACATAAATTTTCGGCCAAAAAGGCCAACTGCGGCGGCGTCTGATTAATTTATTAGCTTTACCAACATTTCGCTGCCTGGGTGACATTTAAGCGGCCAACGAACGAGTATGAAAAAATTGAGAGTGCATTTAAAACAAATTTGCGTGCATTTGTTTGAACGGGATTTTAATTTTGGCTGCACGAGAGAAGGCGGCGCACATCTGTATGGTTTTCATTGTCCTCATCGCGGTTGTTCACGCCCCTGTCCGATGCATATCATGTCATTAGGCAAACAGCTAGCCAGCGCTTGCCACAGCGCGACATCAAAATGTGTTGGGGTACATGGTGTCTGGGACATGCAATTTTCCAATTTGCTTAATAGTTTCTGTTGTTTTGTGTTTTCCAGCAAATTTCTTTAAAGCTAGGAAGCTTAAAAGAAAAATGTCAACAATTAATTGTGAGGGTTGGGGAAAATGTTGAGGCCTCCTCTGTAAGTCAGTTAAGAATCGAGCTTAAAACAAGCTTTCAAACTTTCAAGAAATTCCTATATGCTACAATAAGAGGCATACAAATTCAAGCATTTAACATAATAACGATACAAACTTCTGTTCATACGCACAAACGAATTAGTATTACTTACAGTTTAGTTGAAGGAATGCTGCAGTTCGAATGGACGATAGTCGTCTTATAGGGAAATCAAGCAACTATGCTGGGCAGCACTGCTTGGAGCAGTGATGGGCAGCACCTTGCACAACCTAACGTTTTTTACGTACTTTTTTTTGACCAAAGCTCCTGGTGTGACAAGGGAATACCTTCAAACTGTTGCATCGTTGCCACGCACAAACAGTTCGCGAAGGAAAATAGTCGGGAATCCACCAAAGATTTATAGATATTATAGATGACGCCTGTGGAACAAATCGAAAATTGGTAGCCAATGTCAGCTACCAGGAATGATAGTGGCTTCTATCACACAACACTATGGCACAACACTGCTTACAAAAAAATTGTGGTTCACGCTTAAAAAAATGCATTTTTCAGTTTTTAGAAATTCGCCATAAAAAACAAATATTTTTTTCTTAACTTAAAGAAAATTTCTTTTAATCAAGAAAGCTAAGCTAACTTCGTCTCTTTTAAATATTTAAAAAAAAATGTTTAATCCCATTTTCCGACCGATTGTTCGTATGGGAACTGTATGATATAGTCATTCGATTTGGCCAAAAATTTGTAAAATTATGTAAAAGCATGTGAAACAAACAAGTACAAAATTGCAGGATGCTACCATAAAAAACAAAAAGTTTTCTAGCTAAAACTGTTTTTCAGACCTATCTTTTGTATGGCAGCTATACCATATAGTTGTCCGATTTTAATAAAACTTGGTAGAATTATATATGGAATATAGAAAACTTACGATTACAAAGTTTGGAGAAGTTTCCATTGAAAAGAAAAAAGTTTTTCTCACTAAAACTAGTTTTCCGACCGATTGTTCCTATGGGAGCTATGAGATATAGTCATCCGATCTGGCCAACTCCAACATATTAGTAGTGTGTAGCAAAAAGAAGACTCTGTGCAAAATTTCAGCTTGATAGCTTCAAACTGAGACTCTAGTACGCGTAGAAACAGACAGACAGGCGACAGACGGACGTACAAAGCTCAATCGACTCAGCTCGTCACCCTGATCAAGAATATATATAGTTTATGGGGTCGGAAATGAATATTTATATGCGTTGCAAATTTCTGAGCAAAATTGTAATACCCTTTAGCTATACCCTTGACTACTTTCTAAATTTTAGAAGCTAAGCGATTTTTTCTAATATTTAGAGTAATTTATATAGACTTTATTTAATAACTTTCTAGGGTCTTATAATACACTCATAAAAAAATTCGCACTGGAAATTAGAAATTCTCCTATAAAATCTGTCCTAGGGCGATTCACCCTAAAATTAAGAAAACTTTTTCTCATTTATGGAAAAATTTTCTGAAACTTTGAAAATTTTCCAATAATGAGAAAATATATATATAATGAAAAATATTTTTTCCACTCTTAAATCTATAAAAAATTTTATAGAAGTTGTGTAATTTGTCTTAAGTCCACAAGTTCAAGTCCTGTAGTAAGTATAAAGTACTATCCAATTTTCACAACTTTCTTAACTTAGGGAATAAAGGAATTCGCGACTCTGCAGGAAAGAAATGGCTTCTTACCTCACAGAAGAGACATATTTTGTATGCCAGAACCGAGACTTTTTTGTATCTCCAAAATGAATCGTTTTCCTGGCTTTTGGAAGCAAACCTTTCTTATCCCCAGGAAGATACGCTACCAGAAGTAGCGTAGATAAGAAAATCTCCCAGAAGTGACGCAGAGTGGCACAGTTTCTCTCAAAGGAAGATAAGAATGCTATAGCAATGTCTGTAGAGTAAAGGGATACCTAATGGAAGCATCGCATACTTATTTTCCGCTATACAAATTTTCGGCTGGGTTTTTATATGTTCATTACAACTGAAGTTGTTTTTAAAAGTTATGCCTAGACTTACATCCTGATCCACATATTCAAAAGTTGTTCATATCAACATAAATGGCAGGTCATATAATGAAAAAATGAGAGCTTAAGTTAGACTTCGATACACCCGTTTCTCAGAGCAATTAACGTTTAATAACCCTTCCCTATGTTAATTAACAGAGCATTAACATTAATTTTAAACATTTCAACATTATGTAAGCAAACTGCGCATGCGGCTCAAAAAAAAATCAAGTTTTTGGGGTTGGAAAAAATTGATAATTCAAATTGATTTTAGAATTTTTCTTGAGTCAATAATTTTCGTACTTATCGAATGAAAAATTTTTGAAAATTTAAATTGAAATCAGTAACGTCTCATGTTTTTTCCACACAAAATAGCTTAAGAAATACAAACATTGGAAGATACAGAGTATGTTATAGTCGGACTTGACCAGCTTTTTGCATGTTTTATTTTTTTTTTTTTGTAAATTTTGCAATTGGTGTCTCTCTCTCTTAACCCATTTTGACAGTATCCTAACTGAGTTATTATGAAATAAATCAGCATATTTTTAATTACACATTTTCTTTGAAGTCTCGCATTTTCCTTGACAAACAAAATACAAGAAACAAAAAAAATGAGCACAACCACACACACCTCACGATCGATTTGCATATCTAATGTGTGCCACATTTTCAGAATGTTGTGGGGGTGTTTTTGTTTTTCGTTTATGACAACTATTAATAAAACAAAATAAAGAAAAATGTTTAATATTCACCTCGCGAATGCAGCTGCAGCGAGCGATCGAACACACACACACACACACACACACACACAAAGGTAAACGCGAGTGTGTAAATGCCAACACCCACGCTTCAACCTTCTTCGGCGTCAATTAAAGCTATTTAATTAACCATGAAGGCCTCCGCGTAGTAGCAAAAAGCCACAAAACTGAACACCCTCCATGTGGAAGGAGAACCGAATTTGAATTTGGTGTGCACCACTTGAACTTTTTCCATATTCGCGGCACAGATTGATACACTCAAGTGCCACTTGAAAGTTTTGTACGAATTCGTTGCCAAAGTGCATGTTAAATTAATTATGCGCTGAGCGGCATTTTTTCAGACACAAAAGCCGCTCTCGTGTAGCCGCTTAAGAATGTTTCTGTTTATTTTGCAGCAGCAGCCGAAAAATGTTTTAACACTTTAGGCAGACGACAGGCAGCCGATAAGCGGCTGCTACCAAAAACAGGAACAACAACAATCATCAATTTATTAAGAGAGTTGAACGGCATCGCCTGAGTGTGTGTGTGTGTGTCTGAATTATCGCGATCTGACCGGACGAAGTGGCAGTCTTGGCCTGGTCATTTGCTCAAATGAGTTGGCACATAAATGGGGCAGCCGGGCCAAGTGGGTGTGGCCAATAAGTGACTTTCATGTGGATTTAATTTCAGTTTACGACTTCGCCGCTCCAAAGTGCGCTGCACTTGTGCGACTTTTGGTTGGCTGCTTTTGTTATTGTTTTGAATTATTCCGCCTGTCATAATAAAAGCGCTTAACTCGCTTAACTCTTGCTCGTTGTGACATTTTAGCGGCAATTAAAGTGCAGCGGAGCAAGCGAGACGGCAAGGCTGTTGAAATGGCTGCAAGTTGCAACCAGCCATTTTTGGGCCAACCGGCCGGTCTAAGCCATAAACTAGCTAAAGCCAGCACAATCAACCTGGCATGGCAAACCCAAATTTGGACAGATTTCATCGTCGCGCCAGACAATTTGGCATTTTATGCAATGGCTATCTGAATACCCTTTTAACGGGGAGGGTATTATGGACTTTTGGTTCACCTACGGCAAATCATTGAGAGAAATTGTCAAACAACAACAACCGTCTGTCCGTCCGTCTGTTTCTATGCTTTCTTCTCCGTCAGTTTTAAACACGTACAAATACGTTGCACATTTTTCGGAACCGGCCGGATCGGATGACTATAACATATGGCTGCCATAAGAACGAACGGTTGAAAATATAGCTCTAGTGAAAAACATTCTTTTGTTTTCAATACTCTATATTTACTTGTTTTCTATGCTTCTATTGGATTATGCCAAGTTAAGTCGAAATCGAACATCTATATAGTAGAGCTGTCATAGAAAATTAAGGTTAGAAAAATAGTTTTAGTAAGAAAAACATTTTTGTTTTCAATGTTAACCTATTTAAAATAAGCATTTATTTATTTTATAAGCTTTCACACAATTCTTCAAAGTTTTATGAAAATCGGATGACTATAGGTTATAGCTGCCATAGGAATGATCGATCGAGAAAGTAGTTTTAGTTTAGAAACCTTTTTGTTTTCAAAGAAAACGCCTCCAAACTTTGTATTTCTCAGTTTGCTATGCTTTTTCATGATTCCTTTTAGTTTGGTTCAAATCGCACATCTATATAGTATAGCTGCCATTAAAAAGTGAGGTTAGAAAAATGATCTTAGTAAGAAAATTCTTTTTGTTTTCAATGTAAGCCACTTAAATATTGGCACATACTTATATTATAAGCTTTCACACAGTTATTCAAAGTTTTGTCCAAGTCGGATGACTATAGGTTATAGCTGCCATCAAAATGATCGGTCGAGAAACTAGTTTTAGTGAGGAAAACTTTTGTGTTTTCTAAGAAACCGCTTTCAAACTTTGCATTTTTTGTTTGTAATGCTCACCCTTGATTCCACTAAGATTGGTCGAAATCTAACATCTATATAGTATAAGCTGACATAGAAAAATAAGATTAGAAAAGTATTCTTAGTAAGAACAACTTGTTTGTTTTCAGTGCAAATGTCGTTCAAATTAGTTAGAAAAACATGCTGCAAGGGTATACAAATTTCGGCCGAACCGAAGTAAACTTAACTCTATTTTTTTGGTTTCTCCATCTTGACTGGATATTTTGTCATAAGCCTGTCACTCGTCGCCAATCGAGTGTTGGCTCAAGTCGTGTCCAAGTCCGAATGCAATTGCGAGTTCATCAAAGCGACAGGCAACAAGCGCACTCCAATTTGGTCAATGATTTTCATGTTTTTCATTTGAGCAAAATCGGCTAATCGAAGTGGAAACAATGACCTTTCATTGTGTAAATTAGTCACAAACAATTTGTGTTCAAGTTGATCGGTTTTGGCCTAATAAGGCCAAGACTGTTTACTATATACCAAAAACCAACAACACCCCATGAAATCACTTGTCTAAGGCTTCAAATATCGAATCCTATTTCGAATTTCTGTTTGTTTCTCCATATTTGCTCATCGGCCCACATGCAAAATCTGAACCAGCATGTTGACTTTAATCAGCTTCGTGCCGATCTTACGGCCAACATGCACAGCAAGCCAAGTTTTCAAATGCAATCATTGCCAGCTCAAAGTCAATGCCATAAGCCAGCAGCTCATTAATCAATGCCCGGGCCAGACAAAGGGAGAACAAAAAATAGCAAACAAGCTGGCGACACTTCCTCAACCATGAGGGAATTATGGTAGAAGGAACAAAAAACAACAAAGATGACGCCGCGTTGCCTTCTAATTACGCGTTAATTTGCTGCTTAGTTGCAATCGCAACCCTGGCCCACTCCAACGCTCCCTGGCAGCTCGGTGTGATTCACTTGTCAATTTCGTAAATTATTACCTCATGCGATAAAAAAAAAACAAAAAAAACAGGGAAAGATACAAGCGGAGAAAGAAAAATGCATTGGGAGGAGCGTGGAGGGAGCAGCGGTTAAATGGAAACAAAGCGAATCAAGTTAATTGCCGTTAATTTCGCCATGGAGCATTGGTAACAAGGAAGGTCGCCATCGCCAATGACAGCCAAGTCAAAGCAATGTCTGCAATCAAATGAAATGCGTAAATTGCTCGAGTGCTGGCAGAGATGTGGATGAAGCAATGCCAATGGCAAATGCAATGTCTGGTTAAGTGCAGTTTCCTCGTTAAACGAAGCTGACAAGGTTCAGGTGGGGGGGTGGTGTAAGAGAACAGACGGTATGCTGAAGGTAGATCTAAACTTTAGTTTTCTAATTGGAAGGAATACAATAATCCAAGTACTGGAAATTAATGCCGAAATGTTATAGACAGCAGAAAGGGTGAAGATTCAGTCATGCTTGCACTTCACTTTCGCATTTATCGGCGGTTTTAAATCGCAAAACATTTGCGAAAGTGAAGAAAAACTAGATTGAGAGAAAATAGGGCAGGGGCAATAAATAGACAGAACTATGTTTGTGTTTAGGCTGGTTTGGTTGTCAGTGAAAGTCAGAAAGAGAGAGGGACAGAGAGAGAGAGAGAAGAGAATCTACATTTACTTAAATGCTGCTGTGTTGCTGCTGCCGTTATAGCATATAGTGTAGAAACAAGAATCAAAGCTTTAAAGATTTAAATGAAATTTGAATAAATTGTATCAAAATTCCATTCCTATTAATTCTCTGTGCTGTACAAAAGGTCCAGGGTTCATCTTATAAAAATGTATATCTTTAACCGGTACACACCCGGTCACCTTCACTAGGTTATGGGCGCCAGCTTTGAACTAACTAGCTATGAAAAAGTTTCGCAAACTTTGCTATTCGGATGTAGCATTAAACTGTAGGTCCGTTTTGTTTTGTGAGAAAATACGAAGCACACATGCCAACAGATTGAGAGGAGCTAGGCTTAGCCATTCGTAGGCTAAGCCAAGTATTTTATAAATGTTAGATGTTCACTTTTCAATACTTTTGACAGATGATAGAGGAAAGTTAACTTCGGTTCGGCCGAAGTTTGCATACCATTGCAGCACGTTTTTCTATCTAATTTGAACGAAATTTACATCGGAAAAAAACATGTTTTTCTCACTAAGACTTCTTTTCAGACTCTACTTTCTATGACAGCTATGCTATATAGATGTCCGATTTCTACCAAACTTAGTGAAATCATGGGAAAGCATAGAAAACTGACAAATACCAAGTTTGGAGGCGTTTTCATTGAAAACAAAAAAGTTTTTCTCACTAAAATTTGTTTCTTGACTGATCACTCCTATGGCAGCTATAACCTATAGTCAACCGATTTTGACAGAACTTTGAAGAATTGTGTGAAAGCTTAAAAAATAAATATATGATAATTTTGAAGAGGTTTACATTGAAAACAAAAAAGTTTTTCTCAATAACACTATTTTTCTAACCTTACTTTTCTATGGCAGCCATTCTATATAGATGTCGGATTTCAATCAAACTTTGCAGATTTATGGAAAAGCATAAAAAACTAGGTAGTAAGAAGTTTGGACGCGTTTTCATTGAAAACAACAACTTTTTTCTCACTAGACAGAGTTTTTTGTTTGATCGTTCCTATGGCAGCTATATGTGATAGTCATCCAATGTGGCCAGTTCCGAAAAATGTGCAGCGTAAGTGTATCAGAAGACTTCGTGCAATGTTTGGTTGCGAAAGCTTTAAAACTGACGGATGAGAAAGGAGAAACAAACGTCATGCTGATCAAGAATATATATACTTTATGTGGTCGGAAATGCATCCTTCTATGCATTACAAACATCTGGACAATTTCAATATACTCTCTGCAAGGGTATAAAAACCCAGCAACAGACTTAAAGGCCGCAGAACACAAACTTCCTCGAATAGGGGATGGTTTTTGTTTCAAAATTATTGTTGGTCGCATTAGGAAAAAATCCAATAATTACCAACCAAAGCTCCAAGTAAGAATAGATGTGGTTCAGTTCGGTTTTGAGAGTGAGATCAATCGAGGGAGGCATAAAACAGATTGAGCCAAACCAAGCCCGTTCCAAAGTCATTTGCAGAAACCCCTTAAATCATCTTGAAGCCTTTATTTACAGTTACGGTTACTGTGTACGATTCTACCAAACCTAGGGTAACCAAGGTAGTCAAGTGCCTGAGCGGCCCCCCCGCGCCTACATGCACAAATTGTTTTGTTTATAGCTTCGTGGTTTTTTGTCCAATGTTATTATTCTTTTCAGATTAGATAGATAGTTGGTCTCAGTTGATGTTTATTTAATAAAGAGGCTCTGACTTAAAAGCTGTGGATTTGGCAGTTTTATGTGTGCATGGTATACAGCTACCTGCAAGCAAAAATTGGTAGCTTTATCTCTAAGAGTCTCTGACGCCTTCAAATGGACAAATTGATGCTGATCAAGAATACACTCCGAAAAAAAACCAAGAACTTTTTTCTTGAATTAAGTACAAACGGTGTCAATAGTACGGTAAGTACGAAAATACTTGATTTAAGTACAAAATTCTTATATCAAGTACGATTTTTTCAATCCCAAAATACTTGATTTTAGAGTGTTTTGGGATACATTAAGTATGCTTTGAATTATTAAAATATTTTTAATAATACTTTTAGCTTATAATGGTCTTGAGTCAAGCCCGATTATGTCTCACAATAAGTACAAAACATTCGTTCTTAAAGTGAGTAATTTCTATTGCCAGCCCAAAAACTTTCAAAGAAGAATATAAGAGTACAGGGTTGCCCATATTCGACGGACCCATGTTTTTTTTTAAAAAATCAAAGAAAAAAATAAAAATTTGGCGGTTGGCAATCTTAATCATTTAATTTGTTCCAAGTAGATTTGTTTACATCAATTTTTGAATATGATGTCTCTCAAATGGCCGCCTCTGGCGTTGATGGCGTATTGTGCCCTTTTTGCAGCATTTTCCATCGTTTTCGCCAACATTTCGGCCGGAATAGCGGCTATTTCTTCACGAATGTTGTCCTTGAGCTCTTCTACGGTCCTTGGCTTGTTAACGTAAACCTTTGACTTCAAATATCCCCACAAGAAGAAGTCAGGCGGCGTCAAATCGGGCGAACGCGGTGGCCAGTCCAAATCACCACTTTTCGACATCAAACGGCCCGGAAACAATTTCTTCAGAAAATCGATTGTTATGCGACTTGTGTGCGGTGGAGCGCCGTCTTGTTGAAACCAGAACTGCCTCATACGCTTTCGACGAATAATTGGCATCACAAAATTGGTCATCATGTCGCGATAACGCTGCTGGTTGATGGTAACAGCATGGCCATTTTCATTTTGGAAGAAAAACGGCGCAATGACCGTTTTCGCACTAACGCCGCACAAAACTGTGACTTTTTCGTCATGAAGAGGCACTTCTTGAATCTGCTGAGGATTTTCAGTGGCGTAAATACGGCAATTTTGCTTATTTACGGTCCCATTCAATGTGAAATGGGCTTCATCGGAAGCACGTTGAGTTTTCACAATTGACTTGTTCTGTTGAATGTAAATTTCAACTATTTCAGAGCGCTCGCGTGGCGTGTATTGTTCCATGGTAAAAATCAGCTTGGACTGACGCTTCAAAAGCGGTATGTCATTAAGCGATCTGACATCTCTGTCAAAAGTTATGGCGTTGCCAGATGGGTCTGTCGAATATGGACAACCCTGTATTTCAAACAACTACAAAATGTTCGTGGTTTGCACTTTGTTCTTGAACGAGGTCTCTGTATTAAACCAAAGTAATATCCAAGACCCATAACCAAAGAGCAAGTTAGAGCTACTGTAGCACAGAAATTTACCATCACTCCATTAGAAAAGTGCTAAAGCCAGTTGGGAATTTTAAGAACAGATTCGCTTAAAGATAATTTATATTTTCTGTTGCGCACTTTGTGGAATTAGGATAATGAGTCTATTTTGTACTCAATCTAACATACTTTGTACTTGAACTAAGAACCCGCTTTTCTAGAATCTTTCATCTTACTGTGAGTACAAAATGTTCTTGAATCAAGAAGGGTGGTTTTCATTTCAATAATATTACCAGTCATATTTCAAGTTTAGAATGTTTCGTACTTAATTCAAGTACACCCAAGAACGAATCATACTTGAAATTTCAAGTACAAAACGGCTTAAATTCTATTCCGTTTGGTGTAGAACGCCGGTAGCAGTAGCGGTAGGTTTTTTTTCTGAGTGTATATATACAGTATGAGGTCGCTGATGCTACCTTCTGGCAGTGACATCAAACAAGACAAGCTTAATATACTCTTGTGGACTACCAAAGGTGAGTATGAAATCGGTATACACAATAACTAGACCCTGGATTTGGACCCTGGAGTCCAACCAAGATTAATAATGCTCTTTGTTGACAGACCAGTACATTTTCGCCATGTCTTTCATTCTGAATTTGTCTGGCAATTTACCTCAACCCACATTTTGAAACTCATAACCAATCGGCCAATTTATCAAACCAAACAATTATTGAAAACTTAACCATAAACTCAACCGACATGCGGGGTGCAGCTTTGTGTTTCTTGCAGTGCTTAACCTTGAGCTGCAAAGGCAAACAAAAAACTGAAGCTCATTGAAGCCAATTTTAAAAAATCCGCTCACGAAAACAATTGCTAAAAGTCATTAAATAAACCAGAAACTAAAAGTGCGACACAAAACCGATTTCAGCAAACGGCGAGCTGCATTCAAAAGTGGCCTCAAAAGCGGACAAAACAAAGAGAAGAAACAAAAAAATGCATTGCAAATTAGCCATGGTAACGCGACAAGGACAAAATGGCGAACCCAGAACCAATTCAGAAATACAATACAATTCAAACACTTGTTCCACACACACACCACGCACACAACACACTCTCTCAATTAATTTGTTGTATGACTTTACGACTTGGGCTCAACCCACCCAGCGCAAAAGGCCGGATCAGAATAATTTGTATGTAGCCGGCAGGCAGCCAAAATGGCAGTAAAACGCTTTTCCTATTCTTTGGCTTCAGCTTCAGCTGCAGCTTCATCTTCATCGTTTAAGTACGTGGCACGAACGACCGAAGAGACGACGAAGTTGGATGGAGTTGCATGGCCCACCGAGCTACATTAGAAACGCCCCTTAATGGGCAGTTAACCGCCTCCAAATGCTGCATCTACCGCAAAGGCAGCAGAACGCCATAAAAATCGGCTAATAATGTTTTTCGCAACGCCGTTCGAATGCAGCAACAGCAATAAAAATATAGGTTAGCCGCATCCAAGCTGCAGGCGTAGAACGCAATATTTAACCTCTGATCACATTGGCCAAGCCAAGTTAGCTAAATACTCTGGGCCCAGCTTTTCAATTAACTGCGCGTTGGCCAAATGCGAATACAATAACACAGAATTCACTACATTCTCAATTATTCTCTCATTATTCTCACGTTCGGGGGAAATTCTTTTACCCGCTTTCGCCCAAAACGTTGGCCTGGCTAAATAATTTAACCAGAATTACGAGCATCATCATCAACGTCAGCGGCACAAAATGTAATTTTCAACGCTTTGCTTTGGCTTTTGGTTTGCTGGTTGCCTTCCTAAGACTTTGGAAAATGATTTTAAAGTGCAACAGCTGAGGAAAGAGGTGGAGTTGCCAAAGCCAAAGCCGAAACAGCAACACAGTGTGTGGAGCCATTAGCAACTAACCAACAACGGCGGCAACAACAGCAACAAAAGCAAATCTCATTGTGTTTCTGTTTCTTTTCTTTTTTTTTTAGGCCAACTCACGTGAACCAAGCAACTTCTGTTATCTTTGGTAAATCATTTTGTTGCCACTCCATGGTTAACTCTGGACTGGCTTTAAGGCCGAGGATGCGCATTGGTGTGGAGCTGCGCTCAACTGGCAATTATTGTTGGAGATATGTGAATATGAGAGACGACCAAACTGAAGCCATTGGCGAATTTGCCAGATGCAGCTTGGGAGTACATGATGGAAAAGCAGGCTAAGCAGATGCCAGCAAAGATTGTAGGTTATTAGGTGGCAAGTGGGGGGAGGAGAATGCGCAAAATCAAATAGTAGTTTGAATATAATATTTACCACAACCTGCAGAGGACAGGGGGCGAAAAGTCCCATTCAACGTACCTGAAACGGAAAGATGCACAAGAAGTGGATTAGGAAAATTCATTTTGTGGGTGAGTGCCCAGTTTCTAGTATTAGTAACAACAATTCAGTTTAGATATTCAGGGAAGTGCACTAATGCTCGTTAAATTGTAAATGGTAGAGTCCAGCATTTTACGACATAATTACCACATTTCTGATGTCCGTAGGTCTGTTCATAAAAATCGATCATTAAAGATGAAGTGCTTACAACACCATTTTAAGTGACGACTTAAAATCGCGCTTAAGAGCATTAACACTGATGTTGTCAAATTAACATTTTGTTAGCAGACGCCAAATAGGCAGCAAACCATTAAAATTATGATAACCATGAGGTGCGGTCCGATGGTTCGAATCCATTTGATTTGATATTTGTTACTTGCTTTCATAAACTTCTCATCTTCACAATCAGACGTTGAGTCATTTGCTGTCGAATATTTAAAACTCTCATAAAGCATGTTAAATTGGTGAACCGAACCTCATTTTTCGAAAAAGGGGTCCAGTTCGGGTTCAGGTTCGAGGAGTTAAAAATGTAAGAAGCCTGGTTCATGGTCCGGTTCGCGAACCCCAAAATAACCAAACGAACCGGTTCTCAGGGATTCGGTTCCGGACCGTTTTGCAGCCTTGAATAAAACACTTTAATAAACTCTGCTGTACTAGAGAAAGTGTATGCTCATTATGCATTTTGATGCTGCAGTGCATACTTTTGCTCATTTTAATCGAACCTTGCTTCTCCGATGATAAACATTTCATACCAGAAGGTATGACATATTTATGGCAACTCTGACGTTTTTTTCCAAATTGCGGTGGTGGGAGGGGGGCGTGGCAAATTGAAAATAAACTGTTATCTGCCTGCTAGTATAAAACAAGAAAGAAAGTCGGTCAAGCCCGACTATAACATACTCTGTACCAAGAAAATGTTTCTTTTGATCATAACTCTAAAACCGTTTATCCGATCTTCTTCATTCCTTTGGCGGATCGATAAGTTATCCTAATAACTAAATATGTCCAGAAGAAACAAGCCATCTATCTTCAAAACTGTGGGAGATATGACGTTTTTTCTAAATTGCGGGGGCGGGAGGGGGCGTGGCCAAAATTGAAAATAAACTTGATCTGCCTGCAGACATTAGAAGCATATGTCCCATACATGTCAAACCTCTATCTCTTACCATCTCTGAGATCTGTGCGTTCATACGGACAGACAGACGGACAGACGGACAGACGGACAGACGGACAGACGGACAGACGGGACATGACGGACATGACTCGGCTGTTGATGCTGATCAAGAATATATATACTTTATGGGGTCGGAGATGCTTCCTTCTGGATGTTACATACTTTTGCACAAACTTATAATACTCTATGTACCTACGGTACAGAGTATAAAAACAGTGACTAAGACTGTGACGAAGTACTGATAAAACCAGGAATAATGCAATTACCAAAACAGTGGCTAAAGCACTGCCTAAACAATAGACTATACAGGGAACCAAACAGTGACTAAACAAGTGACCAAACAGTGACCGGACAATTGCCTGAACATTGACGAAACAGTGACAAAATCGGTGATCAAAACAATTTTCAAAACAGTGATTAAACAAGAGACCATAAATTGAACAAAACAGTGACTAAAGTAGTGACTTAAACAGTGCCCGAAACGCGACCAACCAGTGACAGCAGCAGCGTCCAAAAAGAGTAATTAAAACAACTACCAAATCAGGGACTACAACAGTGACTAAAACAGTGACGAAAATAGTGACTTAAACTGTGACCAAACTGTGATAAAAACTGTGATAAAACAATTAACACCGCAGTGACTAAAAAAGTGACTAAAAAACTGACCGAACAGTGACCAAACCGTGACAAAAACAGTGATTGAAACTCTGACCAAATAGTTACCAAACACTGATAAAACCATGGATAAAACCATTAGTGACCATACAGGGAACAAAACAGTGACTGAAAATGTAACTAAAAAAGTGACAAAACCGAGACAAAAACAGTGATCAAAACCATTTTCAAAACAGTGACTAAAACAGAATCCAAAACTGTTGCCAAAAAACATACTAAAACACTGACCATAACAATGCTTTGAACCCACTTTGGGAAGGAATCTGGAGGAGAACGAACCTTAAGCTTGACAACGGCATCAAATTTCCGAACCCAACTTTCTACAAAGATCATAATTGGATCAAGAGTGTTCGACGTCAGAAGTTCGATAAGAATGAAAATTCTTAATCCAAGAGCGAATTTCTTTATGAAAGTATGAATTTTTGATACCGTTTTTCTTGATGCATGAGTTTTAATACTTGATCCAAGTACGAACTATTTAAAAAAAAAAGGCAGAATAGTTCTTGAATCAAGTGCTAACCATACTTAAATTCAAGATTTGAATTCTTCGTTCTCATTTTTGCTGGGTGCACTGATTGTGTCTATTTGCTCGAGGAAAGTACCATAAACCAGCGATGTTCAAGAAGAGAGGCTCTCTGTCACTCTCTGACACTTACTGGAGCATTACTTCGGCATGAATTGCCTAAAGTGCCCGGCCCCTGGAGGCTATGGGTGAACATCGCTGCCATAAACGATCATTTTTGTGGACATTGGCGAAACTTGATTTGAAGCTTAATCTATGATTTTGGGAAACAATGCTAGGGCATAGTTTTGTGGGCATCTCTCATATACACTAAACTTTTGTGTAATAAAGCAAAACTTGAAAGTTTTTCGCAGTTTTCCCACTGAAGTTTTCAACATATCTATGCTAACAGCTCAATTTTTTAAGTCCATTTGCCCCGAGTAAAGCTTTAGTTTAAATTGAATGGTTCAAGTAATCATCTTTTCTCGCTTATGTTAGCAAATTGGTATCTTTTGCTCTATGATATTAATATTTCTTCATGTTTTTCTCGTTTACAAATTGTATACATGCCATCAGCAAGATGGAACATTTAGAGGAAGTAGTAAATGTGCAGGAGGGGGGGGCATGTGGCCTGTGTATCCTTTTATGTGTGGCCAAACGATATTAGTTGCATGGCATACATTGAGTGTGTGTTGCATTGACATTAAGCCGCTGTCTGACTTCTTATTTTCCTTCTTCTTTTTTTGTTTTTGGTTCTATGAAATCATTAATAATGCAACTGAAACTTTGTTGATAATAATGAAGCTGATATTGTTGATATCGTTACGATACCTGATGCTGGACAGACAGGGGACTTGCTATGCTTCGATGCGTTTACAATGTGTTTTTTTTTTTGTCTGCCTTTTTCATGTTTGCTTCTCCATCAATTAATTTAAATTGACATTGAAACTCGATAACAACAACAACAAATTGCCATGTAAGCTTCTAATGATTGGTTGCATGCCTCCCCAACAATGTGCAAAATGTTGTTTATGTTAACAATTCATCTTCATTTGGCTGGCTGTTGTTGTTGTTTTCACACTGATCTTGCATTTGGCCGTTGCTTCCTACTAGCCAAGGCCATTGGAGCAGCGTTGTTGTTGTTGTTGTTGTTGTGGCAGAGTGGCAATGAGAACGCTGAGAAATAACTCATAGAAATTATTATGAAATATTCATGGCTCAAGCCTTAAGGCTTAATCCGACTCTGTTTCTTTCTCTCTTTCTCCATTAAATTGGTCTATAAAAAACCACCAACAAAAAAAAAAAAATGAATTTCATGCTTTAAGCTACTCAAAAAAAAATGTTTTTATAAATAAATTCAGACAGCGTAATCAATAAATAAATTTTCTATTTATGCAACAGCCTCGGCAGAGTCTCTGGTGTGGCAATGGCACCCCAACAGGCCACAAGCAACAACATAACGGGCCAAAGCGACCGACCGACCGGCAACTTGTCATGAATATGAATACACTCAGAGAGCGAGAGAGAGAAAAAGAAAGAGAGGGACGATGGCAGATGACAAAGCGAAAGATATATAAGTATATTGTTGCATGCAAAGAAAATGCATGAGTTGATTATTGTGAACTAAAACTAGAAAGTCAAAACGCTTTTCGACTGTAATGAAGCTTAAATACCCTTGGAGAACCCATCAAAATCTTTGAGGTCGGCTCTTATATATGCTATATATATTATATGTATTATATATTATATTACATATATTATATTATATTATATATTATATATATTATTGGTTTGTGAGCTTCTTAAGGATTCGCTATATAATATAACAAATAGTTATTAACAATTAAATGGAATTCTTAAATTTGTAAACATTTTTCCATTTGTGGTAGGAACTGCCATAAATTCCATCTAAAATCTAATCCAAATAGATCCAAGTGAACTGGGCATCCTCTTTTATACCCTTGCAGAGGGTATATTGAACATAAACTATATATATTCTTGATCAGCATGACGAGCTGAGTCGATATAGACATGTCCGTTTGTTTCTATGCTATCTCCTCCGTCAGTTTTAAAGCTATCGCCACCAAACTTTGCACGAAGTCTTCTGTTCCAAATACGCTGCACATTTTTTCGGAACCGGCCGGATCGGATGACTATAACATCTAGCTGCCATATGAACGATCGGTCGAAAAACTAATTCTAGTGAGAAAAAATCTTTTTTTATGCAATCGTCTCCAAACTCCGTATTTACTAGTTTTGAATGCTTCTCCATTATACTGCTAAATTTGGTAGAAATCGGACATCTAAATAGTATAGCTGTCATATGTACAAAAGTACAGTTTGTTTGTTGTCAGTGGACATGTCCTTCAAATTAGTTAGCAAACGTCGTGCAAGGGTATACAAACTTCGGCCGAGCCGAAGTTAACTTTCCTCTATTTTTGTATCTTACAATATTCTTTTAAAAGTTTTCAAAATTAAGAAAATTACGTTTTTATAATCATCGAATAATATTCGAACCAAAATTAGACAATATTTCGGAAATTTAAGGTTCTAGGTTTTTGGGAGAAGATATTGTATTCTTTCTACACAGAGAAAAAAAGTATATTAAAATATATCCATTGCATTAATTCTGGTATCCATTTGGAAAGGATATGTCTTAATCATCCAACGGAGCTAAAACTCATCCAAAGGATATAAAAAATGATGATAATTTGAATGATTTTGCAGCTCCGGTGGATGATTTATGGGATATTTAAGACATATCCTTTCAAAATGGATTTTTGTTAAATTTTTTTTGATTTCTTTTTATTAGTTTTTGTGTTCTAAAAGCTGTCTTCGAACTAAAAACTACACAACTTATATGAAAATCGCTCGGTTAGTGAAACAAAAGGGAATATTCCATATTAAATTTACGGTTCAGTAAAATTCCATTTCATAGTTTTCTGTTGAATGTGACTTTTGAACATTATTTACAAAATTTTGAAGTCTAAGAGCTTAAATCACAGAGGCTAATATGGGTGGAGATATAATAAGTAATTCTACACGTTGTACTAGGTATTTTATTACATTTTTCTGGCCATTTTAGGAGTTAATCGCTCTAAATCAAGGGCAGAACGTCAAATTTTCTTTATCTATAATTTTTTGGTTGAGTTATTGGTTTTGGTTTGGTTTTTGGTTATTTCTAAAAAAGTTCAAAGCGTACTACTGGCCTTGTTCTTGCAATTATAAAAGACGTTGCATACCTTTGTGCGCTGCTTTTTATAGCAGTATTATCACTTGTCGAGATTTTATGTGAGATGGGTGTAAAATACCTCAGTTTACTGATTTGAGAACTTAGATAGCCTACTTACAGCCAAACAGAATGTAAGTATGTTTACATTAATGTTAATGCTCTGTTAGTTAATTTCCCTGAGCTTAAATGATTTAGAAGTCGGGCAGCACAGACTTTAACTTAAGCTCTCGTTTTTCTCTGTGCAAGGGTGGAAAATCACTGAAAAATTAAGTATGACTTAAATCACGCTTTGTAAGCAAACTATGGTATATAACCGGATTTGATTATGGACAGTATTGAATGGAGAAGCGACGTAGGCGGGGATATGTTAGTTAACTACGTCACACAAGCGCAATATCGTACAGAAAACTAATGATAAGTGAGCTTGTTTAATATAAGTTATAGTTGTAAATCTCTCTATTAAATTGTATAAGGAAACATATTTTTTTAATTATTCTTAAGTATTTTCTCGATTTCGGAAAATACAAATTAAATTCAATATCTAAACTCCATCCGATTAACTTAAAACTAAGATTCAAAGCATAGTAAGCGACTTAATCTATGATATTGATTTCAGATTTTTTAGAAATCAGCCCGAGGTTGATTCAACTTTCCGAAAACTTTGAATGAAAATCGCTATTTTCCATAATTTTTTAATAATGTGCGAAATAATTGGATAAGCGATTTTTCAATGTTTAAAAGTCCAACTCAGAATATTTTATATGGAAGTAACTATATTCCATTTGATTGACCTAAAAAGTCCTCCCCCCATAATTGGAAATCGGTCTGCGTGGTTGGGTTCAAGGGTTTAAGTATGTGTGAAAAGTCGGAAAATCTAATTATATAAAATTCTGTATCTGATATTTATGGGCGAAATAATAAGAATAATGGAATGGAATAGAATAATGGGGGGGCCTATATTAAGATCTACTTCAGACATGACGAGTGCTGATCATTTATATCTACACTGAAAAATGAAATCAATCCGAAACGGTATTGAAAACAGGGTAATCCCAGCTACTCTTGAGCCGATCCGAGAAAAGATTGATTTGCCTCACACTTTTTTTTTTTTAATCCCAAAAAACAGGATCACTTAAGTCCTGTTCCGGGATTACCCTGTATTCAATCCCGTTTCGGATTGATGTCAGATTTTTTTTTCTGTGTAATGTGTAGAAACAAAGTAACACTGAGTGACCAAAATGTTAGATCCTGTTGGGAATTTTAAGAAGAGATTTGCCATAACATAATTCGCATTTTCTGTTTCTCATTTTTCGAAGCTGGCATTATAAGTCAATCCAAGATATTTTGTATGTGGATTGAAAATGCGTTTAACTTGAATTTTTCGCCTTACGACAAGTACGAACGGTTATAGATTCAAGAACTTTTTTTTTCTTTTCAATAATAATAACAGTGTTGGAAGTTCTGTAATTTTTATGAACCAAAACTAAATTATATGAATTTGGCATGTTGTTTTTTCTGACTTGTCATACTGTGCATACACTTTTCCAATGCACTGCATCCCTGTTGGTACACTTATGCAATATCTCATTTTTTTTTAGTTGATTTTAGCTGTAGTTAAATGTGTTTATGCTAAATAAATTTCCACTTTGCACACTGAAATCAAAATGAATTAAGTGCGAGTGATAGAAAAGTTGTCGTGTGTTGCAAGCGTGCGAGTGTGTGTGTGTGTGTGTGTGTGCGTGAGTACCGTTGCTTGTGCCACTTAAATCGAGTTGAGATTTCGATTTTTAATGCATTTTTTTCACGCTCTTGGCCGGCCGGCATCGTATCAAATGAGCTGCATGTGGCGTCGGCGTCCGCGTCAACTGTGTGCGCCCCGCGTCTGTCGCCTGGGAAACTTGTTTGGCGGCTACGCCTCTAAGTAGTCCAAGGTGCGTGAAATAAATTTTCAGTGCTTGTCCCGTCCGTATACATCATCTATTTGATTCCATTGGCCTCGTGAGACGATTGTTGTTGCTTTCAAATGCCTGACAATTCTACATATTGCTGCAGCCTCATGATTTGGGCTCGATACCGGGGCCCCCGGTCACGCCAGGCACGCCCATGCCGCAGCGTATGGCACGGGCAGAAAATTGCGTAAATTAGCATAAATTACGGAAAGTTAAGTGGAAGCTTGAATCGCCTTGAAAAATGTGCAGCGGAAATTTAAGCGTAAATTGTTGACCAGGAAGATATTGCCCGGGCAGGAGTAGGGCCACTGCGCCCGTCTCCTTTAATCCAGCCCCGGCGACCTGGTCGCTAATTAAGTGGAAATTTATGGAATGAAATTACAATGTGCATGGCTCGGCGCGAGCATAAAAATATTATTTTTACGAGCAACGTGCAGTTTGCATTTTCCAGAGTGTGTTGGCAATTTTCCGACAGCAATTTGAATAAAATTGAATTAAGTTCGTTTGGCACACACACACACACACACTGACAGGTGCTTGGCCAAGTCAATTATTGTGATGGCGCCCAAAATCGTGTGTATTATGGTTTAAGAGAGCCAGATTGACCGCAGTGATGGTGACTTAAGTTAATTAAAGGCTCTTTGCAACCAACAACTAATTTGCCAGCTAATTGAATGTGGGCCACTCGACCCGAGTGTCCAATTTCCTTAAACATCAGAAGCGACAATTTCATCGATTTTAATTTTTGTCTGCTCTGCAAAATTTGATAATAACCAATTAAAAGTCTAAGGTACAATCATTGCTATTGAATTGCATTTAAACTTTCAATTTATGCATTCAATTAAAATCATTCGACTTAACCATTTAATTACAAAACATTTGCGTCACTCAGATATTTCATTGTGGTTCAGTTGTTTCACACAACCCTCGAGTTTTCCCCACCTTTCTGAAGTATAACAATTGTAGGCTTTCAAGAAACGTTTTTAAGACTTACGTATTGTATTTATGTTCAGAACGAAAGGCACTTTAAGGCACTTATGCAAAGGTAGTTGCCGAGAAAAACCGAACTGAAGAATGTGCAGAATTCAGTAAGGATTGGAAAGAATGGGAGAATTTTTAGAAGAAAGATGGAAGAGTTTCTGTACTTTTACATGCAGTAATATCAAGAAAAGGCACTGTAATCTAGTGAACCCACCCTGACACCTTAGGTTCATTTATTTTCATTAATTTGTTTGACGATTGTATGCACACGCACTCACACACTAACTGAAGATGCAGTACCCCCCCTCCAAAAAAAAACAATTGTTTCGTTGAAAACTTGGGTGATTTTTATACTATCTTATTGATATTTTCAGCCTAGATAGATATTGGGCATAACTTGATGAAAATTTAGTCAAGGGCAATTTAGTCAACTGCAAAGATGTGGCTTTGGCAGATTCTAGCCGTTTAAGGATGGAGGGGTGGAACTTATCCAAATCTGAAACAATCCTGATCTGTATATGTTTTAAACCTACCTTAAGGCAAAATAATAATGGCTCCATCTCTTTTAGTCTCTGAGATCAACTCGTTCATACGTACAAACAGACGGACATGGCTACATCAACTCGGATGTTGAGGCTGATCAAGAATATATATGATTTATGGGAACGGAAATGTTTTATTCTACCCTTTACATACTTTTGCACAACTTCATGATCCACTTTTACCCACTGTCAATGGGTGGTGCAGCATATAAAAAGTTTCTATCTGATATAAAAAAAATCAATTTAATAACCTCGAAATGTAGTTTCAATACTTTCGAAAATACTACCCTGATACTTTAAGTGTTAAGAAATAATAATACACGAAAGTTAACTTCGGCCCGGCCGAACTTTATATACCCTTACAGCATGTTTTTCTAACTAATTTGATGAACATTTTTATTGAAAACAAACAAGCTCTCTCACTATGAATACTTTTCGGACTCTTTTTTCTATGACAGGTATACTATATAGATGTCCGATATTGACCAAACTTAGTGGAATTATGGGAAAGCATAGCAAACCAACAAATACACAGTTTGGAGGCGTTTTCTTTGAAAACAAAAAAGTTTTTCTCTTTAAAACTAGTTTATCGACCGATCATTCCTATGGCAGCTATAACCTATTTTCATCTGATTTTGACAAAACTTTAAAGAACTGTGTGATAGCTTTTTAAAGAAATACATGCCAATTTTAAAGAGGTTTGCATTGAAAACAAAAAAGTTGTTCTTACTAAGGCTATTTTTTTAACCCTACTTTTCTATGGCAGCTATATTATATGAATGTCCGATTTCGATTAAACTGGGCACAATCATGGTGATGCATGGAAAACCATTCAAATCGGAGTTTGGAGACGTTTGCATTGAAAACAACAAAGTGTTTCTCACTAGAACTAGTTTTTAGACCGATCGTTCCGTTGGCAGCCATATCTTATAGTCATCCAATCCGGCCGGTTTCGACAAAGATGTAGCTTTTTTGTGCCAGAAGTCTTCGAGCAAAGTTTGTTTGCGATAGCCTTAAAGCTTAAAAGGGACTAAGCTAAATCAACTCAGCTCGTCATGCTGATCAAGAATATATATACTTTATGTGTTCGGAAATGCATCCTTCTCTGCGTCTTTGCCTGCCTGCTGTCCGCCCAACATCCGTCTCTCCATGCCAGCAATGTCATAATTGCTTGGGAATTTCAAACTCTTTGATAAAAATCAAAACTGTGAGAGCGAGACAACGATATTCTCTCAAATGCGCTTCCCTCGGCTAGCAGCACCAACTTTACATTGCATTAACCTCGATTTAAAGAGCAAAATTCTTGAAAATTCCAGAACAACTCGATTTTTTCCAAGATTTTGTATTGTTCTGTTTTGCTCTATTTCATTTTTCAAACACACTTTTCTTACTTTTACTGTTTGTTTACTGTTTGTTTTTTTTTATTGATTGCATTCGATTATATTGTTGAACATGTTTCTGGAGATAAAACTCCAAAGGATTGTAAACAGCATTTTTTCCAATGTTTGTTTTGTCTGTAACCACAGCAACAGGTATGCAAATTTGTGTGTGCGCCAAAAGCAAGTTCACATTGTAATTAAGTTGAGGAAATTAACGCATGATTGGGTTTAATATCAGCGGATTATATTTGCATTGGTCCGAAGTCCTGTTGTGGCAACCAACGCAAAGATAACTGCAAACATACATCTATTGGATTAAGGACTCCGCTCAGAGAGTGGAGCATGGTAAATTCGGTGGAATCCCTAAGCTGTTTTCTCTGAAATTGAATTTGTGTTAATTATGAGCTGCAGTTGATGCTGAAGTTGAATATGGTGCACTACGGGCAAATGCAATTGATTTAATTAGCAGATAAGTTTACACAAAATGAATGGAGGCGAAGCCATTGTCATAAGTGGATGGCCAGTTAAGCTAATAAGCTGATTAATGGGAAACTTTCCTGGTTCCGAGAAGGAATGAAAATTTTCAAACAAAAACAGGCTTTATCTTGCTATCACAAAGCGACAATATAAATTCAAATTGATCAACTTTCGTTTGGCCCAAAAATTATGCAAGCCAAACTAATTAATGGGATTTCTATGCAAAGGCGAGAGTTAAACTTCAAACTCTAAGACAAATATGCCGGGGCCACTTTATTCGATTTGCATATGATGGTTAATGGCTCATTGAAAAATGGCAACAATCTGCGTAGCGTTTAACATTTTAAGACAACGAGGTCTCGCTATCGAATGGCAAAGGGGAAACTGGTTTGGGGCCAACCAAAAACACGTTGCAAGTTACAAATGAATTACAGTTTTCTGACTGTAAACCAGTTGCTGGTTCAAAAACATAATCATCTTGTGTAGGAAAATGTGGCACAGCGTCAGCGGACGGACAACTGCCTTGGCATGTGGGCTCTGGGTGGGTCTAAAAATAGCGGCGAGTGTCTCAGTGACAATGCGGCGTATGCTTGATGCACTCTTTTGCCAAGTGAATTTTCAACTTTTACTGCCACTTTTGTTGAGTGAATTATGCTAAGCGCCCCCGCTTTTGCGCAAACGGTGCGCCAGCAATTACGATTACGGCATATTTTTGCAGTTGTTGGCCTCGTGGCACCGGCACAATTGCACAACACCAATAGCAACACAAACAACAACAACAACTAGGCAAAGCAAAAAAAATTGAAAGTGAACTTGCGACTTTCATTTTTGGTCTCTTTTTTTGTGTTTTTTTTTTTTTTTGGTTTTTGTTGATACTGTTAAGCCGCTTAATTGTGTTCAAGTCAAGCTGTTTGACTTAATTTACCTTGACAGTTGGTTGAAGCATTCAGTTTGGAAGGGTTCAGTTTGGTCAACTCCACATTTGCAAGTGAGATTATACAATTTTCTTTGAGAGAATACAATTCTGGTGGGGGTTGTCACAAATCTAAATATCTATGTAACCTGAGCTCTTACTCTCTGCCTGGAAAATGTTAGTTAACCGGATGTTGGTAGCACAATAAATGCGCCTAAATTATGATATTTCTGTTTGCTGCTTGTTTTCCCCGTTTTCGTTCTGGCTGACTGCCGGGAGGAGAGTGCGTTGAGAGTGCAACTGAATAAAGCTGGAAAATAAAAAAAAATAGGGCGAGATAAGTGCAGGTGCAGGTGCAGGGGCTGGTCATTAATTCTGCGGCTTTTGCTGTGAGAAAATGTACCGTTTCGATTCTGTGCCTTTGGCGGTGACTTTTTGTTCAAATAAATTAACATAAAAATGCACCGCATGGATATGCAATGCATAAACTATGCGGAAATCCATGTAGGCACGGCAGACACCTCTCCAAACCACCACCCTCCCCACCCGTTGGACTGCGTAATCAGATTCAGTTGCAGTGCAATATGCATTCAAGTTATGGTGGAAAGTCACGCAAAATTAATAACACTAAAATATGTAAGACTTGGAAAAGTCTAGCAAAAGCAACAATGACAACCTTTGGTGGAAAATCAGTTTGAATGGTTTGACAATTTATGCGTGAATTGCACAGATTTTCAATCAACAATCAATCAACAGTGCAGTGTGTGTGTGCGAGCGGAAGTAAGTTGTTTTAATACAATCCACATATAAATATATATATATAAACTCTTGCAAAAAATCACAAAATGTATATACGTAACTTTAGCTGTTGCAATATTAATAAAATCTGCATGGCAAGCTCTGCAATTATGCAAATGTACACAGCAACAACCAACGTTTGTTGGCCATGAAACCATTGCCGGCATTAATTAAATTCAAATTGAATACTTTGTGTATACTTTCAATTTTTTTTTGTGTTGCATTGTTTTTTGCTGCTTTTGTGGCTGGAAAAACACGCCAATACCAACCAAAAAAAAAAAGTCAACAGCAGAATTTTCTGTGTAGTTTTCAATTATGAAAATATTTCTGTGTGTTTTTACACATTTGTGTCTACATAAGAGAAGAATCCAACATAATATTACCAAACACTCACTGGAAAAAAAAACCAACTAGAGTTGTTTACTTAAATCCACGAACTATTGACAACAATTTGACGTAGCATGAAGATCATTTATCGAAGAAATAGTTTGCTTCTTTCAAGTGCAATTGTCTATCGATAGGCTTGCTTCGATAGACTTGTCTTCGATACCAGTTGCTAATTATACTCTGTACCAAAGGTACATAGACTATAATAAGTTTGTGCAAAAGTATGTAACATCCAGAAGAAAGCATCTCCGACCCCATAAAGTATATATATTCTTGATCAGCATGAACAGCCGAGTCGATATAGCCATGTCCGTCTGTCCGTCTGTCTGTCCGTATGAACGCACAGATCTCAGAGATGGTAAGAGATAGAGGTTTGACATGTATGGGACATATGCTTCTTATGTCTGCAGGCAGATCAAGTTTATTTTCAATTTTGGCCACGCCCCCTGCAGCCCACGCAATTTAGAAAAAACATCATATCTCCTACAGTTTTAGGTGGGTTGTTCCTTCTAGATATATAAGGATAACTTATCGAGCAGCCAAAGGAATGATGAAGATTGGATGAACGGTTTTCGAGTTATGATCAAAAGACTGTCCGCTGCTGCAGCGCAGTAGCAGCGCTACTGTCAGCTGCTACTGCAGCTTCAAAATTTATGCTGAGCGGATAATTTCGTTGGCACAGAGTATGTTATAGTCGGGCTTGACCGACTTTCTTTCTTGTTTGTTGTCATTGTGCTTTGCACTTAGTTTTAAAATGACTTTTCCCTCGAATACGCTATTTGGATCGGAGTTTTTGGAGTACATTATAGCGGTTCAGTCAAAGAAGGCCCTGATCGAAATAGACGGCTTTTATTTCATGAAGTTTGCTTTGTGAAGTTTTTCCGAAAGCTTCTGCGTGTGGGAAAAAGGTGAAATGGAGTAGCTTGCCCCTCTACATCTCTTTCCTACAAACGAAAGCCTTTTCAATAACTTCAAGGAGTTTGCTTTATAATGTAAATCCCATCTTAGTTAAGGGAAAAAGTCAAGCAGTATATATCAGTTCAAAAAATAGGAGAAAGTTAAGTTAGCTCGGCTAGCCCGAGATTTGTATGCCCCTGCAGCACGATTTCGAAGAACAAATTCGAAGGACATTTCCATCGAAAACAAACAAGTTTTTTTCACTAAAAATTCTTTTCTGACTATACTTTTGTATGACAGTTATACTATATAGATGTTCGATTTCGACCAAATTTAGTGGAATGATGGGAAAGCAAAGCAAACTAAGAAAAACTAAGTTTGGAGGCGTTTTCATTGAAAGCAAAAAAAAATTTACTTACTAAGACTATTATTCTATGGCAGCTATTCTCTATAGATGTCCGATTTCGACCAAACTTAGTGGAATCATGGGAAAACATGGCAAACTAAAAAATAAAAACTTAGTAGGGGTTTTCTTTGAAAACAAAAAAAAAATTTCACTAAAACCAGTTTCTTGACCGATCTTTCCTATGGCAGCTATAACATATAGTCACCCGATTTTGACAAAACTTTGAAGAATTATGTGAAAGCTTATAATATAAATATATGCCAGATCTAAAGAGGTTTGCATTAAGACTATTTATCTAACCTTACTTTTTTATAACAGCTATACTATATAGATGTTCGTTTTTGACCAAACTTGGCACAATCACGAAGAAACATTAAAAACTAGTAAATACGGAGTTTAAAGACGTTTGCAAGGAAAACGAAAAAGTTTTTCTCACTAGAACTTGTTTTTGGACCGATCGTTCCTATGGCAGCTATATGTTTTAGTCATCGGATCCAGCTGGTTCCGACAAATGTGCAGCGTATTTGTACCAGAAGACCAAAAGACGGACGGACCGACGGACAATACTAAATCAATTCAGCTCATCATGCTGATCAAGAATATATATACTTTCTGTGGTCACCAAGACAATTTCAATATATTATATGTTCTGCAAGGGTATAAAAACTGCTTTGTGATATTATTTTCGTGTATTACAATTTCAATTTGTTTTATTCCTCGTCAAACGCCTCGCTCGTAACGGGTGTTCCACGACGCCCAAATCAACATTAATGTAGTACCCGTTGCCCCCCTCACCCGGTCACTGATAAGTTTCTTAAGAGTCTCCGAAACACTCAATATTTCAGAGAAGGTCTGGTCGTATAGCTAATTGAACGTTAATGAAACGGTTTGGTTAGAGGCTTGGCACAGCTTGAAACTAAAATCTTTAAGGCCAAACGATTTTGCCAAGATACGATACGTCTTACTTCTGTCCATTCGTATGAAAACACAAACTATACCATACAAACTAGTTTTGTTCCAGTGTAGATAATGAGCTGCAAAAGTGCAACCACCTGTAAATAACTCCCGTATCGCTGTCCAGACACACTGCATAGTTGGAATGATAATTAATTAACAAAAATTCGTACAAACAATTTGAAAACTGTCGAGTTTGCTTTGAGGCCAAATGAGTTGGAGAAATAGTTGAAGCAACAACTAATACGATTTTACCTACTGTCAAAATGGATTTAGTTGTGTGGTTTTATTATTTGTCTAGACTCTGAAAATTCAATTCTAAAGACTTTGTTGCGAAGATTTTTTAATTAATCAATTAACTGTTCATTTATTTCTTTATCTCTAATGATTATATTGAGAGAGAGAAAAAAATATGAAAATCTGGTCACGCAATCAGGCGTCAAACTGTTGAACGTGTGATAATAATTGTTGTGCTGCCAGAGATATAATAAATATGCATACACCATGCACACATTTGGTTAACTAGAGCAGCGCCGGGCAATGAAATTGAAGAACGTGGCGCAAGAGCAATTTTCCAACTGACGGTTTATGGCTGGCTCGTAAAAAAGTCACAGACCGAAAATTGTCATAAAATTACGCAGTCAAATCGCAAAAAGAAAATGTTGATGGAGTATAATTTAATTAGCTTGCTAATTTTGCATGTAGCACCAGAAAGTAAGAAGTAGGCAGACTTTTACGAGGGAAAATTTAATAGCTGTGTAGTCGAGAATGCATTATTGTTATGCCAAGGCCCACCTGCATACTATGTTAAAGTCAGAGGCTGTTGCTTCTGGCTGGCCAGGCCATACTGTGATGACTTACCCAATTGGGAAATGATTTATGTGCGAACTGCGGTGCAGCTTTTCTTCTATGACAATTATGTCATGTGCTGGCCAACAGCACTTCAATCATTTCCCAAGCAACACTTGCGGCACTGCATGAGATTGAGAGATGTTTAGCCGCAATTCAATTTGTTCAATATTAATGGACCAAAGATTGGCCTAAAATGATCACAGCCAGTTTGCCCGGAGGTGAGTCAATTTGTTTGAAGCCAGATCAGATAAACATAATAGTTTGATGGACGCGAGCAGAATAGATAGCTAATGATCTCTTTTCGAAATTGAAGGATAGAGGTGTTTGACCCTCTGTCATTTAATATATTTTGTTGCTTTTTTAAAACTGACCGCTGCAAAGAGACCGCCAATTGCTGCTATTGGAACGGGCATTTTTAAACAACCAAATGGCATATTTACCAACACCAGCCTAACGGTGTTTCAATATTGCGTTGGGCTGCTGATTTTTGTTTGCTTTTGAGATTTAATTTAAGAATTAACTAAAACAGAAGGATTTTGGCTTTATAACAACTAGTTTGGCAAGTTTATTTTAAGAGCTGTAACACCTCCAAATCAATCAACTCCTCTTTGGGCTATTCACAATGAGCACATCTAACATTCAACAATCAAATTCAGAAGTCAATCAAATTTGCCTGTATAAAATTTGTCATGTCTGCAGCATATTTCTGTAGGATACTGAAAAACCTAATAATTTGACAAATACAAAATTGTATTTATTTATTTATTGGAGTTGCACATTTAACTGGTTTAAAATTGAGTTTTGAACCGGTTCAAAAGTCGAATAGGTCCAAATTTAATTTAAAGCCAAATCTAAGGAGTTAGTTAAACTATTTACTAACTTGATTTTTGGTATAAATGTGGATATTATAAGGTTATTAAACTGGATAAAACTGGTTCAGAACCGGTTTCGAACCGATGCAAAAGTGTTTTGGAGTAATTTCTCAGAAGAAAAATTGCAATTCTTGAAATCTTTGGAACTTTTCTCTGATAAGCTCATAAGTATACCTTGGAATGTGTGCCATCGTTTTGGAATTTAAAAGTTTTTGGATGTAATTTTGATTAAGGTTTTTTTTCTATGGGAATTGTATGAGATTTGTCTACTGTTAGCCGTTTTTCTCAAAAACTTTTCTAACGATTAAATACTTCTATATGTGCCCGAAGTTTTTGTTTACTGTGCATATCCTGCTATTATCTGGGAGAAAAGATTAAGCCTAAATTTAAAGTGTAATTTTCAGAATCTGCAATCTATGCAAACTTCAATTGAAACCATAGTTTATGTTTTTCTTAACATTTTCGTTCTTTCGTTCCACATTCCATCGTTCCAAAATCGACGCTAAGTAGCCGACGCTATGTTGACACACATCCTAGCTAAGAGCAAACAGGTTAAGATCTATCAACAGCAGCTAGGTGATAGTAAATTAGATAGGTAGAACACAAGTTCATACATTAAAAAATAAAAAAAAGCGATGCCTAGAATTTTAGGAAATAAGTTCTTAAGACTTAAAATGTACTTTAAAATTATATTTAAAGTTAAAATTTATTTTAAAGCGACCTAAAAAATGGTAAATTTAGCTAAAAACCTTCAAATTTAGGTTGAAAATAAAGGAATTTGTGTGCTTAAACAGAGTCCAATGGGGAAAAAGAATTTTGTATGACGCAACGGAACTAATTAATAGATTCTCTTAAGTACTTATTGTATATTTGGACGTAATTGACGTAAAATATCGATTTATGCACTATGTGCATTCTAAAAAATATACAAAATGTTAAAAACACTTAAAAAAACATTTCCGTTTGGAAAAAACATTATAACTTTTACATCCTTGTATTTAACGAAACTATCACTGATTTCTAAATTTATGGAAAAATTGCATCTGCACGCTCCGGTCACACTACATTACCACAAATGAACGCGTCCGTAGCCTTGTTTGGTGCAGTGATTAGTGTGTTTTCCTACTGTTCCAGAGGTCGTGGTTTCGATCCCGCCTCGGGCCATCTAATGAACAAGTTTTTTTCTTTGTATAACTTATACAAATGGTTACCTATACCAGTTTGTTTGTTGGCGCCCCAGCTGTGAAGAAACTAGCCATGCAAAAGCTTCTCAAAACTCTGCCGTTCAGATTCGGCGTTAAACTGTAGGTTCCTTTCTCTTTTGCAAAAATTCAAAGCACACAAGCCAAAAGATTCACAGAAGCTCGACTCCGGGCCCCCATTTGGGGGCTTTGCCATTCTAAAATAGAAGCGCACTAAAATAGAACCGTTGTTCGGAAATCATGAACGATTTGGGTTGTAGTGTCGAAAATTCTATTTTTGCTGCTTTGAAATTCCCAAACAGTTTTTGCAATGCTTACTTGATAAAAAAAACTCTGCTTCTGCCTTGAAAGATAGATTCGGCCTTATTTGTAGTGTGGTGTGGGCCTATTTAAAGTTATGTAAGAGCACAGCATGATCTCTAAACTTTCCAAAATTAAGTTTACAAGTATATCCCAGATGTTACCACAAAGTTTAAAAGTTGAACACACTTTGTTACCAAAATTTGACCACGATGTTCCACAACTATTCCTAAAATAAGCATCTGAAAGAAGCCAGAATTTGATAAAGTCCGAACAACGGGATTTAAAATTGCGTTCATAAATTGAAACAGTTCTCGAATAAGCGGGATTCGACTACTTTTGTCCAAGGATGGACTGGGTTTCGGGTAATTTTGAAAGGATGAAAAACTACTCATAGAATAGATTCATATCAATTTGATATTTGAGATTTTTTTCAAACATGATTATTTTCATATCATTTCGAAACTATAACTTTTCATTTGAAGATGGGAAATTTAACTTTGATTCGAAACTGTAAACAGTGTAACGAAATATTTAGGTATATTTAGGTTGGACTACGATGAGATGCCATTTCAAGCGTCTTAAGTGCAGGAGTTCCAAAATTCGTTCCCCAGTCAAGCAGAGATATATTAATAAAAATTATTAATTTCTTGTTTTCTGATTCTCTTAAATTATGTATAATAAATTAAACCAAAAAACAGAGCGAAGTGTAAGTTGTATAGAAAGATATTTATTGTTTTTTGTGACAAAATTACATTATAAAATATTAATTTGATCTTCAAATATCAATTTGATATTTTCGAAAGGTCATCTTTAAGTGTATAATATCAGCTTTTTATTGATTTGAGAAAATTATTGCTATTCAATTCCATATATAGTTAATTTTTTCCACATTTTCACGGCTCCGATTCCGGACCAATTTTTTGGATTATAAAATGGAAATGCAAAAGCCTATTTTGTACCTTGTTTCGGATTTGGTTATGCAACACAAATTGGTTGGAAAACTAAGAACTTCGAAGCTGAAATGCTGCCTCTTGTTTCAGCTTATAAGAATACGTTTTGCATTGACCAAAAGCTCTTTTCTTGTCCATTGCATTTGTTTTTTCCTCTTGGCAAACTGAATTTGAAATTCCAATTCCATTTACATGCGTGTGTGTACGCTACAAACAGCCACCTTCAATTATTCAAAGACAGTAAACAAAAAAAGAAACTTGGCGCGCCGTTTTTGCATTTTTGCGTATTTGGAAATTTAGACATTGCCTTGCCTTCGGGCTAGTGTGTGTCGGTTTTTGTGTTTTTTTGTTGTCGATTTTCTGTATTTTTGTGTTTCTCGCTTTTTGCATATTGCAACTGGCTTGATGTCTGTAAAAGGAGCTGTTTGTTGTAATTCGAAACGCCTGCCAAATGACAACTGCAGCAACAACTTTGCATTGTTTAACGTTTCCCAAAAAAAAAAAACCCCTGACCCACTTGTTTGAAATTTCATTTCTCTCCTACTCACTTGTACCGGCTACTGGTCCATCGAGTGAATCATTTTAGGCTTATCTGCATGCTGCAATGTAGCCGCTAATCATATAAATTAAGGCTGTGCCCATTACATTTCTCATATGGAGCCCTCCACGCATATCTGGACTTTCAAATCTGTGAAAGGGAAAAGCGCCATCCGTTGTCGTCGTCTCCCTCTCTCTCTCTGCACATTTGACCCATAAATTAAGCGTAATAACTTTCGAATTTCGACTTGCATTGGCATTCTTTTGGCCATAAGTTTCTCCTACCCAATTACGAAATTGCGCACGTGAAACGGACATAGGAGAAGATCGATGGTACAGCAAGTGGCCAGCTGTTTGGACGAGAGCCGAAGGTTGCCCTTCAATGTCAGGTATTTTTTCACTTCTCTTGTTTTGGCATTCTTTTGTCGATTCGTTTGATAAAAAAGAAACGAACAAAAAATAAGCAGAACATGAAGAAATATTTCCAACCGGTTTTGATGATATAAATTTGGGAATTCTGTTTTGACTCACACTTACCGTTAGAGTCAGGGTGTGTGTCTGAGATTCTGTGGCATTGTGGCAAGTCTTCAAAATGCTTGTATTTAATGTCAAACGATAAAGAATTGACAGAATTGAATTGGGGTGGTTAAAGTCAATTGGAAAATATTGAGAAGTCTTTGAAGCTAAATAAACAGAAACATCAAGTGGTGATGTGGCAAAAGCAAAGCTTTTGTAAAAAAATTGTATAATTTTATATTTAATAAGTAATTTACTTTGGGCAAAAGTGTAAGCACTCACTAAAATTTGTTCTAAACAAGTGGTGCACAAGACCCCAAAGAGTGTGCCCATATTTTATTAAGATTATCAGGAGTGTTGCCATTTCCGAAAGGAAATAAAAAGTAAAATGATTGCTATTCAGAATCATTCATGTTCATTCATGTTGGTTCTACCCTTTTGAAGAGACATAGGTACGTATTTTATTTTCGAATAAATGTTTGAATTGTTATCGAATAATTATTCAGCAATTTAACATTTTCGATCAGCACTGCGTATAGTTCGTATAATTCGATTTCGTTTCGATTATTTCTGAGGTACAAGTTTAATAAAAAGAATTTAATCTTAAACTGTAAGCTCTAAATATTTATGAATACTTCGAATTGCCCACTAAACTCGACATTTTTAAATAAAAATACTTGTCTACTGTTCATTCCACTGACTCCAAAGCAAAACTAGAGCATTTCTCGTATTCCGATTCCACATGATCTGATCGAAATCGAAAACGGGAACAGTTCTTCCGTTTTTATACCTTTGCAAAGGGTATTATAATTTTGCCGGGAAGTTTTAGAAATATTAATTTCCGACCCCATAATCCATAGATATTCTTGCTCAGGATGACAAGCTTTGTCCGCCCGTCTGTCTATCTGTTTCTACACAAACTAGTCTCTCAGTTTTGAAGCTATCGAGCTGAAATTTTGCACAAAGTCTCCTTTTTACTGCACGCTACTAATAAACCGAAACCGACCGGATCGGATGACTATATCTCATAGCTCCCATAGGAACAAGCGGTGGGAGAACTAGTTTTAGTATGAAAAACTTTTTTCTTTTCAATGGAAACGTCTCCAAATTTTGTAGTCGTAGGTTTTCTATGTTTTTTTTTATAATTCTACAAAGTTTTATTAAAATCGGACAACTATATGGTATAGCTGCCATACAAACGATAGGTTTGAAAAACAGTCTTAGTTCGAAAAACTTTTTGTTTTTAATGGTAGCATCCAGCAATTTTATATTTATATAGTTTTACCAAATTTTGGCAAAATCTGATGACTATATCATATATAATATCATATCATATGAACGATTGGTCGAATAATGGTTCGTTATGGGAAAAAAAATAATTTGAAAATATTTAAGCGTGGGTACAAAAACTTCGGCACAGACGAAGTTAGCTTAGCTTTCTCGTTTTTTCGTATTTTTGGAATACACAAAAGTGTGTCCACAAAAGTTTAATTTAAATCGCGTTCCAAATAGCAAAAAATAATGATATGACCCAAAGCTCAATATTATATTTTCTCATATTTCTAAAACACGTAAGCATTTATAAATTTTGATATTTTCGAGCAAATAAAATCATTATTTTAAGATCAAACTGATATTAAATAATGTCATTTTATTACTAAACATAAAAAACATATTGAAAATTACAGGTCGTTCATCCTAATCAGCTGGCACTTCACTCAGCTTTTTTTTGGCTAAGCACTATAAGAATGTGTATACTTTATAACTTTGTTGTTGCCTTCAATTTCGCAAGAGAATGAGAAAAGAGACACATACGAAGTTGTTGTTGCAATTTCAAAGTCTTATACGCGCGACGACCGCTATGCCGCAGGCAATAACACATGCGCCTGAAGCGTATAGAGTTTACAACTCTGCTTTATATTATATGATTGCTTCTGGCTTTGACATACTATTGCACAAACTGTATAAACTCTGAGTATACTTGGCACAGGGTATAAAAAAAAGGCAAAGTTTCCCACATTTTTATTAAAACATATCGAATGAACAATAGTTCGATTATATCTGTTGTCGGATTGAATTCGCATTAAATTATGCTTGCAAGTGTACAAAAAAAAAATAAATTGAATTATGCAAATAATACGATCTGCTAAATCAGTTAATTTGTATACAAATAAAACGTTTCATAGCAACTAATTAAATCATGAATGAAATAATCAAATGGTTCTTCTTTTTTCAATAAATATTCTTCAAATCAAAACTGCAATTGAAGAATGCAACTAACAAATCGCTATGTAATTGCCAATAAACGAATGTAATGAATAAAACAAATAATTGGGATAAAGTTGACCCTAAAGCAAACCCATAAACACACACACACACACTCAAGAGTAATGGGGCGACATCAACGGTTTAATTGCAGACATAACTATAACTAAATAATAGCATTCAACCATTGATTGACATATCGCTCGCCAGCCATCGCACTTAGAAATTATACACGCCAACTTGTTGCTCCGCCAATGCAATGCAGAAGGCATGAGGAGGGATTGGCTGGCTCACGCACAGCTGGTCAGCGTTTCCGTCTATGGTACGGACTGTCCCCACCAAATATGCATATCACGAGCTATGAAATTTATCAACGGTCGAAGAAATAATAAAAAAAAACAATTATTAAGATGAGGAGTTGTTGACTAGAAGGTACTCTGCATTACAAAGGTGGTGGAAAAGAGAGTTATTTGTTACGTTAAGTTATTTATAACGAGTCTCATTTGAGCAGTTTGGTTCGGAGTTTTTTTTTTTGAAGAACCGAACCTAATCACTTACTTTTGATTACTAGAACATACCCTGCATTAAAATGTGGCTTAAAAGAGAGGTTTTTTTTTGCGATTCCGGTACATATGTATACTATAGTACGAGTCTCATTTGAACAAAGCCATTTTGAAGCAGTTTGGTTCAGAGTTTCTTTTTGGAAGAACCGAACCTTATAACTTACAACTTACAAAGAGTAACTCCCGAAAACATCAGAGGCCTAAAGATGAGAGTGCTGCTAGGTGAATCTGAACCCTGAACTGGCTTTGTAACCGTCAACGTTAAAACCAATGTACCCTCTATCTACCGTAACCATGGGCAGCGGATATCAAACTACACGAAACGCAGGCAAATTTGAATTGAAATAATAAGCAAAAGCGAAACTCACGTTTCGCCATTAGCATTTGCAATTTGTGTGTCTATCGAAATGGTCATTGTCTTTGGCAGCTGCGTTTTCTTCGCTTGCATTTACCGTTAGAGCACATGGCATTGTTTCACCGTGTTGCTGCGATCCGTTAATCATATCGGAATCGCCTGGTCTCACTGTCTGTCTGTCCATTTGGCCATCACGTGCGTAAGATCAATAAAAATCCAATTAAAATGCAAAAAGTTTCATAATTACAGCAATAGCTGCAAGTGAAGTTGGGTGGATGGTTGGGTGGCCAAAAGTGAAAACCTCTTTTGGGCCAACTGGAAATGCTGTGCAATAAAACAGGCGGGCGGAGAAACAGCTTTAAGCTAAATTTTCGCGCACTTTGTTGCCAGCCACCAAGTGACTTTACACGCAATTCTGTTTTTAAAACTAAGTTGTTGTTGCTGCTTTTAACAACTGTTTTATGCTGTCGATGGCAGTTAAAATGGAAATGGAAATGGCTTGTAAACGACGCGCTAAAAAGACATTTCGTATTTTGCACAATTTCGGTCGTTGTTTTTGTTGATTTTTTGCAAGCCAAACAAGTTAACTGGCATCAAAAATGAAGGAGGGAAACAAAACCCTAAGAAAATTTAATAACCTTTTAAGACATTTATGCTTATGGCATTTTAAATGGCAGCATTATTTATGAAAATGTTGAAAGTTTCACTTAAAGCCCTAGGGCAACAATCTTGATAGATTGAGCTGAAGAATATCGACTAGCTAACAGATCTTTGGTTGTCTATTAAACGGAATATTAAGTTATGGTTAACGCTTGAAAACAAAATACAGAAACCGAAAAGCCCTGCTTATAATCCTACACTCAAAAAGATAAGCTGCCGAAGGCGTTTCATCATATATTTTAGAAAGATGATGTTTTATAAGTAATAACACAGTGTAGCCCAGAAATCGCCACGACAAGATTAACAAGAAAGAAAGTCGGTCAAGCCCGACTATAACATACTCTGTACCAAGAAAATCTGTCTTTTGATCATACCGTTCATCCGATCTTCTTCATTCCTTTGGCGGATCGATAAGTTATCCTAATAACTAAATATGTTCAGAAGGAACAAGCCATCTATCTTCAAAACTGTGGGAGATATGACGTTTTTTCTAAATTGCGGGGGCGGCAGGGGGCGTGGCCAAAATTGAAAATAAACTTGATCTGCCTGCAGACATAAGAAGCATATGTCCCATACATGTCAAACCTCTATCTCTTACCATCTCTGAGATCTGTGCGTTCATACGGACAGACAGACGGACAGACGGACATGACGGACATGACTCGGCTGTTGATGCTGATCAAGAATATATATACTTTATGGGGTCGGAGATGCTTCCTTCTGGATGTTACATACTTTTGCACAAACTTATAATACTCTATGTACCTACGGTACAGAGTATAAAAAGAAATAACCGTCATGTGCGATTAAAAGAAACTCGAAAATGATTCATGAACACGCTCAAAATTTGACTTGGAAGTACGACTAAAAATGGACTCTCAAATGACTCGAAAATGATTTGATGGTTTTCAGAAGAAGGTGTTAAAAACGACTCTTTAAGAAGAGTCGTTGCTAAGGTACCATTTTCTTCCGACTATAGTATCATTTATGATCAGAAAATGTGTTTAATTATGACTATTTTAATCAGATTGAGGACTCGAAAATGACTCAATTGTGATCAAAAATTACATAAAATGTTTGCTGGGAATACTATAATTATTCCGAAATGTTTTTGAAGATTGTTTCTTATTTCATATAAAAAGCATCTTTATTTCATTATTTAATGCTAAAATGCATCATTAATGAAATATTTAAGTAACATTAAGACAAATCTGGCTACGCCCCTGAGTTTAGCAACATCCCTGAGAACCGTTTACCCCATCCTAAGACAAACAGGTACAGATTCATTAATCGTTTCCACTTGTAAATTAACTTCAAGCTGTTTTTAATAACATTTTTGACACAATCACGTTATATTTTGGCCTTCAATCTAACTTGACAGTTTCCCATTTGGCTGACAACATTCCCTTCTCTGCATAACTAATGAATATTAAAACTATCGTCTGCTGATTAGCGGCTTCCTTTGCTGGGCTAAATTAAACCTTCTTGTGAAATTGAATACACTTTCAAAAGCAAAAACGCGCCAAAGAAATCGTAGCAACGACAGCAGCAAAGTGAATGAGGGCGGAAGCAATTTTGCAGTCCTGCCAATGCTACTGCACTTGACAATTGGATGGCAAGGGGGATGAGTTGCGTGGGGTTCTGCTGTCGATGTCATGTCATAACAAGGCGGCCCCGTGCAACCGAAGAATGCAGTGGCAAATTACCAAAGCGAAATGTGAAACCGTTTTGAAATACGCTAAAGTTTGATGTTTCATTTGCAGCCGCCGGTCAAAGGTAAGTCAACTTAATGAAGACCCACGCAAAAGCAGAACCTGGAGCGCTGGCAAGTGAAAGTGATTGGCCGGAATGCTGTCGGCCAGCACATTTGAAATGTCAAATTAAATGCAAATTACATATTTGGCATTTATTGCTGCGATTGCGACTGGAGAAACTTATTTCTGTGTGCCAGTGCCTGTGCCTCAGCGTCTCCCGTGGAACCCATTAAAATGCCATTAAATTTGACATCATTGTGTGTTTGTTTCTGCACTCGTTTGACATTAATTTCCATCATCAAAGTTAAGTAGCTTGGCTTATAACACAAAAATGAAACCAGCTAAAAAAAAAAAAAACAACAATTTGTTTTCCTTTCCGAAGTTAGCTGAAGCGTGTCCGGGAATGACAACTAATTTGATAATTATTTGTTGGTAAATGATTTGAAAAATGAGCAACAAATTGATTTAGTTTTCTAATCGTTTAATTAGTAACACATCAAGCCCAATTTAAAGTTTAACCTAGGCCAGATTTGAAAAGCTTTTAAGATGGAAATTAGTTTTGGGGAATTTCTTTCTGTTGGTTAAGTTAATTAAGCATTTCTGTGTGGTATTTTTCATTACTTTAAACTTTCTACATTTTGTTATGCCTTTGTGTTGCCATACAATTAAGCCGTATCATGGACAGAGATGTGTTGTATGTTTAACATTTTATAGCCGGATTGCCCTGTCTCCCTCGCCCCCTCTCTCTGACACACACTGATACATAACTTCGGCAAGCATTCGGTGTGAATTGCTATGCCTGTTCTGAAATTTAACTTGAGGGTAGTTTCTACCCCGGACAATGTTTGTGATATGCTGCAATGCCGCGCGAGTGCTTGATGGTCGTATGGGCTGAGATGCCGGCATTTGTGTTTAAGTTGCAGAGACAAGCTAAGTGAGTTCAAAACAGAGACAAGAAGAAAAAATATAAATGTAAGTTGTAGGCTTTTTCTCTTTTCGTGCCACATTCCTGCTCTCCTTATTTACACAGTTCCGAAAAGTGCCCCAGGAGATATTAAGTCAGTGATTGTAGCTATTATTTAGCAGGGTATGTGCACCAAATTTTAAGTCTATTGCTAATTGGTATGTGAATAATCCACAATAATAAGTACTCAAACATATGTGGTGTAATATTTGGTCTTACATCACATTTTGCAATAAACAGATCTATTACAAGATTCTTGAAATTTTACTCCTGTTTCAGTGATTCCCAAACGGTAGTCAACGTTTTCAATACTAAAATCTGATCTGCATTTAACTATCCAAATATAACAACAAATTTCCGTTTTTTTTTTTAAGTGGAACCGGGTATTAAAAGTGAATCTATGATCTAAATGAACCGTAGACCTCCAAGGGTTCTAACCTCTGAACCGAACCATCTGCAGAATTTTAAAAGACTGCTGTCATACAGGAATAGGATTGGGGATGTCAAGTAAGTCTTTAGAGATACTTGCCGATGTCAAAGACCTTCGAAAGATGATAGTTTTCATATTTGAAACTCTTAAAAGTTCAATCAGATCAAACATTAAGAAATATCTTTCAAATAAATTTCCTAAATTTAAGTTAGTATTCAAGCGTGGTACTCAGACCCTGAAAGCATTCTCAGATCGAGAATCACATTTTTGTTCCAAGATTTAAGTAGAGGATTTCTTAAATTGAGAGTTGAGAGGTCAAAATTAATGCTTTCTTGAGCAATAATTGTGTACTGCTAAAGAAGACAGAAGCAGTATTCTTCATCTGCTGAAAAGTCCATTAGTTATATGCTATCTGCTCTCTTAAGTGACTGGTACAAATAAAACAGACTTTTTTTGTTTCTCAATGGATTCCTTGGTTTTGTTTCTCTGGTTTTTTCTGTTTCTTGCTTATCGATGAGAAAAACACTCGAAACTATTTTACGCTAACAGCATGAAGCGCATAATTTCGTTCGGATCTCAGCTGCTGAGCATAGGCGACTTAGCTAAATGAGCCAAGTCATAACTGAAACAGAGTAAATCCACTCAAACTAGCTATGACTTGCCCTCATCCACCGCTGGCCGGCTACTGAAAGCAAGCTGCGTGCTCTCGGCTCGAGTATGTGTAAACAGCGAAATGTGCTCGGCCCCTGCGGGCCAGGCATGACCATCACAGACTTAAAGTTAGTATTCTGTTACGTTCATTCATGAGCTGAAATCACTTTCGATAGATTATGCACAGCCAAGTGTTTTGTGGAATCAAAAAAATGACAGTATGATCACTCGTTATTTGAGCAAAAAGTGCCTTAATAAAGGTCCTAGGTAAAAAGTTATTTTAGCTCCCTTTTTAATAAAGTTTTAGTGTAAAATGTGTTTTTTTCTGACCTTTCAAAAGGCACCAGTTTTACGAACTCTGGTGGCTACAAGACCGCTTCGACTTGGCAGTGTTTCATAAAATTCGTTAAGTGATTTTTGTTCAATATTTTCATTGGAGAATTATAAGAATATTTGAACAAGTAAGCAGAACACAATTCTCTGTTTTATTCTATTTTCTTACTGAAACTTAACCAACAACTAAAGACAAAGCAAATCAATCAAAACAAAACAATCATCAACGAGTAAACCAAAACAAAGTGAATTGCATTTTAAAAGCTTTAGAAAATATCACAAAAACAAAAGCATTGCACAAACATAACAACAACAAAAAAGCGTTAAATTGTGAACGAAAATCTGTACTGAAAAACAATGCATTTCCACATATGACGATGACGACGACGACGACGCTGAAACGTTTATTTATGTAAAGGTCAATTTGCAATATTTGTGCAAGGTTAGGCATACAACTCACACATTATGCATGCTATGCATGTATGCATACATATAGAGTGGGCAGATCGCGCTATTGGGGAGCTAATCGAGCTAAATGAACAATAATTGCGGAAAGCTTTACGCAACTGTAAATACCAACAAAGCAAACAACAATACCGGCAATACCATTCAAAGTCTTAAGGCGCAGATTAAAGCTTGACATAATCTTGGCTATTTCATTCAGTCAGGTGCCCGGCTCCAATGGCCGCTAAAAACTGGGCAAATGACATTAAAAGAAATTTCAGCTGACAATGTCAGACGGATTAGCAATGGAAACGACGACCAACCAACAAATGCACTCAACTAGCAAACCAATTTTTATTTTTTTTTTGCTTTGTTGGAGGGATTTTTGGTATTTGCTTCCGCTGCGTTTTCAGTGTGGGCTGGTTGATCCTTGGTCTGTCGTAAAAGAAAGCAAAACATGAGCTTTGGCGAACTAAGTCAAAAACGTGCCAAAAAGTAGCCAGCGACATTGCAAAATAGAGTGCTAGCAGGGGCTGCTGGAGAAGTTTTGTCAAATGACATTATGCATTTTGATTCATTTAAGTGAAGAAAATTATATGTCAAATGTATGAAATGATCTAAACATAAATCACCTTTATGAAACTTTTTCGAGCCCTTTTGATGATTAACAAGTCAGAATGAAAGCGTTGAAGCAGCAAAACCTATTTTGCTCATAACTTGATTATCATTCATCCGATCTTTACCAATCCCTTGGCGGATAAATGAATAACTCAGATTACTAAATATGTACAAACTAAATATACTCTGGGTAACTCGAAAATATTAGATGCATATGCCGAGTGCAAAATATGCCAAATATGAGAGGAATATTTCAAGAGAAACAGGAAAGGAAAGACTCTTACAGTAACTTTGTCCGGATGAAAGTATCATTTACGATTGAATTGTAAAAGGACTGTAATATGATCATAAATTTCATAAAATTTCCATAAACATTTGGTGAGTTTGGTTGAAATGATCGAAATATCAACTTGGCGAGTTCATCTAGTGATCACAAAGAGATCTTAAAAAGAACAGATAAAAACACATGCATTTGCTAAAAAGAAAAGTTGGTTTAATAAAAAACGATTGGAAGAAGGCTCTCGTGTGACTCGAAAATAAGTCGAAACTGATTAGAAGAACGGGTTGAAAAATACTCTTGAAGAAAAGTCCCAGCTAGAATACCTCTTTATGCCGACAAAAGTAACATTCATAACACTCATTCATTAGAATCATTTCTGACCATAATAATCAGGCCGAGGACTCGAAAAAGACTGTGTTTCAAAACTGATTACTGAAAAATATAAAAATCCGTAAACAGTATCCGAAAGTGTTCTCCTTTAAATCAGTTATGAAATCAGTTCTTTTGGAAAAATGAAATCAAGCAGTGGCGGCGTTTTAAAGGGATTAATATTCTAACATTGAGTTTGCAAATCAGGATAATAGAGAACAGAAGAAAATGTATAAAACAGAAGAAATGTATTCTTTACTCCAATAAGCTGGGAAAATTGTTTACATCCTCAGATTGATATAAAGTACATTATATCTGAAAATTGATCCATAAGTTATGATCCACTCGAAACCAAACCGGCATTTCGATGTGATTTAAGCCCTGATATATTCGCATTCCGACAGGCTCGAACCTGCGCGCCGTATATATCTTTGCACCTCAACTAGCGCAGTCACTAACACAAATAAAGCACATTTTTTGAAGCATCAACAACCACAATAAAATGCAACCACAACCACGATAAAATGCCGGTTATTGCTCAACCTTGTGTATGCTGGTGGCTGTATAAAGCACACGGCAACAACAAAATCAACGGTGCAGACGAACTGTTATTGGCTTCAACTTCGCAGGATGCATAGGAGAGTAAGAGAAAAGAGAAACATACGAAGCTGTTGCTGTTAACGTTTAGAGCGAAACAACAGTAAAAGCGCGAGCACCCCTGCTTGAGACTGTTATCGATAACTTCTCTTAGTGTTGAAAAGCGTTGTTTGCTTTTCTAAACAATTTGATAAGCGGGCCTTCTCTCAGGTGCTGGTTCGAGTCTTGGTTCAGTATTTATTCAGTTTTTGTTAGTAAAATGTTTAATTTAATACGACCATTCAATGTCTTCGATCATTACTATTGTAAGTAATCTTATATACTTCACACCTAACAAAAGTTCCAGGTCTTTTAAACCGAATGGAAATCCTCTACCTTTCACTTTTGCCTATATTACAGTATTAAGAGTCTCTTAATACCAAATGTTATCCAATTTACATTTTCGAACACCTAACAATTGTTCCAATGAGCTAAGTACATTTTGAAAACCAAACCCTATAAACCTTGATCTTGACATATCTACAAATTTTTGAAATATCTCTGGTGGCTGTTGCCACATACTTAGGCACCTAAAACACAAACAATTGGAACAACTCTCGCTTGAATAAATGCCTAAATGCATTCGCTTAACCAATGCCAGTTCCATTTATGCAATTTGTTCGCCTTCGTTTGGTTTTTTAGTCGTGTCGCAAGGTTGCTTTTACCATAATATAAGGGCGTATTGTTGTTGTTGCATTGTGACTGACACTGATAACCGTGCTTACAAACATGTGACCTATGTGGGTCTAGACCCGGCAAGGCTGTCCTCGTCTCATGCAGCTTAATGTCATGTTATCAATTGCATCACACAAGAAAAGAAAAAAAAGAAAAAACCATTCAAAATTTAACGAGAGAGACGAAAAACACAAAAACAAGACAAGCAATTAAAAAAAAACGCTATAGCTATACTTCACACTTGTTAATTTAAGTTGATATAACGATTAAAGTTTTTTATTTTTGTTATCAAGCCAGACAGTTGTACGCAAAAGCCCAGCCAGACAGACAATACATACTAAAGTGCATTGAAATTACACAACTTTTATACAACCTCAGCGTCAACGCGTGATGTTTGTTTACAATAACAGCAATAACACCATAGCAAAAAACAACAAGAACATTGCGTCTCTGGCTGATACTGGTGCATGCTGCTGTTCCTAGACTTTTAGTTTATTTTTATGAATCAACAAAACTGTTTGCAGTTCGCCCATACAAGTTCTCAATCAAATTTCCGAAACAAAGGGGGATTTTCATTGGATTTTATTACCAACTTTTGGAGTTAATGAAGCTGCAAAATGCTTACGAAGTCGCAAAGTGTGGATCCTTTATGTGACAGCTTACCTGGAAAATAAGAAGAAGACAAGAATACAGTTAGTTTTGAAAGTTTTTCTCAAGGAATCTCCATTTATTTTATTATTTATTGCTGAAAGTAACAACACCATATAGCATATTTACCTGTAGTTTTCTAACTATAAAACTTTGCAATAACAAATCTTCACACCTGCTTTGAACTAAGCTGCTTCGAAACCGGAATTCCAATTGGTTTATTACTGGAAAAGTGTTGATCCAGAACCTGTTCAAAACCAACTTTTTCGGTTGGGTTGAGCAATAATTAAAGACATTCAAAAATGACCTACTGCCTACTGCTGGATTGGATACACAATACTAAAGTTCATAGTGTACATATAAGCCAAAACTTGAGAAACACATGGACCGAATGGCAGTTCAACAAAATGCCACTATGTAGCCAATTTTGTATGCAAATTACAATGCGCATTCATGTGTGCCAGCTCTTACTTTCCAAAGACTTCGGCAATCGTTGACAAGAAGCGAACAATCACAACAACCGAAATTTCTGAACTATCGACCTCAAAGAACCAAAGTTCTTTGTTAGACATCTTAGTATATCAAGAGTCTTCGGCTTTATATACTTAGTACAATCCGAGAACTGAGAGTTTTGTATGGAATGTGTAATGGAGTGGAATAGATCTGCTCCGCTGTCTGTGTGCGGGGTGCCTGAGGAACTAATGGTGGTCAAGTCGAAATAGTGTCCAAAACAGGGAGCAAACAGTGGCTAGCAGTGACGAAAATAGTGATCCAACAGTGGCTAAATCAAGGACCAAATATCGGTCAAAACAGTGACTAACAGTGACATAAATAGTGACCAAAACAGTGATTTAATCAGTAAACAAACAGTGACTAACAATAAGTGAAACAATGACCAGAGCAGTGACTAAAGCCGTGACCAAAACAGTGACTAAACCGTGACCAAAACAGTGACTTATACATTGACCAAAGCATTGAACAAAATCAGTGATTATAGCAGTGACTAAAACCTTGACCGACTCGTCGGAAAGTTTGTATACCCTTGCAGCAGGTATTTCTAACTAAGACTGATCTTACGACCTCACTTTTCTATGGCAGCTATATTATCTAAATGTCCGATTTCGAACAAACTTAGTGGAATCAAAACTAAAGCCTAACAAACTTACATGTAAATTTGGAGTCGAAATCATTTGAAACAAACAGTTTATCAGGATAGAGTGTGGTTCCTCTTGAAACAGCTGTACGATCTACGATCCTACTTTGTGGTGTTGTGCCTCTGTTTAAAGTTGTGGGAAAGCATAACATGACCTCGAGCCGGCTAAAAACTGCAGATTTACTGACATCACAGAAAAACCAGTCATATGTACAAAAAGTTTATCTCAATCGAATTCCCCTTTCGACCAATCTTTGTACTGCAGCTATATACTTTAGCAGTCATCCGATCTCGACAAAACTTTGTAGAACTGTGTGAAAGCATATCATACAAATAAATATGAGTTCTAAGAACATTCCCATTGAAAACAAAAAAAAATTTCTTACTAAGAATACTTTTCTGACTCTACTTTTCTATGACAGCTATACTATATAGATGTCCGACTACTACCAAACATAGTGAAATCATGGGAAAGTATAAGTTTATTGGCGTTTCCATTGAAAACAAAAAAGTTTTTCTCACTAAAACTAGTTTTTAACTGATTGTTTCTAAGACAGCAATATACTATAGTCGGTTCTGACAAATGTGCAGCGACTTTGTACTAAAAGACTTCGTGCAAAGTTTGGTGGCGATAGCTTTCTAACTAGCATAGAAGCAGACGGACAGACAGACAGACAGCCAGACATGGCTAAATCAACTTAGCTAGTCGTGCTGATCAAGAATATATACACTTTATGCGGTCGGAGACGCTTCCATCTATGCCTAACAAACATACAAACAATTTTATAATACCTTCTGCAAGGGTATAAGGGTAAAAGTCGGTCAAGCCCAACAATTCAATTTCAGTGAAACACAAAGTGTTAGTTTGTGTTTAGTGATGCCCATCGCTGTTCCAGTGAGTGCTGCCCATCATAAATGTTTATTTTTGCCTAAAACTCGACTGATGCTAATCCGGTCTTCAATATTTTTTTGGCGAATCGATAAATAATACTGATTACTAAATATTTCCAGAAGGTACGAGCCTACTATGTATAAAACTGTGGGAGGTATGACGATTGTTTTTGAATTGCGCGGGCGGGAGTGATTGAAATCAAACCTGATCTGCCTGCCACGAAAAGAAGTTTTAAAGTAAACCAACATTCTCATGTAGTTTTCACATATTTGGTTTTCTCTCAAATGAAAATCTCACAAGAATTCTAAAGTGTTTCCCGTTCCGCCGTTCTGCAAAGTTATTATAATAATAACTAAATATTTGATGACAGTGATCAGCTCTTGTTAGAATTTTATTTATTTCTTTTACCAAGAATATGTTAATAAATAAATAAATAAATAAACAAACAAGGCACAAGCAAATACATTTTTTACTTTACACATTTCTGTTGAAACAAGTTCACCTTGTACAATTCATTTGTTGTTTATATTTCCCTCTTACGCAGTTTTACTGATAAAGATTGAATGTTACTAAACATAAAAAAAAAAACTCTGCTTCATTTGTTTGTAGTTTTGAGTTTCCGCAGCTGATTTACACACGAACAATGAGAATAAATTACAACTCGACAGAACTTTTAATATAATTTACCTTGAAACAATAAGCAAAGAATTAATTGAACACAAAAACATACTTTGCGTACAAAAACGGGGCGTTGCACCATGGTCGCAAAGTCAAATTTTTTGACATAAATTCAAAACAATCAAATCTCGATTTATGCAGAAAAAAAAATATTCTATTTTCTCTAATAGAGTATACTTTATTCATCTAGATAATAAGAAATAGATAGAAAGTTAACTAAAATGAATGTGGAAAATTTAGCCCTAGGTTTCTTCTATATGATTGTCATTGTGATTTTTATGTAATGCAAATATTTTGTCGTGTTACTCGTCTCTCTCGACAATTCAAGAGTTTGGTAATACTTTATGGGAGAGTTTGGAGATAGTTTGGCGATTTCAATAAACAAAATACCTTAGGTATCGATTTTTTAGCATAAAAAGGATATGTGCCATCGCCTTTTTATTCCTCCAAAATCGCCTTAAGACCACAACGCGCTACTGTATTATTGGCCTTGCTTTATCATTAGCTTATCTGAGAATTGGCGATACATCGCTTAACAATCACTAAGAAGACCCGAATGCGATTGTTCTTAAAGTGAGTTGAACGACTTTTTACAATATTACCAAAGGAAAATACTTTGGCAACGCTTATTTACCTTAGGTGCAAAATACAAAATACGTACTGTTAAATTATAGAATTCGAAACACATTTTATACGTATGGCTTATCTTCGGGGGAAGAACCGCATTGCTTCCTCTAGGAAGAATCACATTCTTCTTCTTCTTGTGAATGCTTTCCTATCGCTGAAAAGAGACGTTTTCCTATCTCCCAGAAGGTCGGAATATATCGCATAGTGTTACATTTCTTCCCATGGGGAAATGAGAATGCGATAATAATGCAATATCGCTTGAGTAAAGTGATACCCACTGGCAAATCGCATTCTTATTTAAAAAAAATAAAGATTTTTGGGTCTCAAAGTATGCTGTATTTTTGTACATTAATCATTTATGAAATTGTTCATTTTATGTTTTTCTTAAAACTCTTTTATTAAGTAGATTTTTGACATTATTATAAAACAATTCATGAAAAACAAAAATAGAGGAAAGTTAACTTCGGCTCGGCCGAAGTTTGTCTACCCTTGCAGTACGTTTTCTAACTAATTTGAAGGACATATCCACTAAAAACAAACAAGTTTTTCCCAAGAAGACTACTTTTCTGACTCTACTTTTGTATGACAGCTATAGTACTATATAGATGTCCGATTTCGACCAAATTTAGCAGAATTATGGAGAAGCATTAAAAACTAGTAAATACGGAGTTTCTAGACGTTTGTACTAAAAACAAAAAAGTTTTTCTCACTAGAACTAGTTTGACGACCGATCATTCCTATGGCAGCTATAACCTATAGTCAACCGATTTTGACACAACTTTAAACAATTGTGTAAAAGCCCGAAAAATGAATATATGCCAATTTTAAAGAGGTTTACATTGAAAACAAAGAAGTTTTTCTTACGAAGGCTATTTTTCTAACCTTACGTTTCTATGGCAGCTTTACTATATAGAAGCCCGATTTCGACCAAACTTGGCACAATCATAAAGAAGAGTTTGGAAAAGTTTGGAGACGTTTGCATTGACAACAAAAGAGTTTTTCACACTAGAACTAGTTTTTCGACCCATTGTTCCTATAGCAGCTTTATGTTATAGTCATCCGATCCGACCGGTTCCGACAAATGTGCAGCGTATTTGTACCAGAAGATTTCGTGCAAAGTTTGGTCGCCATAGCTTTAAAACTGACGGAGGAGATAGCATAGAAACAGACGGACGGCCAGAGGGGAATGACTATATCGATTTAGCTGGTCACGCTGATCAAGAATATATATACTTTATGCGTTACTAACATCAGGACAATTTCAATATACTCTCTGCAAGGTTATACAAATCTGGTCTAGTACTCGAGCTATTAATTTATGTAAACGAAATTGACTTTGGGCCCACAGTGCGTTGTGTTAAATAATTCGAACTAAAATATGAAAAAAATGTTTCTCTATGGCGACACAGTCCATATTTTAATTAATTGTTTACTTGGTCAGCGAAATGGGGGAAAACAATATTCTGTTTTTCATCATTGCTGTGCACCCACACAGAAGGGGTCTCTACAATGGCAGCTTAATTTATGAAATTAACCAATGTACACAAAAATATGCCTGCCACAAAATAAATAATAATAATTCAAAAACATACAAAAAATAGCTAGAAAAAATGTTCAACTTTTATGCTTGGCCCTTTTATCCACATTTTTGCTACAACAGCACGCCAGTCCACGAAAATTTGTTCACAAGTTGTCAGCGAAAAACGAACGAGCGACTCACAAAGCATTGAAGGTGATAGCGCGGAGCTGGTAGGCGGCTGAGGTGGTTAGAAGGGTGCTGATTTTGGTAATCAACCTTGAATATGTGCTTTACACACACAATTGTATGGAACTAGTTTGGGATGATAAGTAAAGGGGGTGTGTGAGGTATATTCAAACAGTCTAAATTGAAATCATCTTTTCCACTTAATACAAACAGACGTCACATGCCGTTTAATTGTTCAAGTTTTCTCCACAGGTGCTCAAAAACCAGCAAGGCAAATATCAACATGATTCAAAGCTCACACGTGAGAACAGCATGCAGAGTTGGCTCAGCATATTTTCAAAACTATTTTGTTTTCCATTCAAATTTTATGTATATCGCAGACACACACACACACACACACACACACATTCGTTAGACAAGATTACCTTTTAGCTTTTGTCCGAAATCCAAATGAACCTCTGACCAAGGTTGTGCATTAAAATTCAAGGCGTGCCGCCAATCATTAATGTTTATCTACGTCATAAATTGTTCATAAAAGCAAAAATATGGTATAGAGCTCCATTTGGCATTTGATATAAGGATTCCGACATTGGTAAAAAGTCGCCGATGCTGTTAGGAAAGTAGTTATTAGTTTTTAATACCAGAAGTGTCTATGGAGCTTTTACCAAATGGTAAACTAATTAACAAGGGCATGGCACAGTCTTGAATTGTTTATAGATGATGATTTTTATTAGCCAGTTTAAAAGCAAGTGTGCAGTTAACAAGAAGAATTCGGTTTTCTCTAGGCCAAATGCATCAAATTTAAGATTCGGATCATTTTAACAAACCACAGAAGTCCCCTCTCGCCCGTTCTAGAATATCGTGACTGGGTCGTATAAAGAAATGGCTTTTCAAGTGTGGGGCTTTTTAATAAGGCAGCAATTGCCTTTAATGTTTCGAATTAATGGTCTGACAAAAAGAGCATGACAACTCGACTGAGATATACCTTTTACCTAGCCAGTTCTAGTTTACACGCTTGGACATTCATAATGATTTCGGAAGAGCTTTTATGAATGGATTTCATATATGAACATTTCCATTTTACTTGGAAGTAAAATTAAATGCACCGCTTCAATCGAAGTTAAAGATTTCTGTCATTTGTCGTGCCTCTTTCTACTTTCGGTCGGTTCACTCTTCCACTCTCTCTCGCGCTCACTCTTCCACTCTCTCTTACGCTCTTAGCAAAGCATTGTTGTTGGCGCCATCTTTAATATGTTGCAGCAAGCAGAACGCAATAGCAGAAATTCTGTCGCGAGCAACTACTGTCGCGACGGCGCTGCTGCCGACTTGCCCTTCGGACCGAAAGCGGAAATTAGCAGCAGCAGAAAATAACAGAAATCTGCAACCATCGACTGCTCCTGTTGACTCGCATTTTTCAGATCAAAGACAGTTTCTCAATTTCTTAAAATGTTCTTATAATATTGCGCATGTTTCGAGTGTGAATTCAAGTCAAGCAGTGTGAATAAAAGACGTATTTATAAAATTCTATCAACTTATTTTTGGTTGTTAATTAATCATTTAGATGCACAACTTTGGTAAGGCTAATTATACCCTTAATGGTAAGGCAACTACTGGTATTTTAGGTCTGGCTTAGATTCTATTTGAAGTGTTTTGTGAGGGAGAATGAAAATTAAACATAATTTTAAGCTTTTTTTTAATGTTTCACAGTATTATCTCTTGGGAACATACAATAGCCCGTTTAAGAACTAAACATTTCTGTTTCAATAAGAATCTACCACGAGCTTTAGATTTTCTCTTTGTGTCACAGAAAGGCACGACTTAACACGTTTGCGACCACACACGACATAGACCTACACTACTTACACATAATGTACAGACATCCATATTTAGGAATTATTGTAGAGCGCACAAAAAACATATATAATGGATCCGAACTTAAGTCAGAAACTCTGATCTCACTGTATAAGCGTATTGTGCCCAGTGAATTTCGTTATTTGGGTTTCTTTTAAGTACTTAGAAACAATAAATCTAGCTATATATCATGTAATTAATGAATTCAGGGTTAAAAATCCAGCTAAAGGAATAAAGTCGTGCGTGTCATTTTGTGTTTGGAGCATTGTTGATCTTGTGTGTGATGAGTACGCAGTGGATTTTTCATATTTTCAAACTGATTTTAATCCAAGTAAGCCAAAGTAAATGTGCACAACACCATATGATGTGCTGACTTTTTGCGTTAATAAAATTCCAAAAATTCTGCAATCAATATAAATTAAAAATCAACATTTTAAATGTATACAAAAGAGCGTTAAAGTTTGTTAAATAAATATTTATGGAAATGCATTTGTTTCGTACGTGAGCATTCGTGACTTAATCGTGCATGAATCGTGAGAGAAATGTAACTCTCTAAAAATTAACTTTTTTAACCTGTAACTTTGCTGCAGAGCATCAAGGAAAAAAGGTAGTTGACTGTGGGCGTTTTCAGCAGATAAATACGAATTACGATTAATGATCTACGATGACCGATTTTAACTGCTGAATACAATGATTACCGATTGCTATTGGTAAATATGGCAATCATGTTTGCTAAGATGGAATCATACAAAATCTATAATTGGTGACAGTTTATTGATTGCTCGTCCAACTGTTTACACCAAATTAAAAATTAACTGACAGCCTTAAAAGTCCTTAAAAATTGTGCATTAAATGAGTTGACGATATGTACAGAAAATAGTCTAACTTAGCAATCAGTGACATTCAGCAGAGAATTATTAGCAATCGCAAATCGAAAATCAGTAATCGTAAATCGGATTTATCTGCTGAGAGGGCCCTATAATCTCATGACAGTTCTACGAAATACTAAAAACTCTCGGCAATGCTACATAGACAAACGTGTTGGAAGCAGAGCTGCAAACCAAAAAAAATATTCGGATCTCCGGTGCACTGCTTCCAAACCAAATTAACGAATGGTTAAGGTTCAATATACAGGTATTCAATATATAATTTACATATATCTTCATTGAAAACTATTACCAAAATAATGCTAGACTCTGGCTTTTGAGAATTATTCAAGAAGCTTTAGAGTCGAGGAGCTTTAAAAACAGAGACTTTTATGGGTAGGGATTTTATAAGGAAATCTAATTGTTTTGCCAGATATTTTTCCACTCCCCTGCCCATTTTAGGAGTCCGTCGCACCAAATAAAAGCTGAAGTCGGTAAACAGAAGGTGCAATTTTTGTGTCAGTTTTGTTGAACCGAACCGAAATTTTGGGTTCGGAACAGGTTCGGGTTCAGCTTTAATTTCTAAAGAGGTTCGGTCCAAGGTTCGGTTCATAGTGAAATAAAAGCCGAAATTCCGGGTTCAATCCGGTTCGCTTCAAAACCGGTTTGCAGCCCTGGTTGGAAGTCCCATAAATCTTACAAAACTTAAAACACAACCTCATATATTTCAAATATTTTCATGTTCGCTTTCACGAAAAGTTTACAGCACCAGTTAGTAGCATTCGTATCGACTTTTCCAGTTCCATTGCCCAGCTTTGATTAATAAATATTCGACATTAGCTGGTGTCGACCCATCAAAGACAGACTGATATCTGGATAGCCTGATTGGCATATTTGCCGTTAATTTATTTGATTTTCAATTGTTCTCAAGTGCAGTTTTCCACTCATCAAAGTTGGCCCAAATGTGACCGTTGTGTTAAGAGAAAATGAGTGAAATTTGAATACTGAAATTAAAGCTTTGTCTTCCGTCGCAGCTGATGAAAATGAATGCACTACCAAGTGGCGAACCCCTGCGATACATTGTAGCTATAGCTCAATGCCAGCAGCTCGAAGCCTAACCAAGCTGTGCTGGTTGGCCGTTGTCATTGCGGTTGCTTGCAACGTTCGCGAGAGCGAACGGGACGGAGCGTTTCAACGAAAATTGGGTTATTGGGTCATGATTCAGTTCGACGCAAAAGCTGCGGCTGCGGCTACGGCTGCGGCAGCGACAGCAATGGCAACAACTCGATTTGTATTTGCCCACTGGCTGTCGGCGAGCGTATTTGTAAGATACTTTTTGTTGTTTTGCTGTACGATATGTTTTAGCTACTGTTTACGGCTGCTGCAGCAGCAGCCCCCACAGAATCCGAGTCCCCATACTGTGTTTTTGTGCTGCGCTTTGTATCTATCTAATTGACTTCCCTCCTTTGTTGCTGCTGTCAGCATCGCTGCTGCTGCTGGGGCAACACTTGACACTAATTAGGCCACTCTTTGTGAGCTTCAGCTTGCCAGTTTATCATCACAGGCACTAACCTGGGCCTATGCAAATGTTTTCACTTCGTCTTTCAATTACTTAGCAGGCAGTCCAAATCAGTTTCAGTTAAATAGAAAGAAAGCCATTTCTTGATGCGACGAATTAAAACGGCCATTTCTTGCATTTAATTATTCAATTTTCCTTAAAGTTGTAAATCAATTTTCGTGCCATTTCCAAAGTAGACCATATAAACATTTGCGTTTCCTTCTCATGATCTACATCAAAAGACGATTTGTACTAATCATCGACGCATCAAACTAAAATTCTGTGTGCGCGCCATTGACCAACATTTGGCGCGTTCGAGTCGACAGAGATGAAAATGAAAACGGAGGACGACAACATGGGCCATAAATTTCAATCAAAAAAGTCTGCTGTAAGCAATTAAATTGCGCAATTTTGTTCTAAGTTTGTACAGCACAGAAATTGAAAATAATTTACACACACACACAAAATGTTGAGTTCTCTTGATTAATTTCGGGGTGAGAAAGAGGGAGAGATAGATGAGTTTAGGTTCGAGCCTGTAAGAATGGAGAATTTCCGCCAATGAATTAGATTTGCTAGGTACCAAGTTCGATTAATAAGAAAATGTGTCAAAAGCAGGGTTCGGAATTGCTCACGAGCGAGCCGCGCGCTCTGCCTCTATTCGGCTCTCGCTCAGAGTCGAGAGCCGCTGTTCGAGAGCTCGTGGGTCAGAGCTGAGAGCCGCAACTGGAAAGTAAAAGTATTCTTGTACCTCTCGAACGGTCCACAGTTTGTAGTCCAATGGATATAGGCAGGGGCCACCATCTGTAGAAGTTCAATACCTGGGTTTTAGCTCGTTTTTGGCCTTGTAAACTGGAGCTGTTTGCAAATATTATTCTTTTTGAGAGGCCTAACCTTTTTCAAAACGTCGGATTGATACACTTTAGATGAAGTTTTGTCTAATTTTTCATAAAAATGGAGCTTGGCGACTCCCCACCAAATCATTATATAAGCCTGATGGTGACCTCTCTTAACTTTCGGAATGATCACACGAAACACAACCAATTGTTCGGTTTGTTGGCGTAAATTTGCCTGTCACTGCGATCGCAATGCTTTCGATTTTGTCTTGCGTTTTTAGCTTAATGCGGTGTGTCTTTTGTATGCACTGAGTCCCAAGTCACGTTTTATGATATGCAACATGCTGTCCCGGCTGATTTTCATCTCACGAATCATAAATGTTTGCTTGCGCAGTGGATTTCGACGAATCAGATCTTTAACGGCTTGTGGCATTCGCGCGGACTCCTTTATTCCATAATAACTTCACCGCACGATACACAAAATTTCGGGGGATTTCAAGTGGGCTTAACATTTGAAAGATGCTGGTCAAATACCACATTAGATGGGATGCTTTAAATACCAAAACTAATGCGACTCTACTCTAGCCATACTCTATGTAAAGGTAACTTTGACGCGTAAAAATGAAATTTAGGAATTGCAATTTAGTTTTAATTATTTAAATACATAGGGTTAGGTGGCTTTTTTTCTATTTTTCATTCACCGATAGTATCGACAATATCAAAGTTTTGATTATAAACCATTGAAAACCTATAATAGCGTCACTGTCGATAATTCTGCATCTCTAGTATGGCGGATAAGAAGTTTGTATTTGAAAGAATTTCTTTCCCGAAGTGAGTGAAAAAGGCAGGGCAACTATGACGGGATGAAGTATGTGGGAGCCAATGTTATTTCCCAGCCCATCTCTACTACATAGCACTGCACTTACCACTCCTAACTGAATCTTCTACTGACATATCCTTAACTATTAATTCATTTTTGCACTCAGAGCCTCATCGTAACATCCAAACTATCATATAGGATTTTACTATATTTTTAAAATGTTTGTTAAATCATTTAGTAGCACTTGTTTCTTTTTTCCAATGCAGGGAATTTCAACTTGAGAATTACAAGCGGTTTTATTGATGCAAAAAGAAATGTATATATTTTGGTGCATACTTTTAGGCAATTCAAAATAAGTAGTATCTTAGCCGTGTAGCTAAGATAACATACCAAAGGGTAAGTTGTAAATTTTACAATCTTATTTAATTCGAAGATTCTTAGAAACAAATCTAAAAGAATTGAGCACTTGAAATCACTCTCAGACAAAATTTTCACATACACAGAAAGAGAAAAGATCCAAAAAAGATTCATTTTGTAGGAATATGTCTTAAAATCATCCAAATTATCATAATTTTTCATATCCTTTGGATGATTTTTAGCTCGGTTGGATGATTAAACGGATATTTAGGGCATATTCCTTTCAAATGGATACTAGAAATCAGCCAATGGATAGTTTTCAATATCCTGTTTTCTCTGTGAAAAAAAAATGTTTTAACTATTTTCAAGATTGAATTAAAGTGTGCATCTTAGATTCATAAAGCTCATAATTGACAATGGGGAAAATATCATAATCAAAGTGCTATTTAGATCATTTTTCCCTGAGATAAGTTAGCCAATTGTTTTACAAATGTTTAATGAGCCACTTAGTAGCCAAAGCAAAAACTTGTTGTCTTATTCTAAGAACATAATAACAAATTGTAAAATTTTGTATGCGGACAAAGACGCAGTAGGTTGTTAAATAGTTCTTAACTTTGAAACGTAGAGGGTAATTTTAAGTCGGCATGGCTGTTTACTAATGTTTTTTAAGCATTTCAAGATTCAATCGTTGGCGCCACACAATTTACCATGGGGAAAACTGAAAAACTCTAGACCAGATCTAGGCACAAACTATTAATTTATTATTTTACAACTTTATTTGGTTACAATTTGCATTTATTTTAAAAACTTAAAATAAGTAAACAAACTTCATGAAGAAGTTTACCAAATTCATTGTACCAAAAACATTTTCAGTCTATTTTCAACAATTCAGTTCAGTATTCACTTTTAAGAATATAATCTAAAATTACGTTGCCAAACTTCATGAATAGTATAACTACCCTTTTAAGCACAAATCGGGTAGATTTTCCTTCTGTGCAGACACCCCAAAACTGTGTCATTCGCTGCGTTTGCTCACATTTCGACTGCACCAGACGAAATAGCCCAAAAACCAAAAAAAAAAATCCAACACAAAGTGCAAAATATTTGTGCTACTTTGGCTGTGTCTCATTTTGTTTTTTTTTTTCTTTCGTTTTTCCGTCTCGCTCTTTTTCTATGTCTCCACAGTAGTTTGGGAGTCATTGAGTCTCAGTCAGCGTAAACAAATTTAGCGCCTCGCCTTGTCACAGAAACGAAATTTCAAAGTAAGTCAAAGCAACAGCAGCAATGCCAATTGGTTTGTGTTTGATTAATTTTAGTAGCAAAAAAAAGTTTAAAAAAAATGAAAAATATTTCGGCGCCACTGTTACAATGCTGTATGTCATGTTTAGGGGGCAGTGCGTGTACAACAACAAATATCTTTGAGTGGGCGTCTAGCTCAACTCATATGTGTTTGACATGCTAATATGGTGATTGTTCAAGTTATTATGCAATTTAAGTTGTTTAATGCAAGCACTCGAAATTTATGCAATTTGAGTAGAGTGGAATATAAATTATCATCATATCAGCAGATAGTTAATCAAAGATCTTATTTCCCGATTAAGAGAAAATAGAGCCAATTGAATTTATTGCTGTATCCAACAGTCCTTAATTTTTATTTCGTCATAATAATTTCTATAAATAGAAACACTTTTGAACAGCGTGTTTTTATGTTTACATATTTTGGAAAATTTTTATAGATTTCCTGACTTATTCGAGAATCTAGACAGCAAAAAGGATTTTCAAAAATATCCATTTTTTGGATATTAAAGTATACATTAAAATTTTCTTAAATTTTCTTCCAACGGAGCTCATCCAAAACATATGAAAAATTTATTTTGACAATGGCATGTTAATGGAATATAATAATGATATTAATTACTAAAAATTTAGTATTTTATATAAGAATGATATTATTTAGCTTCAATTTGACATTTTTTAGCATCAAAATTATATGATTAATTTGATATGAACATTTTGTTTTCTCTGTGCAGCACTGGGAAATAGATGGTCAGTTTAGAACTTCTTCTTCTTCTGATATATAAGGTTGTCCAAAAAATCATGCGGCACTTTTATTGAATTTTCAATTGTTCATAAAATTGGTTATAATAATGCGATTTAAGTCAAATATGCGCCGTTTTGTTCGATGACGAGTTCCCAACGAGATGCCAACTTCATAATGCCCCTCTTATAGAAGCTCGCTTCCCTATTGTCAAAAAACTCGGAGAGCCAATTTTCACAGGACTCTCTTGTGGCCAACTTCCGACTACCAAGCTCGTTCGCCATGGACAGAAATAGGTGGTAATCACTTGGTGCGAGATCCGGACTATAAGGTGGATGCAAAAGAACCTCCCATCCGAGCTCCCGGAGCTTCTGGCGCGTCACCAAAGATGTGCGCTATAACTCACGAACGACTAAAAAATAATAACAATTAATCAAACACGTGTTAGCGCGTGAAAAGAGCTTTCCAAAAAGCTCTAGCGTGAACCGATGCGACGAATACAACTAGAACTACGCGCTTGCAAAGACAAGCTTGCGGAAATACCGCAAGATTTTTTGGACAACCTTATATTTTTAAATTAGACGCAATATAATCAAAATTTCCAAAACGATATCAAAAACTTATTTTTGAATAATTGAAAAATTGATAATTGAACCATTTGGGGAAATCCACCTTAGTGCCAGTTTCTACTCAGTGCTAAAAATACTCCCTGTCATACCCACTAATTTTTTCATACTAGAACTAACATCATTCAAGTTTTAGGCTTCCCTTTTGCGTGTGTGTCATAACTTTTTGAAATTGTGTAGAAATTTGCATGTCGCTCATAGAACTGGCTTAGTTTGTTTTATTTCTTTCTCCGTCTTTTTTTTTTTGGTATTTTTTTTAGCCATAACAACAAGTTTGGCCCGCTCAACTGTTTGACCTATATCGAAATTAATGGAACGAACTCTGATTAGACACCAAACGCCCCTTACTTAGTCTAATGTTTCGAGGGTGAAAGCCAACCACGCCCTGTCACGTACACAATTAAGCCAACGGAGCACGCAAAACTTAATGTAAATAGAAACTTATGGGAAAGGAATTAGCATAATGCGGGAAGTTGAACTGTTTACCTCTGAGACAGCTTCCCGTTTCCCAGGGCCGAAGAGTAAATACATACATACACATACTTATCTCTGTCTGGGGCAATAATTTCGTCACTAACCGAAATAGTTGGTCAATAAACTTGAAAGGGGGGCCTGGCGCAGAATGACCATTGAGTCTTGGGTTTGGAAACGACACACTACCGGCATATTTTTGGACCAATGACGAACTCTGGCGCTCTCTCTTTCTCATTCTTTCTCTAATTCTGGTTCAAAAATAAATTAAATCTGACACGCATTTCGAGTCTGCATTTTATTTCACTTGTTTTATTTTATGGACTTATTTTGAGGGAATTTTTGTCTGGTGCCCTGGCTCGAAGTCGTATGGTTTCTGTTTTTATTGTTGTCTTCTCTTGTGGAATTTGTACCAAAAAGACTGGACTCAAATTACGGTTTTCAGGCTTCGTTGGATGCCGTCCCTAAAAAAAATAAAAAGGGAAACACTTGCGACTCACAGACAACGAGTTCATTGCCGCCACCACCACCACCGTCGCCGCCACCACCAAGTTTGTTGACCTTCATCAAAATCAGGCGAGGGCAAAAGGATCACCTGTTGCAGCAGCTGCTCACACAAGCCATTGAACCCATCAGCACCTTTAGAGTGAGTGCACATTAAATCGCTCACAAATTATTACATAATTCCACAATAATCAGGGAAGCAAACAACATGCCAATTGAAGTTCTTTCTCTCACACACTCTCACACACATGCAGGCGCATCTATAATCGGTAATATGTAAATTCATTTGTTCCCCTGCCGAAATAAAAACACAAATCGAAACCGAAACAGTTGGAAGAGTCAAACGGGATCAACGGCTCGGCTCATTCACCGCGAGTTGAATAACCCAAATGGGCGTATAAACACAAAAACGCACACAGCGAGTCACGGGAACGGGAGAGCCCGTGCCTGTCTGTGTAGGCATTCCATACGTATAAATCTACTACAGCTCACTTATTATGCATAATTTTATTCGAAGAGCGATTCACCGAGGAGGCAGACAGAACGATATGCATAATAATAAACAAAAATAATAATACAAATAAAATTATAAGAAGAACAGACAGAGGTGGGAGGGTAGATACCAACCACAAAAGATACTGTCAGTTGTGAAGGACTTGGGTCTGACAGTGAGTTATTTGTGATTCCATGAATGACAACTTGCCACTATTGAGACTGATACTCAATCAGCGTTATGAATCACCTCGAAATGAATACCAAGAATATTTTGCATAGATATTGTCCGAAATATTTATCACTTTTAAATTATGGTTGTAGGTTTGGCATCAGAGTTAAGTATTTAGTAAGAAACTCTTTTAAACTCTATTGGCTGCGGATATACAAGAAAATATGCAATATGCAATGCAATTCATAGCCCTATGCTCAAATGATCGATGATTTTGTTAAAAAAAAAAAAAAGACAAATTATTATCGAATAAATTTTGAAGCCGATATATCGGAAACCGATTATTCTTAGTCCTTTATAAATACAAAATGTACAAAATGTTCTTACTTTAAGCACATAAACGTCATCAACTATGCCCAATTTAATCTTAAAATATAATATCCGTAATCTTTGAATAACCCAAAGACCATAGAAACGAATACTGCAAATCAGAAATCTGCCATCACTCTATAAGAAAAGTGTTAGAACCAGATAGGAATTTTAAGGACAGATTTGCATGCAAGTAGATCGGAATTTGCATACAACCTACTACAAGGAGCTGGCATTGTATATACTTCATGCTCAATCCAAAATTAAATTTACTCAAATTACTTTTCTGGGCATACTGTGAGTACGAAAAGTTCTTGATTCAAGAATTAAGAAGGTGTCGTACTTAATTTAGGTATTTCCCCATAAAATAAAATACTTAAATTTCTAAGTTCATAACGGTATAAATAAAGTAAGCTCCTTCCAGATACTTTGTTTATACACAACTATGCTACGCTTATAAATATTACTAGTTCGGGAAATCAATTCGCTTATATTTGGTTTACTGCTAGTTCATTTTGAATACGAAGTGTGGACTATGCATTACGCGTTCATAGCATTCTTATTGTTTCATATAAAATGATAATTATTTAAGGAAATGGCATACTTTTAGGGGAATTTATCATTATAATCCTTTTGTGTATAAACGGGGTAAGAGTGTCGTGGCGGCATTCAGATTCATATTTGACTGACAAAGCATTCTCTATTTGAAGCAGGGATGTAAACCGGTTCCGAGCTGAACCGGTTTTGAACCGAACCGAACCGGATCGATATAACTTTAGCAATTTCCCGCCGACCTCTTAATTTACCTGTCATCAATCTAAATTTGTTTTTTCATTAGACAATATTTACAATTTTCTATGGTACTTCTTAACCTTAATTCAATCTTAATCTGCCAATAAATAAGGGCATTCCTCCAGGAACTGATAGACGAGTCCTGGGAATCCGACATAAAAATCTTTGCAGTTTGCTCTAAGGATTTTAAAGATATTCGAATGGATTATAGGAATCAGATTTCAAAAATGGTCGAATAGCCACTTCACCGAAATCATATTTTATAATGTGCCTTTGTGAACCACTGAACCGAACCGAAACCGCGGTTCATTTAACTCCAAAAACCATGTTATGAACCGAACCGGCGGTTTAGAAACTGTGCGAACCACTGAACCGAACCAGTACTTATTTTCGAGTGGTTTGCATCCCTGATTTGAAGTGCTGGAAAGTGCACTGGGCCAGTTCTTACACCCCGAAAAAAAAAAACCGAACGAACAACTTAAGAACGAGCGCTCTTAATAAAATATATACTCGTTCTTGAATTTTTAAGAATTTTGCTTCTGAAAACGAGTTAAATTCGTTCTCAGTGTAGTGTTTTAAGGCAAGAGGAACATGTTTTGAGTAGTTACTAAACCGTAAGATTTAGCTTGTCATAAACTAGTTTTCATTCCATTGGCTTAGAACCCACTTTAAAACTCGAAATAATTAGACATGTTTGTTCTGATTTTTGAAAATAGGAACCCAATATCGAAGATATTATGAAAAGGGATAGGGGGTGGAAGTAAGACCAAATTGTGTATTTTAATTTTAAATTTAATTTTGCGTATTCGGTATTCTCCCACCGCTACAGATACTTAGTTACTATAAATTAGTGCATTGGTCACAAAAACATGAAGAACGATATAATAGAAATGTAAATAAAAACTAAGAATAAATCTACTATTTTTTGTTTCTTTTTTTTTTTAGTTTTGTAAATCGGGTTTCGGGTTCGAATATGAAATATCTTGTGCGGGAGTTATAATATAACTTTGCTAAGATTCCTTAGAAGCAGATTATTTTGCCGTTTTTTTTTTTCTCCCATTCACAAAAAACAAATATTTACTACTTAATATTAATGACAATTAGGGATAAAAGACGAGCCGCCAAATAACTACTTGCCACACTCAAGCCTAAATTCACAATGCGCATAATTTTCTCAACTTTTTACTTTTGAGTTATTCACCTATATACAGCGATCTTCTTTCAGTACTCATGCCTTAACATTCTGAAATGCAACAATTTAGCAACGTTTCATATTTCACTGATGGCACACTTAGGGCTCGCTCCCTTCTCAAATCAAATACTCAAATGTATATTGACAATATCCAATTGCATTTCCTATGTGCATAAACTACCCCCAATCAACATGTTGGAATCATTCTCGCATTCTATTACACTGCATTCAAAAGGAACTTCTCAACGCTCAACGCTCGCCCCTTTATGTCATTCAAGACCCAATGCGATGCTGGCAATTTATGCGAGAGTTTCCTGTTTCAATTAAATTTTATTAGAGTCGATAAAATTTTACGAGTGCTCATTGTAAGCCAACAAAATGTCAAGAAAAAGCCAAAAAGAATGTTTTGCTAGTATTTTTCTCCCCTCATACTCACAACAAATAATGCTGACAAAAAGTTCATGGACACATACCTAAAAAGAGAAGATGAGAAAAGAAATTGTTATTCAGGAATTTGCATTGATTCAATTAATACCTAAACAATATTTGAACAACACAAAACTCTGACGTCGTCACTGAGTCAGGTCGCTGTTTTTACATTATGACGTCGTCATAGCTGCGCAAAAAATGGAGTGAAAGAGGAAAAGCATAACTGCAAATTCTATGAAAAGCACAGATCAGGCAAATAAAATCCAGACACGGCTTCTTACGCCAAACAAAATAGCGGCTTAGCAGGCGGAGAAGGAACAGGAAAGTGCTAAGTAAGCAAACAGAACTCACTCTTTCGTTTGGCCCCATTACGTATACGCAATGTGCGATGCGATGATGAAGATGATGACGACAAAAATTGCTCAGCAGATGCCAGTGAAACGGAAGCATTGACAACGCCCACCAAACCTGCCACGCCCCGGCAACAGTCGTCTGGCAATGGAATTTATTTGACTGAAGGAAAAATGTATGCCAAAGGCAAAGTTGATTGTTATGCGAGGTGAAAACTGTTGGAGCTTAAGCATACACACACACACACATGTATGTTTGACACCGGCAGCACCATACAGGGGGTGTCGTTGGAGCGGGGGGGGGGCTCGGGAAGGCGGTGCTTTTTGTCTATTTTTGGTTGTTGTTTTGCATGCAGCACGAAACTCATTCGAGTTAATTTAATCGTGTAATTTACGCATGATTGGCATCGAAAATGCGTGAAGTGAGGGGGGAGGGGGGCACAAATTGCTTCTTTTTTTTTTCAGTGTAGCTTTCGAAATGTAAATAAACGAGAGGGAGATGGCGATGACGTAGCTTATGCTCCTACGCGGCCAACAACCAAAAATATATGTATGTAAAAAGAAGAAGCCTCGAAATAAACAAAACAAAATCGGGGAAAACACACGCACTCAAACACACAGACAAACACACACACACACTCATTCGTAGCACGCACTGCGAGAGGAAAGCATAGGGCCAGCACAACATAACGGCGAGAAAACAAAATGGCGACCATATTGCGTTGTAGTTTTACAGAGCTTGAGAGGCTGCCATTTTGTTTTTGGGCCCCCGCCATCTCGCTCGCACACAAAATATGCTCGAGCATTGATATGCTGCTTTTGGGCGGTCGGTCGGTCGGTCGGCCGGCCGGCCGAATGAATAAATGAATGAGTGAGTGAGCGAATGAGAGATGGACAGCAGCTTGCAATGAAAATATGTAGAAAGTGGTCGCGGATCAGACAGACATGGGTTGGCGGTTCAGTTGCCCGCACACAACGGTAGAAAGTGTGAAATTTTTGATTTTGCTTTTTTTTTTATGTTTCGGCCTTTTTTATTTTTATTTATTTATAAAACGGCTGGGATTATAATAGATTTGATGGAACGGCAACCGAAAGCGAATTTCAAAATGAAGAAGTTGTCCAAAAAGAAAACTGAGCAAATTAATAATGAGCAGCATAATGGGAAATGGCTGCTGAGCGAGCGGGGGGGTTGGGGGACCTACGCTTTTACATAACGGCAAGTTTAGCTGGCACCAACAGCTGTGCTACAGGTAAAAATAGTGTATTAACTTAATGAAAATAGCCTGTCTCGAAAACAACTTCTACCTTCTGTACACAGAAAATTAAATTCGAGATATCTGGGTATAAATCAATCCTAAACTTTGTCAGCAGTCGTTCAATCCCGGACTTTCTCATTCCAAGTTTGATTCAAGATTGACTTGATCTCGGATCTAGTCAGGGTTCGGAATTGATCTATGCTCACAGCTCTAGAGAGCCAACTCTTGTTCTAGCACTCGGCTCTTGGCTCTGAGCTGAGAGCCCTACGTCGAGAGCCGTGAGCCATCAACCGGCTCTCGGCTCGTGAGCCACAGCAGACGGCTCGGAGCTATGAGCCACTGTTCGGGAGCCGTGAGCCCTCAACCGACTCTCGGCTCCTGAAGTATAGCTTAAACCCACAGCTCGGGAGCCGTGAGCCATCAACCAGCTCTCGGCTCGTTAGCCATAGCTCTCGGCTCGTTAGCCATAGCCACTAAAAGAGGAAAGATCGACATATTTGGAACATATGCTTTGATTATGGGTTTTTCCATGGTGTCGTACGCATTAAAATTTCACTGCTCAATTGCAATAAGCTATGGCTCACGAGCCGAGAGCTGAGGCTTTTTGCCTCCAAACGACAAAAAATTACTTTCGACACTTTCCAACATCAAACAAAGCCAAATTGATTTTATTTATGTATTAAGTACTGTCGCAAAATAATTAAAAAAAACATATTTTGATTACGTTTGCCCCTCATTCAATGAGCGATGCGACTTCAACCACCATTAGGAGGGACATTAAGTATGTTGTATTACCACATTTTTTAAACAGTCGTGACTTTTTTCAGAGGGCTGTCTTATATCCATATTATTATTATTATTGAAACGATAATTTTTAGTTTAGAGTTACTTTTTTATATACATATGTCGACTAACAGAAATATTGATATATCTCTAAGTAACATATATCGATATATCAGCACAAATAATGTCATATCGGTATATATTGATATATCGATAAAAAAAATTGACAACCCGTACAAGAAAGTTTTAAAATTTGTATCGAAGTTGGTAGAATTGTGCAAAAACAACTAAGAAAACTTATAAATCAGATGTTTGGAGACGCTAACATTGTAAACGGAAAATGTGAAAGCTCTCAAATTAAAAAACTTTAACATTGAAACCCAAAATCTTTTTCAAACAAGGACTGTTTATCAGATATATCTTTTAGTTGTAGTATCAGAATAGGCGGAATTATAAAAAAATAATATGAAAAGCTTATAAAAAGGGGCCACCATTGTAAGCAAAAAGTTTGTCTTACACTCATACGAAAATTTGCCCAAACAAATTTGAAATTCTCCTGTGAAATCCGTCCTAATGCGATTCGAAATAAGATTAAGAAAATATTTTCTCATTTGTGGCATATTTTTGTGAAACTTAGAAAAATATTTTTCTTTAGGACGGATTTCATTGGATTAAAGTTGGTGGATACTTCAAAAAAAAAAAACATGGAAAGCTTATAAATAAAATGTTCAAAGACGCCACCGTTGAATATTAAAAAGTTTTTCTTACCAAAACTATCGTTCCTATGGCAACCATAAGCTATAGTCAACCGATTTGACCGGTTCCAACATAGGTACAGCGTATATGTATTTCAAGACATCGTGATAAGTTTCGTGAAGACGGCTCTACAACTGCACTCAGAGAAAAAATAGAGAATTTCATATTTGGATCAAGAATTTTCAAGATCAATAGTTCGATAAAATTGAAAATTCTCGATCCAAGAGCGAAATTCTTGATCCAAGTATGAATTTTTGATACCGGTTTTCTTGATCCAACAGCTTTAATACTTGATCCAAGTACGAATCAGTCTCAAATCAAGCACAAGAGTTCTTGGATCAAGTGCTAAACATACTCGTTTTCAAGATTGCTCAATTTTGAATCAAGGGCAAACAGCATTGTCAAAAACCGAGAATGTTCTTCCTATTATAACGAGCTCATCACATTCAAGAGTAAGATTGTTTACTCTCAAGTCAAGAGCTTCACAGATTCCAACCATACAACAATTCAATATCAGTAGATTTTTCCATTATGTTTAAATTTATTTCATGGAAAACTAATTGTTGAGCCATGTTGCAACTTTCAGCCGGCTTGAGGAATACACACCTCAAAGCAGCATCAGTCCTTCTGTGTCAACTATCAGTCGAACAGACGTCTCTCCATGCCAGCAATGCCATAACAGGTTGGGAATTCCAAAGCAAAATGAGTGCAAAAATCCATTACGCTCTCCGCTCGATAGCTTCCCCACACCCCTCTCCCATATAATAGAAAACTGTAAGAGCACACTCAAAGTTATTCTCTCAAATGTGCTTGCTCTCCTCTCTCAGTTTCTATACATGACTTCCCTCGCCTAAAAGCACCAAGCTAAGAACGTATTTAGCTCGACTTCAAGAGCGAAATTCTTGAAAATTTAAGAACGAATAAATATTTTTTCAAGATCGTTTGTTCTTAAGTTATTCATTCGACTTTTTTCTGGGTGTGTTAGCACAGAAACGGTCGAACATGCCTAAATCAACGCACTTTTTTAAGCCCATGAAGAATTTATACTCTACTCTATACATTACGAAGTCTGAAATTAGTATTTAAATTCTATTTTAGAATGTAGTCGCACACACACTACCCACTGCACCACAACCTGCCGTTTTCCGCAGCTGCTGGCTGTTAGTGTCAAGTGCATTAACCCATTTTGGTACCACTAACTAACCACTACTTCACGTTCCCATTCCCCATGAATCTGTTACGTAGACAAAACAATCGACTCAATATCGTTTTGGATTACCTTTTGGAACGCTGTTGTTAATTTTTTTTTTTAGCCCTTTTGTTGACTGCAAGTCATAAAATGCAATCGCTATAAAAAACTGCTGTTAAATTTTATACCTAAGCTTGCTTAATTTAAGCGTTTAAGCTTAATCAATTTTTGTTTCAAGAAAAACAAAAACCAAAAATATGCATTAAAGCTATGCAATTTTTGCATGTTTGATAAGCCAATAGGATTTACTATCGCTTTGCCGGCATTTCCATATTTTGAAATTTCCTCCTTCAACTTCAGTTGCAGCTCCGCCCCCATCGAATTACAATCAATTTGGGTCAAACTGTTGCAATGCATTTTGGGGCCAGGCGTTGGTATGCAAATAACCAAAAAACCAAAAAAAAAAAAATAGGGGAAAAAAACCCCCAGTCACCCGGTTACCAGCGCGGGCAGGGGGAGGCGTTCAGTATTTTAATTTGATTAAATTTCATGTGACCCAAATACCGGAAACAGTTATTTTTGGTGCCCTAGACGCATGCCTACTCCCCAGGAACAGTGACAATGGCCTCGCATTACCCAAAAGGGGGGGGGGGGCCAAAACAAAATCAAAATCGGAGGGCGGTGCAGGGGGCTGGCTGGGGTAGAGGGAGGGTTGTTTGGCAACAACTCAAGTGATAACTGGTGACGTTGACGTCTTCTTTCGTTTTAATACATGGAAAGCAATTTTCATGCGTGGCTTCTTCTTTGTTTGGCCTGAGTGAATGTGCGTGTGTGCGTGCGTGCGTGTGTGTGTCTGAGTGTACAAAGTTGCTGCGTATTTCCGCCAGACCCAAACCCAAGACCCAGAGCCGGTTTTTCTTCAAAGCAAAAAGCAAAATATATATGTATAAAAAAAAAAACAGCCTGAGCGTGCGTAAAGTGCGTAACTGTTGTTGTTGTTGTTGTTGCGGTTGCCTCCGTTTGGAAACGGGTTTCGCGGGGACAACTTCTTGGCCTCCGCCTCCGCCTTTAGGTGGCTCTCTCTCTCTCTCCCTCTCTCGCATTCGCTGCTGGTGGTGGTGTGTACAGCTGTTTTCTGTTTATCTCGCACTTTCCGCTTCTTCTTTACATTCGTATTTTTGTTTACGTTCTGTGGCACGCACACGAGACCATGACACCCTCATACCCCAAGCCCCGGGGCCCAGTGCCGGGTCGGTATCTAAGAGTATGCGTGACTATGTGTGTGTGTGTGTGTGTGTGTGTGAGCATTTGTGTGTCAGTTTGTCTGCCCAAGTTGATTACTTTGAGATACAGCTTCTCATTTTGGTTTGAGTTTGGAGTTTGTCTTGCATTTTTATTACTTTTTGCGCTCTGGGAGATTTAGGCATTTGGAAAAACCCCCTCAAACCAAAGCTCTGGGCATTACTTAATCACCGCAAACAGCTTTAAAGCTTTCACTTTTAAATTAAGTCATAATTTGATACAAAAAAAAAAAAAACCAAGAAATAAACATTTAACAACTTAACCCACTTTTTTTGCGTAAACTGGAAAATATCAATAATTAAATCTCACAATAAAAGTGAATGAGACAGCGGTTTTTATTAAGCTCGTCGTAGAGTTCCGCACCACAAATAAAATGTTTATTTACATTTTGTTTATTAATTTAGAGCTTCCTTTGTTAGCTGCACCATTAAAGCTTTCAAACGTAATGGTAAAGTAGTTTCTCCAAAGATGTGTCGACTATAAAAAACAAGCCAACAGATCAAGTATGTACATACCTAAGACGACTTATAGAGGTGGAGAAGCAAGCTTTTACAAGACTATTGGTGGAAACATGGAAAAGCCTCACATACTAACATGTACAATATATCAAGTCGATTCCATTTTAAACACGAAAGTTTTTCTCAATAAAACTTATTTTTCGACTGATCATTCGTACTGCAGCTATAAGCTATAGTCATTCGATATTTACCAAACTATGTAGAATTGTGCGAAAGCATATCAAATATATAAATGCCAGTTTTAGGGACATTTCCATTGAAAACAAAAAAGATTTTCCTCACTAAGACTACTTTTGGTTTGGCAGCTATACTTAATAAATGTCATATTTCGACCAAACGTGGCAGAATCATGGAGATGCATAGCAATCTAAGAAATACATAGTTTGAAGAAGTTGACATTGAAAACAAAAAAGTTTTTTTCACTAAGACTAGATTTTCGATCGATTGTTCCTATGACAGCTATATGCTATAGTCATTCAAACCGATGTTTTTACTAAAAAAAACTGAACGGTGGTGAAGATAGCTTTCAAACTGACGGAGAAGATAACATAGAAACAGACGCCCGGGGACGGACATAGAGTATTATTAGTTTGTGCATAAATATGTAACAGCCAGAAGGAACAATCTCTGACACCATTAAGTATATGTATTACTGATCAGCATGAAAAGCCGAGTCGGTATAGCCGTCAGACCGTCTGTCTGTGTGTACGAACGCACAGATCTCAGAGATGGTAAGAGATAGAGGTTTGACATGTATGGGACATATGCTTCTTATGTCTGCAGGCAGATCAAGCAAATTTTCAATTTTGGCCACGCCCCCTACCGCCCCCGCAATTTGAAAAAAACGGCATTTCTCCCACAGCTTTAAAGATAGATGTTTCGTACTTTCTAGACAAATTTAGTAATCAGCACAACTTATCGATCTGCCGAAAGAGTAATGAAAATTGGATGACCGGTTGTCGAGTTATGATCAAAAGACTGTCCGCTGCTGCAGCGAAGTAGCAGCGCTGCTTTCAGCTGGTACTGCAGCATCAAAATTTATGCTGAGCGTATAATTTCGTTGGTACAGAGTATGCTATAGGAATTGCGACTTTTATTTTACTATGAACCGAACCCCTTTAGAAATTAAAACTGAACCCGAACCTGTTCCGAAGCCAAAATTTCGGTTCGGTTCAACAAAACTGACACAAAAATTTGACCTGTCTACCGACTTTATCTGTTATTTGGTTCGATTGACTCCTAAAATGGGAAGGAGAGTGGAAAAAAATCTTGCAAAACGATTAGATTTCCTTGAAAAATCCCTACCCATAACAGTCTCTGTTTTTGAAGCTCCTCGGCTCTAAAGCTTCTTGAATAATTCTCAAAAGCAAGAGTCTAACATCATTTTGGTAATATTTTTCTATGAAAACCACGAAATGGAATTTCTCTAAACAGTAAATTATATATTGAATATTTCCATGTTGTCTACTAACCAATTCTGACCCAAAAACCACTCGGTTCCCATACAATTTTGGGGAGTCTTTAGGTCGAATGCTGTTTTTAAAACATATAGAAGACAAAAATAAATAATGTTGTATAAAGCATGGACTGAACCAAGGTTCGAACCAAAACCTTCTCCCAAAAACCTCGAACCTTAATCTTCCGAACCTTAACCATTCGATTATTTGGGTTCGAACCAGTGTACCGGAGATCCGAATAATTTTTTGGGTTTGCACCTCTAGTTTTTACATAAATCAGAACTATAGCAGTGTGGATCTGTCTTGAAGTGTTAAGAATGTTCCATGAAGTATGGAGGAAGAAAGGAAAGCAAGTGGAATCTTTCTAGAAACTTACACTAATCTATAACATGCTTAAAATGATGCTTAATTGAGCTTAATTTAATCTTTACGACATAAACGGATAAGCGGGATACATTTGATCTTTTTATGATTAAAATAATTGGCAGCAAATCAATTTTATTCGATGAAAATATGCCTGATTTTAACCCTGTTTCGGCTTAATGTAAGCCAATATTGGTTGCTTTGTTTTTATTCAAAAATTCAAAATAAAATACAATCTTTTTATCTGGATGCAGAAATATCTGAACCCGCTTTTCAGCCCTTCAGCCAAAAGAGAATATAATTCTGTGAGAGAAATGTAAATTATTTTTGTATAATAAGTTTTCATCAAAATTTCATACAAAATCTCATACCTTAATGTTCCCCAATGGTGTGGCTGTTATGTGAAATAAATCGATTGCTTTAATCAACAAAAAATGGAGAAAAAAAAACAACACCTCAATACCAATTGACCCACATACCAAGGTGGCATGTACCCAAAAAACTAGACACACACATGTAGTGTGTTTGCCGAAAGGCCGGTGTAAATAGCAAAAAGCAAAAATCATTTAAAGTCTCAACAAAAAAAAAAAAGCGCTTTGAAATTCAATAAACCAAACCTCCCAATAAACTCGAAACCAAAATAAGTTGCATGCATTTTTTGAAAGTCGTTTTTGATTGGGCTCAACCTTCGATGTCGGTTGATGCCAGCCAATAGGTTCCCTTCCCTTCCCTTACAGCACTTTGGGACTTAGAATACAAAAAACCAAAACCTGTGGCTTTCCATTACAAAATGTGAATCATTTATGACTTGAGCACTTTTTGGGTCGCCAAAAAGAAATTAAAACTATGACATTTGACGAGGAACATCAGAGAACATTAACATTCTTAATGCCTTTCGTCACACACTCGGCCAACGGCGACGTTTGTAACACAAAACCAACTCGGGCCCAGGGGGCGCAGGAAAAGTCGTTCAACCTGTCGGCCGCATAAAAAGGTCAATGGAGCGTAATAACCGATTTCAAAGACTACACACCAAAAGTTGACAATTTCTCGGATTTTGCATTCTAAATTGCCCCCAAAGTACACGCCGAAATTTATTGCTTTCAATTAGAGAATAAATATTGTTAAAACCGGCGGCTTTCTACCTGTGCCGCAAGGTCGATTAGTCATTAGAGTGCAGCAATCCAGTCGACGGGACTGGGTAAGGGTATTGGAGTTCAAGTGACCTGCCGGGCCAGGCTGTCATTTTTTAAGTCAATTTCAAACAAAAAAGAAAACGGCACGCAGGCAAACAGCCAAATAAAAAAAATATGTTTTGCCGGTATCATAAAACCATAGCAATGCAGTGGAAGCTATGTAGATGGTGAAAGGGAGAGAGGGTATGGCAGGTCGTTAGCCACAGGCAGACCAGGTTAAACAGCGGGCAGTCCCCGGGTGAACAAGGAAGGGATGGTAGAGCGTCTGCATGTTGGACAGGCAGCGACACGTTTCGACCTAAGCCTTGATAATTTGGTAGGAATTTCAAGGAATATCGGACAACAAAAACGAATGACTCATAAATGCTGAGATTGGACCGGATAGCGCTCAAGGGAAGAAGAAAATATAAAACCCACAGCAAGTGGAAAAAACAACTGAAATACTGGATCATAATTTATACTGTTCTATCCATTAAATTTCAGGTGTGTTTTGTTTTTGGTAGTACTTAAATTAAACACAAAACATTCTTAAATCGAAATCGAATTTTATCTAATTTTAATGAAATGAGAACAAAGGTTTTTGTGTCCAAAACATTTTATTTTTGCAATATTGAAAAAAATCTTAATCTTGATTAAAGAACAATTAATCTTGATTTGAAATGATCTTAAAAATAAACCTAAACCTAAATAAATAAGATTTTTCTTTGTAAATATAAAGATTTTTAATTTGGTTGTTACTTGAGAGCAACTTACAGTGAATTGGAAAAAATATAGATTAGTTTTTCTCTTGTTGCTTTTAAGCGGTGAGACTAAGGTTAAGAACAGACTTGAAGCCGCTCTAACAGTTTTGATTTTAAGAGGAATGAGATGAGTGGGGAAACTGTCAAGCTGAAAGCGACATCAATTTTTGTACTCATTTTGCTTTGAAATTCCCAAGCAGTTATGGCGGTCTTAATGCTTTGAGTTATTGAAATATGGGCGCCTCTGAAATTGATATTTGTGTAGCTCTTGATTGCTCTTGATCTAAGAGTGCACTTGATGGGCTCTTATTTTGAACAATGCATTAAGCTCTTGATTCAACAATGAGCGGTCTTTGAGTTGAGTACGCTTAGCACTGGATTCAACAATTTTTCTGCTTGATTTGAGAATGTTTGTACTTTGTTCAGGAATTAATGATTTTTGATCACATGATGAACGGGATCAAAAATACATACTTGTTATGAAATTTCTGACATAAAACATTCTTGAGTATGATTTTCTCTGAGTGTTTGATCAAAATTATTTTAAAATAGCCACAATATGTTGACAATGCATACCAAAATAGTCTTAAATTAGGGATATCGAGTTTGAAATAACTCTTATGTTTCTTTTTACTTGAATCGAAAAATTGACACCGTTGGTGTTTAATTCAAGTGAAAAATTCTTGATTATTTTTCTGAATGTACTTTCGGAAGCGTGTTGTCATATAATATTCAAAGAAACTTGAGCTTAAGACTATGTGGTTTTTCACGAAAGGATTTGATCGCTAATCGACGCAGTTGTCGATTATAAGTCTTACATGGAGAACAGACTTTTTGATATAAAACGCATTAAAATCAGTTAAGTCTTAATAACATGGCCCTTAGTATTTCAAATGTAAAGCTCTGCGGGTAATTTACTCTACAAAGGCCAAAACTAGACGTAGACGAAAAAGTTGCAAAGTATCTGCGAACAAATTAATAGAGCTGCCAAATTAAATGCTCTGGCTGCTTTAATTATAAAAAGCAAAGTTGGAAAGTTTCAAATTTCACATAAGCTCTACTATGTCCGCCATGAAATTTGCTTCACGAAAGCAGAAAGATTGTTCTTCCCGCTCTTTCTCTCCTGCACAGTGAGAAAAAAGGATTTGAAAAAAAATCCATTTGAGGATTTCTCATATCCATTTGGACTGTACTTGTTTTAAATATCCTTTTAATCATACAACTAAGCTGAATCATCTAAAGGATTATTGCAAAATTATCCGCATTTGGATGATTAAAAGAATATTAAAGCGAGAAAGCTAATCTTACTTTGTTATTGCCAAATTATTACCCTTGCAAGTGCTCGCTTAAATATTTTCAAAAATAATCCTTTTCCCACTATAACCCATTTTCCGACCTACTATTCGTATGATATAGTCATCCGATTTGAACAAAAACTTGCACAGCTATGTGAAAGCATGCAAATAAAATAATACAAAATGTCAGGACGCTACCATTAAAAACAAAAAAGTTTTTCTTACTAAGACTGTTTTCCAGACCTATCTTTTGTATGGCAGCTATACCATATAGTTGTCTGATTTTCATCAAACTTGGCAGAATTATAAAAAAGCATAGAAAACCTATGAATACAAAGTTAGGATACGTTTGCGTTGAATAGAAAAAAGTTGTTCTCACTAAAACTAGTTTTCCGATCGATTGTTCCTATGACATCTATGAGATACACTCATCCGATTCGGTCAGTTCCAACAAATTAGTAGCGTACAGTGAAAAGAAGACTCTGTGCAAAATTTCAGCAGACAAATGGCCGGCTCAACTCTTGCTTGTTACCCTGATCAAGAATATATATAGTTTATTGGGGTCGAAAATTAATGTTTCTATGCGTTGCAAACATCTGAGCAAAATTATAATACCCCTTGCAGGAGTTTAAAAATATAAATTTTGGAGCTTGTAGCAAAGTGGCAAAGAAACTACTAGTTTGTATGAGTGATTGGTGGCCAGACTGAATTTACATGGTGACGAAAGCTTGATAAAGTTGTTGAAAAATCTTTTGATTGTGGGAAAGAGTCTTTTTCTAACAAGCAGGGTATTATTCAAAAACTTTATGAAGTTTGCTTCATTGTGTAAAAACCAGTCTAAGCTAGTTTGAATATGTTTAGTAACTTTGTATCAGTGATTTTGGCAACTTTTCTCAGCTTTTTAGTTGAGTTGTTCCAAAATCGAGTCCTCCTTAAAGCTCCCTTCAAGGAATCCCTCTTCAAAATGTTGGAAATTTAAATGACATTTGGTTGCTTTTGATTCCACTGTCTTTCTGATCGGTTCTGTTGACGATACCAATGAAATTGAGTTAACTGCACTTTTTTTTTTTTATCAATTTTACTTTGCTTACAGAACTGGGTCACTGCATGCCAAAAGAGAATGCAGAGACAGGTTAAATTAATTATGAAAAAACTGATTACAAAGAATGAAAGTAAAAACCCCATGAATTGGGTAACCTCAAAAGCGAAGCCATGTCTGCAACAGGAACAAACCGACATTAAACATTTTCAATGTCATTAAAATACATTTTTGCGAAAGCCCAACAAATTGCAATTCGCTACTCGTCTTGACTCTGGGCCTGACTTGACAAATTGCGCCCGACATTTTGGCTGGCAGTTGAGCTTAATTTTTTGTTTTGCGCCCTTCATTAAATTGCCTACCAAATTGCAGGCTCGTACGGATCCTGGTTGGCCAACTGATTCATTGCCTGGCAATTAGCTGGCTGACGTAGCGTATACGTCATCGTAATTGAAATGGAAATGCGAGCAACAAGTTTCTCAGTTGAAATAACCTTAGAATTAATTGCCTCACGTTTCCGTTCCGTCACAAACACACACACACACACACACAGAGAGAGAGAGAGGGAGACAGACGCACACACCCCAACTTGTTTCCAACTAGTTTTGTAAACAAAAGCCAGTTGCTCCAGTCGAAATTCAAATTTCAACATTTTCTTTGTTGAGTTTTCCCCCAGCCCTCAACAGCCACACAAACATAGATGGTGCGCACACGTGACCATCATATGCCAGCGAGAGCGAGGACAACTATTGATAGATAAAACATTTTTGGTATTTTTTTATTTTGTTTTTTTTTTTTGTTATTTCAAGTTTTGCTTACGATTACGAAATCCACATTTGTTTCGGCTGAGCCAACCAAACAATTGTTGATTGACTTACAGCAACTCTTCACTTCTTCACGATGAGGTCATCGGTGTATGTAAATTTTGATATTTCAGATAATCTCGAAAGCGAACCAAAACATTTTCATTTTTCTATGCGTTACTGTAAGATACATTTGCGGGACGCTAACTGACAAATTTATGGACTCGCCACACGGAAGAGATAGAAAAGATACGCGCAGCTGACTTGGCATTGAAGGCTATGTATCTGTGGTTGTGTCTGTGTATGTGTTTTTGTTGTTGTTGTATCTTGCCACATACAATGCAACAATTACAAATGTTTTTAGCGATTATTAGTTGCAAAAACTGTCAGGGGAAAGCAGCAGGCGGATAAACAAGGAAAAAAACACAGCTTGGTGCCGGCTAACGCTGTCCCGTCCCGTTCCGTCTTTCCATCTGGAGCGCAGTCAGCCGGCAAACCGCTTGACTTTGTGTATCGTACACATATGTAGCGGCATTTATCCAACTATCTATGGCATCTGTATCTGTATCTGTATCTGTGTCTGTGCCTGACTTATGACGCAATTAGGCAAAAACAAAACACACACAGAAAGTTCATCTGATCTTGTTGTTGCTTGGGCGCGGCCCCAGCCTCTCCCAGGGGGGGGGGGGGGGGGGACGAGGAGGCAAGCGGAATTGAGTATTAATCTATATAATTAGCTGTAAAGCGTAGGAATCGCCATGTATGCTCTCCGTCTAGCCCTGAATATGTATCGCGTAGTTTTTTTTTTGTTTGTTTTGTATTTGGAATTCTTTCACGACACAAAATTCTAAACAAATTCTCATTACGAAATCATCGTCATTGCCAGAGAACAAGCTTTTTCAAATGATGTTTCACTCTAAAACAATTTTTTGTGTCTTTTTGGCGGTCAGCTCGATGATTCGAGTGACGTAATTCTATTTTGGGGGGCTTTGGCTGGAAGAAGAACACTTTAGTGATAGGATAAGATGATATAGAATTAAGGTTTGAATTGCTGAATATAATGACCCAGTTTTTATACTCTGTACTGGAGTACAAAGAGCCAAAAGGAAGCATCTCCGACCCTATAAAGTATATATATTCTTGATCAGCATCAACAGCCGAGTCGATATACCCGTCTGCCTGTCTGTCTGTCTGTCTGTATGTCCGAATGAACGCACAGATCTCAAAGATGATAAGAGATAGAGGCTTGACGTGTATAGACAAACACTTCTTATACTTCCAGGCATATCAAGTGTGTTTTCAATTTTTGGCCACGCCACCTCCCGCCCACTCAATTTGGCAAAAACGTCATATCTTTCACAGTTCTTAAGATATATGGTTCGTACCTTGCAGACTTATTAAGTAAACAAGATTATTAATCCATCCGCCAAAGGATTGGTACAGATCGATTGAGCGGCTGTCAAGTTATGATCAAAAGACTGTTCGCTGCTGCAGCGCAGTAGCAGAGATGCTTTCAGCTGGGGAATTAGTGCTTATTAACTTCTCCTTATCTTAATTAACAGAGCATTAACATTAAATTGAATATGTTAACATTAAATAAGCAAATACCGCATGCGGCTCACATAAGTATGCAAAGTTTTTTATAAACTTAATAACTCTGCCATTTATATCCCGATTTTTCTGCAATATTTCTGATATTGTAGACATCTTCTAGTCATCTAGTCTCAGAGATCTGGGTGTTCATACAAACAAAGGGAAGGACGGACTTGCCTGTATTGACTCTGTTGTTGATGCTGATCAAGAGAAAATATAGTTTACAGGGTATGAGATGCTTTCTTCTGTCCGTTACACACATTTGCACGACTTTAATATCAAGTCAATCAAGTGCTAAGTCAAAAACAATGAAGGTTCGCTCTTGTATCAAGAGCTCATTAGGTGCAGTAAGATTTTTCTCTTTTAAATCAAGAGCTTCACGGATTCCATAAGAGGGGCGCCCAAATTCCAATCCAAGAATAATTTAAAATCATCTGTTCTTCTTTTTTTAATTTTATTTCATGGAAAATGTGTTCTCAAACTATGTATTAAAATTTTAGCTGTTTAGCAGGTACCTTGGCATGGTGTCCAACAATGTCATAAGTGCTTGGGAATTTCAAAGCAACATGAGTGCAAAAACGGCGCTTTTCACTTGGTAGTTATCCTACATACACATTGAAGTCTTTTTTAAGTCTTTAATCAGATTATGTCACTCATAAATTTATACCTCTGGGAGATAGGAAAACGTCTCTTCTGAGCGATAGGAAAGCGATTCTTCTTGTTTCTCCATCCTGGATGTGAATCTTCCTAGAGGCGGGAATCGAATGGAATGGAATGGAATGTCGAATTTTGTTATTTAACAGTACGGTAAGGTAAAAACTGGTTGCTGAAGTATTTTCCTTTGGTTATATTGTAAAAAGTCGTTTAACTCACTTGAAGAAGAATCGCATTCGGGGTCTTCTACGGGAGAGTTAAGCGATGTATTACCAATTCTCAGATGGGATGATCAAAATGCGAGACCAATAGAGAAAACTTATCCCTTTGGTGATTAGGAATACTATATATCGCCAATGTACCGAATGGGTGGAAAAAGGCGATGGCACATATCGCCAATTTATCCCTTTTATAATAAACGAAAAAGCAAAGCTAGCTTCGTCTGTGCCGAAGTTTTTATACCCTTGCAAGTGCTCACTTAAATAATTTCAAAAAATACTCTTTTTCCCATTTTCCCGATCGATCGTTCGTATGGGAGCTATTTGATATAGTCATTCGATTTGGCCATAAAATTTGAAAATTTTGTGAAAGCATGTGAAACAAACAAATACAAAATTGCAGGATGCTACCATTAAAAACAAACCAGTTTTTCCAACAAAAACTGTTTTTCAGACCTATCTTTTGTATGGCTATACAAAATAGTTGTACGATTTTAATAAAACTTGGTAGATTTATAAAAAAAAAACATAGAAATCCAACGATTTCAAAGTTTTGAAACGTTTCCATTGAAATAAACAAATTTTTCATCCTAAAACTAGTTTTCCGACCGATTGTTCCTGTGGGAGCTATAAGATATAGTCATCCGATCCGGTCGGTTTCGACATATTAGTTGTGTGCTGCAAAAGAAACACACTGTGCAAAATTTCAGCTCGATAGCTTTAAAACTGAGAGACCAGTTCGCGTAGAAACAGACGGACGGACAAAGCTCAATCGACTCAGCTCGTCACCCCGAACAAGAATATATATAGTTTATGGGGTCGGAAATGAATATTTCTGTGCGTTGCAAACTTCTGGGCAAAATTATAATACCCTTTGCAAGGGTATAAAAAGCGATTCTTAAGGTATTTTGTTCGTGTTAATCGCCAAACTATCTCCAAACTCTTCCTTTAAGCTATCGCCAAACTCTCGCATTGTCGAGGAATGTTTGCAGGTTTGTTACATGCACTTGCACGACTTGAGTATACCCTTTTTACTCTACGCGTAACGGGTATACAAATGTCATCTAAATTTAATCTTTCTGTGACAATTCCCCAACTGAATAGAGTTCTTTGGGGAAACGAAAGAAGTCGATTAATGGCCGGTAGGTTATGTTCCTTATGAATAGTTCTTAGTTCATTAGGCATTAGAGAGTAGCTAGCCTGTTTGCCTGATGAGGTGTCTCAAATCAGATTACCAGCATAGCAACTCTGCTTAATGTTCCCACTTCCTGGCTATGTATAAACTTACAACTATTATCAACCCTATGTTGTTCGAAATAGATCTTTGAACTCAATTGACCGACTTTGGTCTATCCATTATTTCGTTGGGTTTTCTTTGTTTGCGTTGGGTGGTTCCTAGTTGCGATAACAGCCACTAAAATGTTGTATTTTATGTTGATCAAAAGTCACAAATTGTATTCGCTGGTCTGGGGACCATCAAAGAAAACCAAGAAGGCCATTAAAGTGGGTAACCCAATTACGTGCCAAATAGCGGAATGTGACCCTCAAAACCAATTTTTGCCAGTGGCCAGGCAGCCAGCAACTGCACATAGAACGTGATGTTGCACATAAGTAGATACATGCATGCACGTAGCAAATACATACATATGTATATATATATAAATATATATGCTCTGAAAAACATTGTAGATACATAGAAATGCCCCAACATGATGGCAGTGGCAACCTTGACATAGTTAACGCCGCACGCTCATGATGATGATGATGATGATGATGATGTTGCTGTTGCTGCACCCACACCCACACCTTGACAAAAAAAACACCCACCACTACTCACCTCATTTCCAATTGTGGTTATTTTGACAAGCACCTCATCCTTGCTGGCATCATGCAGCACCACATCGCCGCTCTGTTCGCGTCCATTGTAGGTAAGAAAGACTCGCTGCCCGGGCTGCAGCTGTATGCCCGTAGTGGAACGGAATCCGGGTCCAATTAGGTCCGCTTCGCGGAACTCCTTGATCATGGCATTGCGACGCACCGCCTGGGCGGGACTGAAGTCGGCGCGACGCGTCTCAACGATAACCGAGTCCGAGGACGAAACGGCGGCGGCCAAATTGGCGGCAATTGGCGTGGACTGTGTTTTGAAATCGAAACGGACTATGTAGCGGGTGTCCGCGTTCAGTTGCGTGTCGCCCGGCGCCAGGAAAGTGGGTGGCGGTGGCGGCGGAGCCAGGGCCTTGCCCGACACGACCGTGGACGTGGGCGGCGTCTTGACGTCCGATATGACGCCCGAGTACCAGAGGCCGTCGGGTCCTGGGGCGCACACTTTGGTGCCAATGATTGAGCGTTTGGCCAAACGGCGACCGGTGGACATTTTGTTGTGTTTTAGTTTGGGGAGAGTGTGGAGGGGGGGGGATGGGAGTGGGCGTACCCTGTATTGCTAGACTCTTGTTTTTTTATTATTTATAACTTCTATAACTTCACACACGACATTCTTCTTCGGCTAGAATATTGCACTTGAGTTTCAATTTCGCACTTTTCACTTAAACCTTTAAACTGTCTTACGAACGGATGTGTCTTCCCGCAGGATCTCTAAGTCTGGCAGACGTTCTTCGTCAATTTGTACACATTGATCTTATTGAGCTCGGCCAATTTCTTGATGATATTCTTGTGATAGAGCTCCAGGCAGAGGGTCATGCGTTGATTGAAATGCTGATTGAATTGCAATCGCTGGCTAAGCGGGGGCGACGCGGGGGCTGAGCGATGACGATGCAGTGCATCCAAATGGCCGATGGCTTGTGGCCGGAGCGTTACATGCTTGGCGTCGCTGGGCGTCTGATTGGCGTGGCAATTGCGTTTGTGCCCAAGCATAATCTACCAATTTTGGGCGCTTTGAACGTCAGCTTGAGTTTTGGCTGCCGTTTGGAGTTAGTTGTGGGGGTGGGTGGGGTGGAGAGTGTCGGTGCTGGGGGGAGGCCCGGGGGTCACATAAAATGGAGCTCTTGCCGCTTTGCTTTCACACGGCTTTCGCTGCCGGTCTTTTCACTTTTTGAAGTTTTTTCTTTCACACACACTCACACACGCACACTCACTCGCGCACACACAGGGAAATCGCGAGAGAGAGCAATATGGATGCAATTTGCGGCTGCTGCACTGATTTGTTATTGTGTTCTGAGTCTGTGACTCGCAAAGGTGATTTGATTGCACACACAAACAAACACACACACACACACACACGCACGGTGTATTGTTTGGTATTCTGTGTTTTTGCTGTTGTATTTATTTATGAGAATTTTTTCATTTGTGGGTTGTTATGATTTGGCGTTTACGACAATGGCATTTCTCGCTAAGCGCTTATCGGTCTGCACACGAGAGTTGGCTATCAAAGACTGAAGCGAGCAAGCCAAGCAAGCGGCGAGTTACAGTTACTCGCACACAAGCACACACTCACACACACACACGAACTCTCAGAGACCCTCTCTCTCGCGCTGTCTGTCTCTCTCTCGCTCTGTGGCTATTCTCTGTTATGTATTTGTATCTTTTGCTTTCGTTGTTATTGCATCTACCTGCTTGGAAAAAGGAAAACAACATACATGAAATTAGTGAGAGGAAAATGCATTTGCCACTGGCTTTTCTCTTTAACTTTCTGTTAACGCAACACACTTAGTAGCTCTCTCTTATCAGCCTTTGCATCTATGTATGTTTCTATGACGCCATCGCGTTCAGTTCGCAGCATAAAACTAGTCGACGCGTCAAATTTCAATAAGAAAAATACTACGCAGTTGAAAAAAAAAAACAAGTCAAGCACTTGTCAACGCAGCCCCGCATATCTCTACTTTTGCATGAGTGTGTGTGTGTGTGTGTGTGTGTATCTGAATCGAATCTGCCCCTGGGTATTCATTATCAACAACAGAGCAGAGAAGCTGAACAGCACGATAACAGCTGTTGTTGCTCGCACAGCAACAATGTTGCGAAAACAGCTGTTGAACGGAGAGCGCCACGCTCCATAACAAATGAAACAGAGGAAGAGAGGGAGAGAGAGAGAGAGTGATTGGTGTTGGGCTTGACAGACCTACAGATGCCCTGAGCGTAAAATGCGTATACTAAAGTCGTGCAAATGTATATAACAGGCAGAAGGAAGCATCACCGACCCCATAAACCATATATATTCTTGATCTGCACCAATAGCAGAGTCGATATAGCCTTGTCCGTCTGTCTGTATGAACACCTACATCTCAGCGACAAGAAGAGCTAGAACCACGAAATTTTAAATGCAGACTAGTATTTTCTGCACGCAGATCAAGCTTATTTCAAGTTTGGACCACGCCACTCCAGCCCCAGCAATAAAAAAAATAAATAATAAAAAAAGCAGCAATAAAAAAAGCTCCTACAGATAAAATATCGAGCTCAGATTTTGCAGTCTCACAAATTTTCATAAAGATCGGATAATAAATGTTAACGTTATACAGGTTATAAAAAAGTTGCATACTTATTTGAGCCGTATGAGTTATTCGCTTACATCATGTTGAAATATTCAAGTGATCAACATTAATGCTCTGGTAATTAACAAAAGGAAGGTAATTAAACACTAATTCCTCTGAGTAGCGGGTATATTGAAGTTGGACAGGACCGACTTTCACTTAGACTGGACTTACACGGTGGGGCAAACTTTATGACGTTTTTGGAACAACTTTCGTTGGTAGGAAAGAGGCTTAGAGAGGCAAGCGACAACATTACACCTCTTAATAAACTTATTGAAGTTTGCTCCTTGCTGTAAATCCCTCGTTTTTTGTGATCTGATTAACCATGGACTGACATCGTTATTTAAATGATTTTTTAAAGCTTTTAAAACAAATTCCTAACGTGAAAATGCATCAAATTTATTCGTTTTATATCGTTGACTTCAGAAAATTTTGAATTTTTCGAAAACTTGAAGCAGAAAGTCCAGATTCCGAGCTCAGCTTAACACTTGAAGCCGATCGTTTCTACCCTAAGAAAAAACAGTTGCAGGCGATCTAGAGCACACATGGTTGAATCCCGTTTTGTACTTAAGATCTTAAGTGTGTTGCGTTCCTGGTTGCACATGAATTAAGTACGAAACATTCTAAAACGACAATTAATATTGTTGGAACGCAATCAAATGTACTTCAATCAAGGACATTTTGTACTTACAATTAGATGTACAAATGTTCAAAAAGCGAGCCCTTTTCGGTAAAAAATATGCTAAAATGTTAAAATTCTCAAGCGGTTGTGACACTTTTGTTACTGAGTCATGGTACAATAATACTATCATGGTCTTTCGTCAATTCATGGCCTTCGGATGTATTCAGTAGTCCTTGTTTCAGAACATTTTGTACTTGTTAGAAGTTTTTCAATTTACTTTCTAGAACTATTTCGGTTTGACATTAAAAATAGAGGAAATTTGAAGGATATTTCCATTAAAAACAAACAAGCTTTTCTCACTAAAACTACTTTTCTATTGCTGTCTTACGTCCGACTTCGACCAAACTTAGTGGAATCGTGGGAGTGCATAGCAAAACAAGAAAGAAAGTCGGTCAACGAAATATGCATTTATGGGGTCGGAGATGCTTCCTTCTATGCGTTACAAACCTCTGAACAATTTTAAAATACACTTTGCAAGGGTATAAAAAACATACCACAAAAAATTGTATACTAAGCCCATCGAAAAGATAATTTCTCTCTTAAATATTTCTATTAAAAGAATGTTAATTAGCCTACTTCCTCTCAGTAATGTGTTTGGTCCAAGTCCTAATAAAATACACTTATAGAACCCCCCAAAAGTAGGCAAAGTAATACAGGGCTCTTGTAATACCACTCAATTGATTCACTTCCGGGTTTGTTACATATTCCTGGTGTGTGTGGTGAATTCGTCTATGCCCTGACAATTTTGTTGTAGCGCAAGCGAATCACCGGCCGGTTTTCTGGCCTGTAACAATAACGTCACAAGCTTAACAGTTAAAGAGAGAGAGACGCACACACACACACACACACTCATGCAGTGTGGACAGCGCGGGCTCTCTTTGGGCGTTCTCAGCTGTTATGCGCTTTGAAATTCATTCGATTTTGTTTACATCGGCCACAATGTTGTTGTCGTTGTAGATACTCAAAGTATTTGGGGGCCGTTTTTATGTTTTGTATGTTGGCGGCTGTTATTGGCATTGTTGTTGCCTTTGGAATGACCTCTGTAGGCATAGTATGGGTTTGGGACGAAGGCGGAGACGGTGACTCCATTGGGGCGTGCATGGCCACAACTTCAATATCCCTGCCACATCCACAGCTCTATGAAGCATAATAGAGTTGCGTAGTTGTTTATTTTCTTTGGGGTGGATTTTCCTGTTGCCAGCCGTTTTCGAAGACGTCATTTGCCAACAACCCATGCAGTTGGGAAATTCGCTGCGCATATCAATGGGGTGGGGTGGGGGTGGGTGAAACTTGAAAACTTGAGGCGGAAGTGTAATCTGGCAAATCATTATCGCCCGCAACTATACAGATAACCGACAACATATCACAGGAAAAACCAACATAACCAAACTGCCCCCAAGGGCAACCACCAACTAAACACATGTGCCGGCAGCCAAGTGCAAAGATGAGCTATCTTACAAATTCAATTAATCATTTCTCTAGTGAAAATTCCAACAGATATAAGCCCAGCAGAGCATTACCATTACAACAAATACGCAGTTACGAAAAGCAGCAGCGGCAGCAAACTCAAGTGAATGTGAATGCAATCCGTGAGTTACAAAACCAACAAGCGAACAGGCAACGCAAAAAGCAAAAGCAAAACAAAACAATGCATAGGCATTAGATGGTGGGAGAGGGAGATGGCAAGCACACAGATACAGAAAACCAAACCAACTCACACACATTGACACATTACCAAACTGGAAAATAGGTCAATCAGTTGAGAAGGCAACAGCAAGAGCGGCCATATGCCAGCTCCCAAAGAGAGAATTCCCACACACACACACACACACGCACACAAGCACGCGAGCGCACTTGAACAATTAGAACGGGAAACTCTGTTAGGTTAACATTTAACAGCGGCCTCACATCGCCGATTCTGATTGGAGTGTGAGCTTTGCTTGCGTTGAGCAGCAGCTGTTGCACTTGTTGTTGTTGCTCCTCGCTTTTATTGGAATTTTGTATAAATTAAAATTAAACCGGATTTTTGGATAACTTTGTATTTGTCAGGGCGCCGCTTTTCTTTTATTTTTACTTTTTTGTTTTGGTTTTTATTCAATTTTGTAGGCACTTCTTTCCACCTTTCGATGGGTTTGATTCGATTACCTTCGAAACCGGATTTTGGAAAAATATGTATGTCATTGCGTTTCATTCAATTGCGTTTCATGGTTTTTGTTGCTTTTATGGCATACTAGGTCTAGGTCCAAACAAAGGGCAGTCTTTGTTATAAGCAACAAAAACAACAACACCAACAACAACCACCACCATCAAGTTGAAGCGTAGAGAAAGTGCAAGTTAAAAGAAAATCAAAATCGAATCGAATAGGTTGGTGTTTTTTAGAAGCAAACATGAGATTATATGCTTGATTTCAAAAAATCAAGAGCATTTATCCTTGTCAGGATGGGGCAATGGTGCAAGGTTTGCCAATCGCTGGATGCAGTTTCAAAAATAATATTTCTCCCACAACGATCCATTTTCCGACCGATCGTTCGTATGGGAGCTATATGATATAGTCATTTGATTTGAACAAAAATTTGTAGAATTGGGTGAAATCATGTGAAACAAGAAAATATAGAATTGCATTATGCTACCATTAACAACAAAAAAGTTTTTGTAACTAAGTCTGTTTTTCAGACCTATCTTTTGTATGGCAGCTATACCATATAGTTGTCCGATTTTCATTAAACTTGTCACAGTTATAAAAAAGCATAGAAAACCTCTAAATACAAAGTTTGCAAAAATTTGCATTGAAGAGGAAAAAGTAGTTTTTACCAAAATTAGTTTTCCGACCGAATATTCCTATGGGAGCTATAAGATATAGTCATCCGATCCGGTCAGTTCCAACATATTAGTAGCGTGCAGTAAAAAGAAGACTCTGTGCATAATTTCAACTCGATAGCTTAACAACTGAGAGACTGTTTTGCCTAAAAAAAGACAGACAGATGGACATACAGATGGATAGATGGACGGACAAAGCTCAATCGACTCAGCTCGTCCACCTGATCAAGAATATATATGGTCTATTTGGTCGGATATGAATATTGCTATGCCTACAAAGAAAAAAAAAAGATCCAAAAAAGTATCCATTTTGGAGGGATCTGTCTTAAATATCCTTTTAATCATCCAACGGAGCTGAAAAATCTTCCTAAGGATCATAATTATACTCTGTACCGTAGGTACATAGAGTATTATAAGTTTGTGCAAAAGTATGTAACATCCAGAAGGAAGCATCTCCGACCCCATAAAGTATATATATTCTTGATCAGCATCAACAGCCGAGTCGATATAGCCATGTCCGTCCGTCTGTCCGTCTGTCCGTCTGTCTGTCCGTATGAACGCACAGATCTCAGAGATGGTAAGAGATAGAGGCTTGACATGTATGGGACATATGCTTCTTATGTCTGCAGGCAAATCAAGTTTATTTTCAATTTTGGCCACGCCCCCTCCCGCCCTCGCAATATGGAAACGTCATATCTCCCACAGTTTTGAAGATAGATGGCTTGTTCCTTCTGGACATATTAAGTTATTAAGATAACTTATCGATCCGCCAAAGGAATGAAGAAGATCGGATGAACGGTTTTCGAGTTATGATCAAAAGACAAATTCTTGGTACAGAGTATGTTATAGTCGGCTTGACCGACTTTCTTTCTTGTTTTTCATATTCTTTGGATGATTTTTAGCTCCGTTGGATGATTAAAAGGATATTTCAGACATATCCTTCCCAAATGGATACCGGATATCATCCTTTTTTTTCTCTGTGTAGCAAACTTCTGGTCAAAATTATAGTACCCTTTGCAGGGGTATATAATAATGATATGATCTGGGACTTTCCAGCTTTAGATTTTCTAAACGTCCCTCTCGCTTTATGGGCAAAACGAAATGTTATAGTTTCGAAATACTACGGAAAAATCGGGGAATGTTTGCTTAAGCTTAAGCTTAAGACTACTTTTCGGACCTTACTTTTCAAAACAAAAACATTTTTCTCAATAGAACTTCTTTTCAAGTTAACTTCGGCTCGGCCAAAGTTTGTATACACTTGCATCACGTCTTTTAACTTATTTGAAGGACATATCCACTGGAAACAAACATGTTTTTCTCAATAAGACTGCTTTTCTGACTCTACTTTTGTATGACAGCTATACTATATAGATGTCCGATTTCCACCAAATTTGGCAGAATCATGGAACTAAACACAAAATCTAATAAATACAAAGTTTGGAAGCGTTTCCATTGAAACAAAAAAGTTTTTCTCACTAAAACTAGTTTCTCGTCCAATCGTTCCTATGGCAGCTATAAGCTATAGTCATCCGATTTTGACAAAACTTTCAAATAATTGTGTTAAAGTTTATTTAATAAATATTTGCCAATTTTAAAGAGGTTTACATTGAAAACAAAAAGGTTTTGTTAACTAAGACTAATTTTCTAACCTCACTTTTCTATGGTAGCTGTACTATATAGAGGTCCAATTTCGACCAAACTTGGCAGAATCATGGAGAATCATAGAAAATTAGTAAATGCGCAGTTTGGAGGCATTTCCATACAAAACAACAAAGTTTATGCTAAAATGCTAAATTATAGTCATCCGATCCAACCGGTTCCGACAAATGTGCAACGTATTTGTATCAAAAGGCTTCGTGCATGGTTTGGTGAAGATAGCTTTCAAACTGACGGAGGAGATAGCATAGAAACAGACGAACGGATGGACGTACAGACGAATATGGCTAAATCAACTCAGCTGATCGTTCTGATCAAGAACATATATACTTTTTGTGGTCTGAGATGCTTTCTTCTGTCTGTTACACACATTCGCAACTTAATATACTCTGTGCAACTCTTGTACCGAGTATAACAATGAAGGGCGCTGCAGTCGTGTGCCCCGACTACAAAATACCCTGGCCCAATACCCATCTATTCTATAATAAGATCGATAAGAAAACATCGTAGCTATAAGCGAAAAAGTTGTGCCTTTAGAAGCAGAGGTTACCGCATCGTCAGTTAGAGCGTGCGTAGGCGAGCGAGTGCGCTTGTGTATATGTGTGAGTGTGTGTGTATACTTTCGGCAAAACATAATAAATAAAAATAAATGAACACAAAGGAATAGTCAATCAACTACGGAGCCCTTACTTGTTTCAAATGATTGAAAGCTTCTGCAAAGATAATGTTGGATTGTCCCAGTAAAATCTCATTGTTATTCCCCAAATTGCAAATTGTGGTTACCTTGATGTGCGGCTTCCGAGCTATGCTTCAAAGTCCAAGGTCCCAGAATCCCCCAATCTTCTACATAGCTGCTAAGTGTCAGATAAACTAAGATTTTGCTTTGTTATGTGACATATAGCTCTATGTAGTAGATAAGAAAACGTTCCTAAGTAAGCATTTTTTGGAATTAGAATAGTTTCGAAATCAAAGAAATGTCTAGCCATTTCCTGTTCCGTTTCATCTAGATTTAGATTCTAGAAAAAAACCAAGAACTTTGTACTTGAATTAAGTACAAACGGTGTCAATAGAACGGTAAGTACAAAAATACTTGATTTAAGTACAAAATTCTTATATCAAGTACAATTTTTTCAATCCCAAAATACTTGATTTTAGACTGTTTTGAGATATATTAAGTATGTTTTGAACGATTAAAATATTTTTAGTCATACTTTTAGCTAAAAATGGTCTTAAGTCAAGCCCGATTATGTCTCAAAATAAGTACAAAACATTCGTTCTTAAAGTGCAGTAATTTCTAATGCCAGCCCAAATTCATTATAGGAAGAATATAAGAGTATTTCAAACAAGAACAAAATGTTCTTGGTTTGTGCCCTTACAGTATAGCTACTTCCCACTTAGATCTTGAACGAGGGCTCTGTATTAAACCAAAGAAATATCCAAGACTCATAACCAAAGAGCAAGTTGGAGCTGCTGTACCTCAGAAATTTACCATCTTCTCCATTACAAAAGTGCTAAAGCCAGTTGGGAATTTCAAGAACTGACTAGCATAAAAATAATTTGTATTTTCTGGTGCGCACTTTGTGAAGCGAGGATTTTTTGTACTCAATCTAACATATTTTGTACTTGAACTAAGAACTCGCTTTTCTAGAATATTTCATCTCACTTTGAGTATAAAATTTTCTTGAGTCATGAATGTTTGTTCTCATTTCAATAATATTACCAGTCATATTTCGCGTTTAGAATGTTTCGTACTTAATTTAAGTACACTCAAGAACGAATCATACTTGAATTTTCAAGTACAAATCGGCTTAAATTCTATCCCGATTGGTGTAGAACGCCGGTAGCCCTTTTTTTCTGAGTGTACTTTTACTTTCTTATCGCCCTAAACTTTGCACTTGCTTTGTTAGACGGGGTTTTACACGGTGAAGCCAGCTTTATAAAGTTCTTCCAAAAGCTTATGCTTGTAGGAGAGAGATGTGAAGCCGCAAGCCGCCGCACTAAACCTCTTTTCTACAAACCAAAGCTTTTTGATAAACTTCAAGAAGTTTGCTTCAACGTGTGAATTCAGTCTCAGTAGTTAAGTCGCATCTTTGGCTCCAATACCTTTTGTCGCCTCGATCCTTGAATCCATTTTCTAGCTAATTTCGAACTATGGCCTCTTCAACATTAAATTTGCTGGACAGTGGCCACCTCCCCCCCCGTTGCTCAAGGCGCATGTCAAGTTGGCAAATTTGTTACCACGGTCATGAACACATGGACATGGCTGTAGATGTTGATGTGGACCTGCCATCGCGACCGTGTTGAGATGTCCATCAAAAGTTGTCAGTTGCCAAACACAAACGCAAATCGCTGATGGACGCCCAACATACGGCGGACAATTGCCCTTGATTCCACTCCGTTTCCAGCTCCATGACATTTGAAGTTGCGTGTTGGTATTATTAGAAGGTTTACCTGTTCTTTTGTTTGCTTTAGGAGGGGGGGCGGGGAGGCAGGTTGAAAATCATAATAAAAAGTCAGGGTCGTGTGATTGATGGGCACATGTCAACGCTGAGCTGAATGTGGCTGGCCAGGAAGCATAAATTGTAGACAAAGATGAGTGCAGATACAAGATACATGCGGCCATTACAAGACCCACAATCAGTTGCAGATACAAATTTATGTCATGTGCAGCCTGGACATGTGAATGACAAAAAGCATGTCCAGAGTTTTGACAACCGGTTCCAGCTCCACAGTTGAGGTCAATCCAACTGCGTTCACCTGACAGCAACTTTCCTTGGCTGGATGGGAAGGCATGGTTTTTTGGCTTGGCAAGCTAATTTCACCGATCGACGATTCAATTGCCGTCAAGTGAAAAGGGGGATGCTGTTGACATTGGGTCATAAATTTCCGTGGAAAACAGACAGGCATTTTCATTGTAATGCTGCCAAGCAGCAGCCAGAGAGCGTACAAATATGGGCACAAAGTAAATAGAAATGGAAACATCGAGCTGCGTCCAGCTGTCAGAATCGAGCTGTTTTTGTGTGTGTGTCTTTGAACAATTGTAATCATGTAAACAAACAGCCAAACTCGGTTTATTTGATTACGATAAGGAAACGCTGGGTCCACCCCAACACCCCACCCCAACTCCGCTTGGCCAACTTTCAAATTATCAAATAGGTCACAACGCAAAAGCGTCAGCCGGAGCAGCGCAAATATGTTGACCCAGTTTAGGTACGACCAGGCTGGCTGTATGTGTGTCAGGGTCCCAGCAGCAGCAGCAGCAGCATAGAAAGCTCTGTTATCAATGCAGGGTCACATTTTGTGTTTAGATGTAGGAGAGGCCAGGTCTAGGACGACGATTCCGACGATTCCTTAATGAGCTGCACCAAGGGGGCTACTTAATTTGACCTACTTTGGTACTTCATCCACAAAACTGTGGGAGTTTAAAGTTCTTGATATGACAAACGGACATAGCTATCTATATCAGGGATGCAAGCCACTCGAAAATAAGTACTGGTTCGGTTCAGTGGTTCGCACAGTTTCTAATCCGCCGGTTTGGTTCATAATATGGTTTTTGGAGTTAAATGAACCGCGGTTTCGGTTCGGTTCAGTGGTTCACAAATATGATTTCGGTTAAGTGGCTATTCGATCATTTTTGAAATTTGATTCCTATAATCCATTCGAATATCTTTAAAATCGATTAGAAACGATTCAAATTTCCTAATTAGTCAAAATCGTTGGCTAGAGGAAAGCAATTCCCGTTAAAACTCGTCAGAGAACTGAAACGAACCGAACCGTTTTTATTTTGGTTTTCGGTTCGGTTCAGAAATTCTGAAAGGAAGCCGGTTCGGTTTGCGGTTCGGTTCACCAGCGGGAACAAACGGTTCAGTTCGGTTCAAAACTGGTTCAGCTCAGAACCGGTTTGCATCCCTGATTTATATCGCATCGGCTGTCGATGCTGATCAGTAATGTATACCTTCCGAGACTTATTATACTCTGTCTACCTTTGGGGGAGTGCAAAATATTGACAAGGCCACTCTGGGTAGCTCCTGGGTAGCTCCTGGGTAGCTCTGGGTAGCTCCAACTCTGATAGTCTCCATGATGGAGCTTTTACACAACAATAAGCTTTTAAGTTTATTTTGTTTCACCAATTTGCCATCCCAAAAGTATGCAATTTCTCCCTGTCATTGTAAGATGCATGTAATAAGCGTGTAGAATACATGTAGAGTACATGTAAGTTTAAGCTAGAGCTTTCAATTCCAAGCCAAACTGTGTAGAGCAAATATTTATTATAAACTTTAGCGCTTTTATATAAATCAGCGATGGGCAAGCCCATGATACAACAATACAGGGTGAGGCGGCGACAGTGGCCGGATTGTCGAATTTGGCGTTGCAAAAATCAATTTTTGATGGTCGATTTTTTTGAGGAGATTAATTTTATTCAATAAAGGGAACCCCAGATACGCCAAAAAACTTTGGTTTGGTTTTTACAGTTGTTCAAAGTTGAACAATTTTTCAAAGTGCAGAATTTGTTATTTTTTTGGTTTCAACTGTCAATTTTGTGAACCTGTAAAATCCAAACGGTAAAACCAATTTGAAATTGGTTTATTTTTTTGAATAGATGCATAAATTCTTTATGTAAATACATTAAACAACTTTATTATATCTAAGTTGGAAGATCAACATTCAAGTCTTGGGTGAACACTATTTTTGGATGGTTTTAGAGATTTGATGGACTCGGAAACATCAATTTCACCCGATTTCAGTTGTTTCGGAGCATACGTATTATGTATTAGTCTATTTATTAATGTATTGTAAAAGAATCAGCTGCCACAACCTGCCCCCTTAGACGTTACATTGATATATGCGATTGAATATACAGGTAAATAATATTTGGGAAGAATAAAAACAAACGAAGAAGAAGAAGAACGTTGCGGGCACGTCGACTGACCGAAGCAGGGCTATAGAAACACGAATGATGAAAATACATCGCAGAGATTCTGCCACAACGATGAAACAACTGCTCAGATAACAGGAATTCATCTGGATGTCATCAAACTGTTTAAGATCAATGTCTTAAGCTGCGGCGAATATGTTGATGCAAGAAAATATGGAAAATATGCCAAGCAGACAAGTGATAGTACCCAGAGAAAAAATTTACTCCTAGTGTTCATTAAATATTGGATCATGGTGAGCAGTTTATACAACAACATATTTTATCGATGGGAGAGTTGTCAGAGGAACCCCAAGAATCCAAAAACACGGACTACAAAAGGTATAGATATGCGAACACGTGCAAAATATCTCGACATCAAGATAATACAGACCTTTTCAGCATGTATTCGGCCTCCTCTGATCCTCGTATCTCATCTCTCAGACACATCAGAACACTGGCGGAATTAACCATCGAATATTCCCCAGAAATATTAAGACTATTAAGTCTTAAGTCTCCCCAGAAAATTAACCATTCACAAGTTAGAACTAATTTTGTGTGAAAATCATTTTTTTTAGCAAGTAAAAATTAACTTGTTATACTTTTTTTTTTAATTTTAAATATTGTTAAATCTTAGTTTTTAATAAATAAATTTAAAAAAATGAAAATACCTAGACTTTTTCATACAATTTTTTCAGAGTATTAAATTATCAACTTTGGCAGTCGATCCGGAGTCCCCCTGTTAACCTACAAAGATGAACGTACGCTCATTTTAAAGCTATAGGAATTCTCTATAAGCGTCTCCTTGAAATTTTTTAAATATCTCTTTCCGTTCAAAAGTTACGATTTTTGCAACCCCAAATTCGAGATTCCGGCCACTGTGCGGCGACAGAGTACTTTTGCCCAAAGCTTAAGCTTCAAGAGTTCGCGCAACACTGAACGTACACAGAAAAAAATAAGATCAAATATCGAGTTGATCTTCCAATATAATTTCAAAAATATCAATTTTTAAATATCCTAGAGTTACTATTTAATATCAATATGATGCTGTATTATTGCATTGATACTAAAAATATTATATTAATAAGCGAAATTCTCACAGTGATATGAAAAACACCCTAGTGACGTGATTTCAGATCAAAGCAGACATCGAAAATCTGAGGGCAGAAAGAGACAAACAGAGTTTCTTTAAACAAAGAGAGACAGCTATAGTCCAATTCGAAAATGGCAAAAACAATGTTTATGCCTTTGACGCAGCAAGCGAGACACCGAATACTCTTCCGATTTGTCTGTTTTTGCTTCCACTGCTGATTGCAGTTCCCAACTGCTTAAAGCGGTGAGCGCATGGAGAGACACTCAAACAGCGACAGTCATTAGCGAAAAGCATACTGAAAGTTGAATCGGGATATTCATGAAACAGTACTGTATAGGCAACCAGCTCTTTTTGGTGTATATAAATGCATAAGTTGTTTATGGTTGTGCACAAAAGCATCTTGTCGGGACCTCGAGCCAGCTAAAAACTCTAATTATTATTCAAATATATCTTTGACATTTGAATCATGTCCTATGAGTACTATAAAAATATAGATTTGATATTATTAAATACACCATCGGTAATACATTAATACCCCTTTGATATTATTAAAAATATATATGATATATTTAAGCCATGTCGGACAGGTATTGTGAAAATTCTGCATTGATACCATAAAAACATATCAGGGATATTCACAAATATCAGATTGTTGATCTGAAACATTTCGCATTGAAATGTTCGAAATGTACGAGTGATATTTTCGATCATATCAACTGGGTATTCTTCAGATGAAGGCAGATTCGATACTGAAAAATACCCGATTGATACTAAATATCGTGATCTTTTTGTTCTGTGTAAAAATACTTTGCAGAGAACTCACACTGACGCCACCGCACCTGTATTTTTGCAACATGGGCAAGCACTTGCTTCCATAAAACAACAATTATAATGTGTTGCGAAAGTTTAGTTTCTTCCAAAACAGCATTTTCTCACCTAAAACATATAAAACAAGAAAGAAAGTCGGTCAAGCCCGACTATAACATACTCTGTACCAAGAAAATTTGTCTTTTGATCATAACTCGAAAACCGTTAATCCAATCTTCACCATTCCTTTGGCTGATCGATAAGTTATCCTAATAACTAAATATGTTCAGAAGGAAGAAGCCATCTATCTTTAAAACTGTGGGAGATATGACGTTTTTTCTAAATTGCGGGGGCGGCAGGGGGTGTGGCCAAAATTGAAATTAAACTTGATCTGTCTGCAGACATTAGAAGCATATGTCCCATACATGTCAAACCTCTATCTCTTACCATCTCTGAGATCTGTGCGTTCATACGGACAGACAGACGGACATGGCTATATCGAAAATGCTTCCTTCTATGCGTTACATACATCCGGACAATTCCAAAATACAAATCTGGTCTATTACTCGAGCTATTAATTTATGTAAACAAAATCATTTGCATTGATTTTTAACATTGATTTTTAACATTTTTTGCATCATCTTTTGTGTCCATGATAACTGGCGTTGGTTTGAGTATTTGGTTTGGTTGGTTTGTGTATATGCTACGCTTGGTTTGCCAAAATCTGTCAACAAAATACAGACAAACCAACCGAGAGAAATTGCAAGTGTTGATATTTGGTTGGAAGTGGTTTCTGAGTCATCCCCGCCAATATTTCGGCTGGGAATATTGGTTTTCACTGTTGTTGATGTAAGCCTTTGAATAACGATTTTGTGCCAAAATTGTTCGTCATCTTCAGTCATTTTGATGTAATTTTTGGACCCATTTCAATCGACGAGGCGTGTTCTAAGGTCGATCTGGTAACGCTTTCAAGAGATATAACCTTGTCAGATGGCCAATCTTGTATTTGGGCTGTCCTGATTCGAAATCTGTTATCAGTTTTCCCCAAATCAACCACAGTTTCCAAGATATAACGAAAAACTTCAATTCTGCTTTTCAGAAGACATTTTTTTCAACAATGATGCACTTTGGTAACATAAAAGTTAAAAGTCAGCACTTGCAAGGGTATAAAAACTTCGGCACAGACGATGTTTGTTTAGCTTTCTCGTTAACATTTTTTCAATCTGTTCGATCAAATCCAATTGTTTGGGTATCGTTAAGATATGATATGCACCTTAGAAATAATAGTTTATAAAATATTGATCAAATTTGTGGAATATTCTTCTGGCTAATCACCTTGGATTGTAACTAATGAATTGTTTTTTAACTTATACTGCGTATAATGAATACCGCCCACTTCAATGTTCGCAATAATAAAACGTTTACAAGAATAATACAAATAACTAAACCAAAAATTAATATCATTGCCGGTATCTTAACATATCTCTTAGAAATTCTCTTATAAGCAAGCATCCCAATTAAAGCTGATATTAAACAGGAAACAATTAATGCCGTTAAAGAATCCGTACTTAATTCGAGAACCTTCTTATGGCACTCTCTTAATTCCGTGAAGAACTTTAGCGGCTTTGACTCATCGTCTGTGCACATTAGTCGAATTTGACCGATTTTCTATAATGAGAAATAGTTAATTGTTAATCTCAGTTGTTAGTTCTGTACCCACCTACCTTCACAATGTTTTGATATGTGTCAAACGTATCCGCACTCTCGCAATTGCATCTAAATGGATTTCCCTCCATCAGTAGACTTTCCGTTTGGATGTGTAAGATTTCTTTCCATAAAGTCAATTTGTTGTGACTTATATCGAGTTGCTTCAAATTCTTTTTTTGTACCTCAAACATTTGAGGCAACTTCTTTAAATTGTTGTGGCTGAGATTCAAGAATCTAAGGCTGGACAATTGCGGAAAGAAGCGATTGGGTAAATTTTCAAATTGATTATGTGACAAATCAAGTTTCTCCAGGTACATGTAGTTTTGGGATGTTAAGTAGGGTGAAACTACTGTAAGGTTATTGTGGGATAGATCCAGGGTACGGACTCGTAACTTCTTCAGGCAATCAAAATCAACATCACTTCCATGTGAGCAATTGGCATGAAAGCCATCTAAGTTATCAGCTTTAACACAGCATCCGCAGTCCAGTTTTGGGCGATCTGTTACAATACTATAGGGTCTTATGTGTGGCAGAACCATCAGCAGTATTATTGCCATTGTGGCATGCATCACCTGTTGCAATCAATAAAAAGGTACAAAAATATTGTGAGTAATCAATAAACCTTTGCACTTGTCCATCAAAATATCTGCTTATCGCCGTTCTACCCTCTGCCATTTATTGAATGACTTCCAAAAGCTTTCTTAAAACAACAGTCCAGCGATAAGGTAATAAAAATGCAATACAAAAATCAGTCGCGCCACAACGCCTTGAAGTAAAGACTTTTTTGGATTATTTGCGCAAAAGTTTGTGCACTTATTAATCAGAAGGAGCCAAGTGTATAAAAAAATTACAAAAAACTGTTGTATACTGATAAATAAAAGCATTGTGACAAACAAAAGTATGTTTATCATCTAACAATGCTGGGAGAAAAGATTTAGTCTGAATCAAGAAATGGAAATTGCAATTGGCTTCGAGCTTGGACGCAATTTGTGAGTTTAAAAGAAAAAACGTAACAATACAAATTTACTTTAAAAATATTCCTGATTTTATACTCTGTACCACAGATATGCAGAGTCTATTAAGTTTTTGCAAAAGCTATGTGACAGGTGTGTGGCATTTTCCAGCCTCTTAAGTACATACATAATAACCGTCTGTCTGTCCGTTGTATGGACAAAAAGATCTGGAAGCTGCTAAGAGATAGAGTATCGACATGTTCAAGTTAACTAATAACCCAACAACTTGTAAAAAAAATGTCGTATATCCCACACTTTCATGTGTAAAATTAATCTATCCGCCGAAGCAATGTTGAAGACCAGATGAACTATAGTAGAGAAAAAGTACAGAAAAGTTATACCTGTTTGTACACTCTTGCAGCACGCTTTTCTAACTAATTTGAACGACATTTCCACTGAAAACAAACAAGTTTTTCTCAATAAGACTACTTTTCCGACTCTACTTTTGTATGACAGCTATACTATATAGATGTCCGATTTCGAGCAAAACTAAGTGGAATCATGGAAAATCATAGCAAAGCAAGAAAGTTTGGAGGAGTTTTCTTTGAAAACAACAAAGTTTTTCTTACTACAAGTAAAATCTCAACCCATCAGTCCAATGGCAGCTTTTTATTTTATTTGAGCGCGTATTTTTGCCGACCACTGTCTGAATGGCAAGTGAGTAAACGTAGATATGATGTATAATATATATATTCATATCAACGACGTCCAAATTTCAGTTCAGAAGTGAATCGTTTTGGAAGCAGTATGCTTCAGTTCAAATTTGCATTTAGTTTAAAAAACATTCACATTTTTTACTTCACTTTAACATAAAACTGAGTAAGCTTTTTTCTAGTTTATGTGAAAGTAACGAGCCCGTCTTAAGCCCTATCCTTTGCGGTGGTCCTCTTTAGTTAATGATTCTAATACACAAACATAGTTTTATGGGGAGTAAGTATTATAAAGTGTCTCCGTTCCAATAGACTGCTGATTCACAATTATTACAGATACTTTAAGGAACGAGCTATTGCATGGAATGAACATCACACAAGTCCACCAGAAGATATCACTCAGTGGACTTTCAACAGCAAACGCACTAAAAGGCTTATCATGTTGAGCACATCTAACATTCAACATCATGAGACATTAATATATTTCATGCCGATATTAAGGCATGTTCTAAAATGAAAGAAAGCTGGTCCCGTCCCGACTGTATAGAACTATAATATGTCTTAGGATGCTTCATATTTCTAAGTGCCAGTTGCTGCCATACACGTGTGAGCACCTGACAGTGTAGTGCCAGTTGAGTAGTCCCACATATGGTCACAGAAATCTAACAAAATTCTCTTGTATTTTACGCATACTATCTTTATGCTATAAAAATCATGAGTTCTTGAACTTTCAGAACTAAATTAGTTATTGTTTATGTAGCTTTTGTGAATTCAGAAAATGATCTATGAACGTAAAGTTGGCTGCTCCACAGCATTTTATGAATTGAAAAAGAATTCATATACAACTTTCGTGAGTGTTCGATTTCTTGAAATGGTTTTAATGCACGTACTTTTGAACATATTTTATGTAATGATTTTTGCAAAATGATCATAGCATAATTGTAGTATCAGTCTGAACAGACTGCCAGACAACTGGCATACAAAAATTGGACAGCCTGTCAATGAGACTAATCGCACTCTTGGTAGATTCTTCATATTTGTCACTTCGCTGGTTCAAGTTTCACAGTTTTGTATTTGGCTTGTTAGCTTCTTTTCTACTTCTTTTTATTTGGCAGGACACCGCTTAAGGGCTTGGCCGTCAATCGCCTTTGTATTGTGCGAGCTGACACCAGTTGGTTACATCAAGCTTTCCTATATCTTTCTAAAACTGATCTTTCCATCTCAGAGCCAGAAGCTCCTATTTATTGCTTTTATGCTTTATATTAACTACAGATCTTTTGAACAGCGCATGTGGGAGTGTGCAAGTTTTATATGGATACTTCTATGAATTGTATCATCATCCATTCATCTTCCTTGTTTAGAGCAGAAACAGCCTGATAAGGTATAAGGTATTTGATTTTTACAAATTGTGTCTGTTTCTTTTTGGCTTATCAAATGAAAATGTGAAAAATCTCCAGTAAATATTATAAATAATTGTTTTTACTTTAGTTTTTAAAATGTTACTGGTTTTAGTTTCACTTTGAGACAAATTGTATTCCAAAGAAGTTCTTCGAAGTATAATGAATTTTTACCTTCGTTTTTGCAATGCGTCGATTGGCGTATTTGGTGAATAGGTAAAAGTGGAAGTTAGAATCAGACCGAGGTATTTGTGGTGAATGTGTTCATTGTGTTGCCTCTGCTAGACCATTTCCCTAAATCTTCATTTTGGCTGCTTTCTTTGGAAATTCATAGTTTGTGACTTTTTACGACTTACTTCCTTTCCTTTCCCAGTCGAGACATTATTGACATAGACAGTTGCTCAATTTCTGCATTTTGATTGAGTTATTATACAATACGACTATGTCAACAGTAGAGAGCGGATTATGAATATTTTTATACCCTTGCAGTGGGTATGTTGAAATTGTCCAGATAGAAGGAAGCATTTCCGACCACATAAAGTGTATATATTCTTGATCAGCATGACGAGCTGAGTCCATATAGCCATGACCGTCTGTTTCTATGCTATCTCCTCCGTCAGTTTTAAGGCTATCTTCAGCAAACTTTGCTCCAAGTCTTCTGGTACAAATACGCTGCACATTTGTCGTTCTAAGTGCCAGTTGCTGCCATACACGTGTGAGCACCTGACAGTGTAGTGCCAGTTGAGTAGTCCCACATATGGTAACAGAAATCTAACAAGAACGATGTTAGACGGTCGAAAAACTAGTTTTAGTGAGAGATTCTTTTTTGTTTTTAATGCCAACGTTTCCAAACTCTGTATTAACTAGTTTTCAATGATTCTCCCTTATTCTGACAAATTTGGATAAAGTCGGACATCTATATAGTATAGCTGCCATACAAAAATTAGGTTAGAAAAATAGTCTTAGTAAGAAAAACTTTATTTTTTTCAATGTAAACCTCTTTGAAAATGGCATAGATTTATTTTATAAGCTTTCACACAATTCTTTAAAACTATGTCAAAATCGGATGACTATAGCACAAAGCTGCCATAGGAATGATCGGTCGAGAAACTCGTTTTAGTGAGAAAAACTTTGTTGTTTTCAAAGAAAACGCCTCCAAGCTATGTATTGCTTAGTTTGCTATGCTTTCCCATGATTCCACTAAGTTTGGTCGAAATCGGACATCGATATGGTATAGCTGTTATACAAAAGCAGAGTTTTATTGAGAAAAACTTGTTTGTTTTCAGTCGATATGTACTTCAAATTAGTTAGAAAACGTGCTGCAAGGGTATACAAACTTCGCACTAGCCGAAGTAAGCTTTTCTCTATTTTTATACCCGTTACTCGTAGAGTAAAAAGGGTATACTAAAGTCGTGCAAATGTATGTAACGGGCAGAAGGAAGATATCTTAAAGTATATATATTCTTCATCAGCATCAACAGCCGAGTCGATATAGCCATGTCCGTCTGTCCGTCCGTCCGTCTGTATGAACACCTAGATCTCAGAGACTAGAAGAGCTAGAGCAACCAAATTTTATATGTAAGCTAGTATT